>VWZE01023402.1:71677-89954 GCA_013396675.1 Eubucco bourcierii
GAAGGGAAGGGAAGGGAAGGGAAAAAGTCTAACCATCCAACACTTTCCATTACCCGTCTGAATTTTTTCCACAATGAATTATCAATTCTTTTATCACCCTTCTTCTTATATTTCTTGGGTTTTTACCATATGTGCATAAAGCCCATAGGGCTCCTATTAATTTGTCAGAGCTTCATCCATTCCTGATATGGGGAGATTCTTCATTATCCCAATTTGCTGAGTCTTAACTTTTTTGCCAGAGAATTTTTGGAAATGCAATCATGTCAGGGATGGTACTTTTTTTACATCTGTTGCCCCCTCCATATTAAGTGGTTGGCTTGTGGCCAGCCATCTTACAAGTAGCCATATTATTATTGAAACCACATGCTCATTAGTGAGGCTGGCACTGGCTCAACAACCACTGTCCGAGGCTAACATTATATTCCATTATATCCTAGACAACAGGACAGTGTAGCATACAGTTTGTTCAGAAGCACAAACAGTCCCAGCTGACAAAATCTGAATGTTAAACTGCCCAAAATGCAATCTGCTTTCTCTCTCTTTGTATGGGGGCTCTGGTAGTTGAGAGAGAGGTGTGGTTGGGACAAAATAGTGCAGCGTTCGCTTATCTTCTTGAGTTTTAATTTCAAGGTTTGCAGGGACAGCAAGAGTTCCTGGGCCCTTCTCTAGTGGGTTTAATCACTTTATCCCTCGGGAGGCATACAAGAGTATTTCACTTAACATACAAGAATGACTCATGATCATTGCTTTCAATTAGGAATGTCCTCCTGGATTTCTGGGAATGGCGTTCTCTTGGTTGGGGGATGGAAAATAGAATAAGAGGGAGAAACACAAAATCAGATCAGCTCAGGCCAGTTTTTCCAAGAAATGCATTTCCAAGTGGGTAAGTTCCTACTTTCTCTCATATATCCAAACTATTTGCCTTGCCCAAGCATAATTACTGGCACTGCTCTACAGACATCAGTTTCTTAGCTAAAACCAAGGACTTGTTTGAACTTAAATGTTGCGCTGGAGCCCTCAATTGTTTATCTGTGATAACCATATGACAAAAACACTAACTAAGGTCAGAAAACTCACAGGCTGGAAAATGGACTGGGACATTTTCAGTGTTTCTTTTCCTGATGGAAATGGTTGCAGCTGAAGGTCAGTTCCTGTTTCTCCTGCTGTAACAGGTATTACACCAATGGCTGTGTGCACAAAGTCTCAGGTGCAATATAATATTTCTCAAAGACTTTTGGACTGACTCAAGTTCAGTGATTTCTCACAGCAGCAAACTTATCCCATTAAACTACTTTCATGCTGATGACTGAGACTTGCAGAAACACACAGGGTTGAGGCCAACAGCTTTTGAGGTCCATACAGAAAAGCCAAGACCTTCCTACCCCCGTGCAAAACACAAGAGGAAAACGCTTACCTTGGTTTTAAGTATACCCATTCTTGTATGAAAACACTGTGTCCTGCGTCCAGAAGCAGGGATGAACTTGCATTTATCATAACTGTGAGGAGAAAGAAAGGCTCACACAAGAAAAAGTCATTATAAATTCCTACAGTTCAGAGTTTTATACAGGGAGGATCTGTTTGCAAATAGACTGCAAAAAGATGATGTGATGGTTTGGGAGTTTCCCGCCTCCCCCCTTTCTATGCAAATAAACTCCTGTTCTTTGAGGAAGGGAAGGGTTAACCCTGACAAATGACATGCTAAATTTAGAGTCATTTTTGCATGTGGTTGCATGTCTAGTTGGAAGGAGTCTGCCAAAACTCATTTTACTTATGACCCTTTACAGCTAGCAGAGAAAGAGGTCCATTGTTTTCTTTGTATTAGTGAGATTAAAAACACAGTCCCTCCAGCTGAAAAGGCGAGCACTGGAAGCGCTGTCTGAGGCAAAAAGAAGCATTTTTAATTCTTAATAAACCACATACAGACACACATCTATGTGTGTGCACCCAACACATGCAAGCATGTATATGTCCTAGAGGGCTGGATCTCATTCTGTAAGTAGCTACGTGCTATGTGGGTGAAAACAAAATGAGAGAAAGAGGGACACATCTCTTACTGGCCACTTTTACTTCAAACGCTGTGGCAAAGTGTTCCCCTTGTATAGCCCTCAGGAGGTGCCTTGTACTGAGGGTTTATTACCACAACTCAACCAGATGTGAGCAGGAAGAAGCGCAGATGAGCAAACACCCTTCTGGCACAAGTAGCAAGGAGCAAAGCAAATGCGCCGGGGACAGAGCAGCAGCGCAATGTGTGGAACGAGGGCAAGTTCTGTGGGTCCAACCAGCCTCAGCAAAGTGCCCACCCACTTCACCTTCTGCAAATGAATCAGTTGAATGTAGGTGTCTATGTCTGACCCAATTATCACAGGGCTCATTTGGGGTGGAGAGGAGAAACAGTCGCTTTTGGACTTTGCCTTCACACTTCACCTTGCTCTAATGCAGAATGTATTTAAGAAATCTTCATGGGCTCTTGGGGGAACCAGATAACTAATGTAGGTGTGGGTGTCTTTAAGCTAGGCAGGATGAATTTTACCCTGGATATTTCACTGCTTTTCATATTTATTTCCAACAGGTAGTCTTTGCCTCTTTCGCCTTCCCATACCTCGCTCTATATGGCAAAACTCCTGAAGAGCTCCTGAGTGTGCAACCAGCTAGCAAAGGAATCAGTCTTTGTGAAAGATAGCAACACAGCTGCACAGCTTTCCTGTGGTGAGCACAGTGACTGAGCAGCAGGACTGTATTAACTGCCTCTACCTAGACAGTTCTTCAGCCAGAGGCAGAAAACCTAATTCTTTTCCCTCTCAAGGCCAGAATATTTGTCTTCTGTCTGCGAGGAGTACATATTTAGACAAAGAGGTTGATTTTTCTTTGACATATTGAGAGCATTCAGTGACAGCGGAGATCTCTTTCCCTTAAATTTAATGATCCTACCTGCATAATGTTCTCATGGAAACAAGTAAAGCTGATAGGAAAAGAAAAAAAAACAAAAACCAAAAAACAAAACCATTTTGCATCATAACAGCTGAAATAGTTAAGAAAAAACAAGAAAGATACAGGAGCTGTTCATTAGCTCAGAAATGGAAGCAGCAAATTTCAGAACTGAATCTGGAATGCAAGCAATTGCTCTGAATTTGACTATGTTAATCAGCAAGATGATTTAAGAGAGAATATGGTTTCTACCAGTTGTGCAAAAAGTTCTGCTACTGAGAATAGAGGTCCCTTTGAGACAGACAGTCAAAAAGAGAGAGGTAATTATCACCAATGTAACACCAAAGGGTTAGCTGGAAGAAACTGGAAAATTACAATATGCACAAACCAACTTCTCAAGCATTTTAGGCAGAATTTAGTCACCCATGTCCAAATATGTGATCCACAAAGGATTTGTTTAATCCTTTAGATGTCTGAGAGTCTGCAAGTGCTTGAGTTTGGACAGGAAAGCTTAGTTTGGCGTCAACATTTCTGCTACAAAGCGTGCCCAATGGAACCATGATACTGGCTGAGCCAAATATTTTTTTCTCCATCTCTGCCAAAGTCTGTGAGATTCACAGCTTGTGCCTCAGCTCATGGAGGCTGGATCCAGTAAGTATGTTCAAAGTACACCTAAAGTTCCCTGACAGTCATGAAAGCTTGAGATGCTTTCATTAAGAGGGGTGGTGGTGACACTGTTGTACATAACAGCTGAGCAGTTAGCCTGTGATTTGCTCCAAGAACATGGGGGAGGTCAGTTTCCTCATATTACAATCTTCAGACTCCTTATCACCCATTCCCATGAAGGTGTCCTAGCCACCCAACTGTGGACCACATAAACTGGAAGGCAGGTGGAGCAACTCCACACCTCCGATGAAGATAAACCCCTGGGACTAAAAGAACATGAGAATTCATGGGGCCAGAGAAGGGACAGGGCAGGGTCTGCAGTCCTCTGCTCTGGACACTTTCTGCAGCAGTGTGGACTCCTGAAAGATTTAGGTTCAGCACAGCCAAACCAGCAGGACTTCTCAGTGTACACAGCTGCAGAGTTGTAGGAACCTAAGAGCTTTTTTGGCAGAAATGTTGGCACCTGGTGGCAATCTAAATCATACATTAAGTGTCCACATCCTTCATTAGGTGTCCACATCCTCTTTTGGATTTTGCCCTAAGGGCCCTGAAAGTATGTATTCATGGCAAGGATATCCATGGACCAAGAGGCCTTGGGATCTGTGGACATTATTGCTGACAAGGAGCTACTACACAGTTTGGTTTTGTCCCTGATGTTTCATTACTCCTACATGCCAAACTCAACAACCTACTGAAGTCCAGCAGTTGCCAATGGCTTTGAAAGGTACTGATGGCTGCACTCCTCAAAGTACTGGCATGGAGAGCAGGGCATTGAGTACCTCTCTCTCATCTCTGCCCTCCCAAGACACCTTCCTTTCACTTTGGATGTTTACCAATGATCAGTGATACCAAATGGTCTCGAGATACATCAGAATCAGGTTCAGTAAACAAGAGGAAGGTTTTGTGTGTCTCATATCCAGCAGAAAGTAGCTTGGGTTGTTTTTTTTTCTTATCATATTCATAGGTAAGATTCTTCAAATGTTTCCATTGCACAGAAATTTCTGTACCTCTTTGATGCTCTCTGTCTTCCTTGTCTTAGTGATATCCCAGAATAATGACTTTCATAAGTTAAATATAGGTTGTGCAATTGATTTTATCAATTTCAATTTACTGTCTCAGTTTCACTGAGGGTTCCCCTGGGTTGTTTGGTTGGAATTTTTTTGGTGTGTGTAAGGAAGAATGGTAAGAAAGAGCATCTGATTTATCTTTCCCATTCCATTAACTAGCTTGGATAGCTCTATCATACACTTTTCTAATTAATTTCTTCTCTATGGTTTTGGGGTTTTTTTTGTTTTGTTTTTTGGGTTTTTTTTGCATGAAAGTCACTCCATACCTCCAATCTTTTTTTATTGTCCACCTCCCTGTCTAGTTTTACTCTTTTCTTTCCATGGCAAGAGGAGTATGGCATTCCAGGCAGCTGGAGGAGTACCATTTATTCTGTGACACAGCTGAATATGGTGGTCTCAAACTGTGAATTCCATTTTGATTTGAGCCTCCATTTTGTACAACCTACTGAATGTGTCTAACCCCAAGTCAGGACATGGAAACGTGCTCCAGTACAGCCCACTGTCGAGGAAAGGTATTTGACGCTACCTGAGAAACCCATTTTGTAGCAGTCTGGACCTAAAAACTGCAATTGGCTTTGAAATGTTGGCTCAAACCCAAAGGAAAAATAGATTTTAAACAGAAGGTGCTGGCATGTCTGGTGGATCTGCAGCTTTGCAGTCTCTGCACATGGCAAGAGGAAAGACATTTTGCTTAGCTGGAGATACTGCTCTCAGCAGCATTAGCTGCCCATTGCCATGTGATGAACTCCTAGTAGGAAAAAGAAACCCCTGCAGTTCTGACTGATGGACAAATCTCAAATTCATCAAAAAGATGAGGTCGTGCAGAGGAAAAAGTTGTAGCCTCCAGAAGTATGTTGAGAGGCTAAGTTTTATGCTGACTTTGAAAAGAAAAATACATTTAGAAATATCATATGGCACGGAAGAGGGCTCAGAGTAGCTAGATGTAAGAAGGGAACTAAAACTCCAGTGATTCAAGGAGAAATTTGATCTGATGCAAGTCTGCTGGATGCTGCTTTGGACGGTGGAATCATTCTGTTTTGCACTGCAACTGTTATTCATACATTATCATTATTATTATTACTATTACTATTATTGTTGTTGTTGTTATCATTATTATTATTACATTTGGTGGTTTTTTTAATCACTGCTATACACAAATCTGTCTTTGTAGTAACCAAGTCTGTCCCACTCACTTAACAGCACTATGGCTTGCTTTGCCAAAGTTGGTGTGGCAGGGGTATGGGCTGATCCTACTCACAAAACATTTCTATTCAGCCACACACTGACCTTTCTCAGAAGAGACAACCATCAGAGAGTACTGCCCCACCAGATGTGTAAGCATCCTGCACCCAAAAGCTTGCCTGGTACATGCAAACTTCACTACTCCCACCCCATCTCCCCAGAGTATTGAAAGCACCTATTCAGCTTCACACATGCAAAATACAGCACTGACAGTTGTGCTACTGCCACAGCCAATCAGTCTGGTAGTCACAGTTTGGAAATGGGAAAGGGCTCTGTCTGCAAGAAAAGGAAAGCTACCCAACAGTGAAGGCCTTCTGAAGCTTTGAGTAAAACTTGTGAAGCTCTGCGTGGAGCATTGCATTGTTCTGGGTAAGGAGATGGCATATGACCTATGGCAGGGGGTTGGAACTGGATGATCCTTGAGGTCCCTTCCAACCTTACCATTCTATGATTCTATATAAGGGCTGTCACTTGGACATCTAAGAATGCCTCAGGTCCTTCATGTATCAACCTAGATAGATGCCATCTTCTTGCCTCTCTAGTTTCTTCTGTATTTAATCCTGAGCCTTTTATTTGTCTTGTCATCCTTTCACATGTTTCTCTGAAGACTTCATGATGTTCCAGGACTGGAAGACCCATATTACCCATACTACCCTGGTCTTTGCTTTGTCCTGTATCGTCACTTCCAACTACAGTAGTCAACCAAGTGCATGAAAAAGAGTAAGAGAATTGTCAGCTAGGAACATATGTAAGAGGAGAGGTAGAGGTAACCTTAAGGGTTCATAACAGCTGAATCAAAAACAGAAGTGAAAGAACAAATGCTCTGGACTCTGGGAAGAGCAAAGATTTGAGGTTTGGATAGAGAAGTGGAGGTGAAAGAGGGAAGTGTTTCCAAATATCAGAGGTAAATAGACAGAGCAGAGGGAATGGTGATGGATGCCTTATTCATAGACTCATAGATTCAGATTCATAGATTCATAGAATACCAGGTTGGAAGGGACCCTCCAGGATCATCTAGTTCAATCTTTCAAAGTGAAAATAAAGTTTGAATAAGATGGCCCTTTCGAGCTGGGCCTTGAAACTGTCTAATGTAGGGGAATCCACCACCTCCCACTCCCTTGGGAATTTTTCCCAATGTCTAATAGTTCAAATGTCCAAAATAATTTCTGGTATCCAGTTTGAATCTCCTCTGTAGCAATTTGCAGCCATTACCCCTTGTCTTTACCATGTGACTCTTTGTAAAAAGGGAGTCTCCTCCTCATGATCACTGCCCTTTATGTACTTGTACATTGTTATGAGGTCTCCCTTAAGCCTTCTCTTCTCAAGGTCAAAGCTTTTCTTGGCTCTTGACAGCAAGTTTTTGTGTGCTTTGCACACACAGCAAATGAATTTTTGTTTTCCTTTTAGCCCAAGTGATGAAACGAGACTGGGCAACTGTTTTTGAAATACTCATATCAGTGACTGACTTTGATTTGTCAGGGTTTTTTTACTACTCCTGAATAAGTTAGCAGACATAACACTAAAACCTCCCTATCTGACACCAGAAACTGGGAACTCATCTCAAATCACCAAATGTGAAAACTTTCCTGCTGAAAGTTCTGCTAAGGCACTACCACTAGATGATCCTTGAGGTCCCTTCCAACCTTACTATTCTATGATTCTATGAAATGTACCAAATTAAATCAAACAGAGGACAACAATGAAAAGCAGGGACAACAAATTATAATGCACACTTATAGAATCATAAAATCATAGAATGGTAAGGTTGGAAGGGACCTCAAGGATCATCTAATTCCAACCCCCTGCCAGAGGCAGGGACACCTCCCACTAGCACAGCTCACTCAAGGCCTCCTCCAACCTGGCCTTGAACACCTCCAGCACAGGAAGGATATGGAAGTGTTGGAGCGGGTCCAGAGGAAAGTCACAAGGATGATCAGAGGGCTGGAGCAGCTCTCCTATGAGGACAGGCTGAGAGAGTTGGGACTCTTCAGCCTGCAGGAGAGAAGACTTTGAGGAGACCTGATAGTAGGCTTCCAGTATCTGAAGGGGGCCTACAGGAAGGCTGGGGAGGGACTATTGACAAGGTCTTGCAATGACAGGATGAGGGGCAATGGGTTTAAAGTGGCAGAGGGGAGTTTTAGACTGGATGTTAGGAGGAATTTCTTTCCAGTGAGGGTGGTGAGGCACTGGCACAGGTTGCCCAGGGAGGTTGTGGCTGCTCCCTCCCTGGAGGGGTTCAAAGCCAGATTGGAGGAGACCTTGAGTGAGCTGTAGTAGTGGGAGGTGTCCCTGCCTATGGCAGGGGGTTGGAACTAGCTGATCCTTGAGGTCCCTTCCAACCTTACCATTCTATGATTCTATGATTCTATATTTCAGTGTATTACATCATCACAAGAGAAGTGGTAGGCATCTTTTCTTCATTTGCAGTCTAATTTGCTAACCTAGAGACCACAGGACTTGTTCCACACCCTCCAGCTCATCTTGGCAGGAGAAACAAACCCTTTGCCCTCAGCACAACCACATGCACTGCAGGAGACTCAAATCAGCTCCATCGAGGCAGGACCTGTCACCAGGTTTTCTGTCATCCCTAGTGACTAGAAGGCTGTGGGGAATGTCTTCTATTCCCCTGCTCCTTCAAGATCACAGCTGTGTTCCAAAGGAGAACGGTTGGAGAGAACTAACATCAACCTCCAAAGCACTGTGGAGGAGGACAATGACTTCCTGTCCTGGCTGTTCTGCAGCTGATATAGGAGACTGAATTCTTCATAGACCTAAAGTCAGTAGTGCCTGATTCTACGTTACACTAGAGTCACCTTATAAACCCCAGCAAAATAAAGAGGCTCAAAGCATAATTTATAACCTAGCTGAAAGTGTTGACTTACAGCGACCTTAGCATAAATGGGTATCAGCCTGGTAAGCTCTGCAGATCATTAAGGCTTGTGTAAGAAAACACCCATACTTGATTTGGAAGAACTATTATTAGTCAAAAAAATCACAAGCAATAATTCTACTTTAGTAGAAATAAAATAGCTCATACTCGTCCGACCAGACAATCCTCATCAGGGGGCAAGGGCTGTAACCAGCTAGTCTGTAGCAGAGCTTTCTAATGTGTATGATTTCCAATTGCTGGTGAAAACTCATACAGAGTTGCCAGATAGCATGTACGAGCACACACAATGAAAAAAGATTAATCCCATGGAGAAAAAAACCTGGTCCATTTTTTTTTCTGTTAAATCTGAGGAGGAGGGAGAGGTGAAAGTATCATTCTTCCCTATTGTCTCTGTCACATACAAGGGAGCATAAACCTGTTTGATCCATGAACTCTTTGCTTCAACAGTTATGCAGGGAGCTAGCATTGACAATAACAGGATTAAATGTACTATACAATATTTGAGATGAATAAGTTATTTTATATTTTGAAAACTAAGCAACAGAGCTTTACCATGCACAGAACAGACCAGAACTTGGCTGCAGTCAGTGCTCTGAGGAATAGACTCCTTCTGGTAACCCTTTTCAACAGTGCAAGAAACACCTAACTGTCCTAACTAAGAACATTTTTTCCAGAAAGGTATTGTATGGGAGGGATGAATAAAACCTTCCCAAACCCATCTTTCCACATTGTTGTGTCCACTGAAACACATAACCATAGAAAAAGCCCAGCAAACTTCGTATTAACTCAGAAACAGTTAGACAGGCTTTGGATGTTCCTGTTTAACCAAACTATTGCCTTTAGAAACAAGACCTACTGTCATTTTAAGTTCTGGTAGATGCAGTAAACATATTTGGATACAAACCACAAGATCTTCTGTGTGTGCATTACTATGGATTAAATGTATTAGTGCTTTTGCAATGTGTTTTATACATGAAGCAGTGATACTACATCCTCTTGCATATAATGTGACTAAGGTTGCAGTTCTGGGCCCCTCAATTTAAGAAGGACATTGAGGTGCTTGAACGTGTCCAGAGAAGGGCAACGAGGCTGGGGAGAGGCCTCGAGCACAGCCCTATGAAGAGAGGCTGAGGGAGCTGGGATTGGTTAGCCTGGAGAAGAGGAGGCTCAGGGGAGACCTTCTTGCTGTCTCCAACTACCTGAAGGGTGGTTGTAGCCAGCAGGAGGTTGCTTTCTTCTCTCAGGCAACCAGCACCAGAACAAGAGGACACAGTCTCAAGCTGTGCCAGGAGAAGTTTAGGCTGGAGGTGAGGAGAAAGTTGTTGCCTGAGAGAGTCATTGACTGCTGGAATGGGCTGCCCAGGGAGGTGGTGGAGTCACCGTCCCTGGAGGTGTTCAAGGCGGGTTTGGACGTGGCACTTGGTGCCATGGTCTGGTCTTGAGGTCTGTGGTATCAGGTTGGACTTGATGATCTTTGAGGTCTCTTCCAACCCTGGTGATACTGTGATACTGTAATATGTGCACAGAAACCAGAAAAATATCTAAAGTCTCTGTGCTCAGTTTACCATTGTCTCACCTTAGCTGTAAACCTACAGTGAAATCAGTTAGAGGCAGAATGACGCCAAAGTCGCAACACAACCTTATAACTCCTACATGAGTCCTGAAAGTATTCATTCAGGTGTGGACAGAAATTTGGCCTGACCTGTACTTGCAAATCCTCTCACATTCACTTTTTGTGAGTACATAAACCTGCTACTTTTGTAGCAAGAAATGTTCACCAAGAATCACCTAGATTTAATATTGCAAAATATTTGTGTGAAGTCAAGTGGAGACTTGTAATACTCGTTTAGGGAACATTCTTTGCATCCAGCCAAAACAGCCTGAATATCAAATATCAATATACTCATGACCAACTGATTGCAAACAAGCTGAAGACCAAGAATTATTTGTAGAAATTATCTGATGAATCACTCCAAATAAATGTCAATAATGATCAAATTAAAGAAAATTTGGATTGGATGATGGAAACTTTGAGAACAGAAAAGTGGAGGTGAAATTTATTGAGTTACTTATCAGGAACTATTCGTCCAGCTCTGCCTGATACCACACAGTAACAGAAAAGCTGTAGGAAGCATCTGTGGAACAGATGAAAAAGTAGATGGAGGAGTCCTCGTCTTGTTCTCCTGCCATAAAGCCCAATCAGTCAGAAGATTTATGGCAGAAATATAGTTACTTTTGCACTGCCAACACAGGGCACTGTATACAATTGAAGGGGTTTGGGTTGATGAAAAGCTCAACATGAGCCTGCAGTGTGCACATGCAGCCCAGACAGCAACCAAGTGCTGGGCTGCATCAGGAGCAGTGTGGGCAGCAGGGCAAGGGAGGGGATTCTGACCCTTTACTCTGCTCTTGTCAGACCCCACCTGGAGTACTGTGTGCAGTTCTGGAACCCCCAGCACGGGAAGGACATGGAAGTGTTGGAGCGGGTCCAGAGGAGGACCATGAAGATGATCAGAGGGCTGCAGCAGCTCTGCTATGAGGACAGACTGAGAGAGCTTGGGCTCTTCAGCCTGCAGAAGAGAAGGCTTCGAGGGGACCTTAGAGTAACCTTCCAGTATCTGAAAGGGGCCTACAGGAAGGCTGGGGAGGGACTATTGACAAGGTCTTGCAATGACAGGACAAGGGGCAATGGGTTTAAAGTGTCAGAGGGGAGATTTAGACTGGATGTTAGGAGGAAGTTCTTTACAGTGAGGGTGGTGAGACACTGGAACAGGTTTCCCAGGGAGGCTGTGGCTGCTCCCTCCCTGGAGGTGTTGAAGGCCAGGTTGGAGGAGGCCTTGAGTGACCCTGTACTAGTGGGAGGTGTCCCTGCCTATGGCAGGGGGTTAGAACTAGATGATCCTTGAGGTCCCTTCCAACCTTACCATTCCATGATTCTGTGATTCTATAAGGAAGATCAGAATTTGGTCCTTAGTGGAATTTAAGTAATTTCTACTCAAGCAATTGCTACCCAAGAAAAGAATTGGATTCTGTCCTGAATACATCTGAAACTGGGTTACTTCTGGTTGAGTGACCAATGGGGAAGATATATGCTCTCTCTGGAGCTCATATCCAGTCCTTCAAAAGCCTCAACATTTCTCACATTTACTTTCACTGTATGGTACCTTTTTCCTTCATCTGACATTCTTGGCTCCATACAAGGATCTATGCATAAGGAAGGGAGATCATATCACTATTAACAATAAAACTGCAACACAAAAATACAGCAAGCACTTTGGTTTATGGGTGCAAATAAAACATTTCACTTCGACACACTGCGGACAGATTTATTTTCGCTTGCTTCTTTATGAAATGGCTCCCTATACCACTGCACACATTTGCACATGCATGCAGGCAGAATAGGAAAGAAATCATACTGGTTCTTGCTTGCCCCCAGAACTGCCAGAGAGTTAATGTATGGCCTAAGAAGAGTTTTCAAATGGAATTTTAACCTTTTCTTCCAACAGAGATTCATGGATTCAATTCCTGTCATCGCTGAAGCCAACAACAAAACTATTGTTTATTTCTGTGGGAAAAGGATCAGGTCTCTTATTTGCAATTTTGGCTTTTTTCAGGAACATGTATTTTTTTATTAAAAGGAAATAAATCCCTATCTGCATTTAATCACACAACTAGCATGAAAATGAACTCAATGAATAAAAATGTCAGGAGCGGGAAACGATAGGGTTCTCTCTTAGCCAAGTTTTCTGTCTAAAATTAGCCTGCCTTTCTGGATTTACTGCTGTTATTAAGTGAATGTCCTTCTGACAATAAAGCAGTGCTTCTTGGATTTAGACAGTGCTGTGAAGAATATGATAAAGTGCTCTATGATGTATGACTTTGATTGACTCTGGGGACCTTACTGTTTCGATGCTGCAGCCTGTTCTTTGTTTGTTAGACGAAGACTTTCTGTTCATTTAATACTCAGTTCAGGACCAGCTCTTGGAGAAGGATGTGTGTAAAGATGCAGAGAGTACCTTGTTTCTGCCACGCTAAAGTGGTGAATTATGATGTATTAAGGAAGTGTTGACACATGTGGGAATAGGCTCTTGACATGTTCGCTAGTAATTAAGGCACATTGTATGTAAAGTCACTAAAAAAAAAATAAAATTTGGAGGCATATTCTTTGTTATAGAGATGGTTTGCCAAGTGGTGTTATTCATAGCCCTGATGGAAAATACTTGTACCTTCAAAATTGTTTTGGTTCGTATAATAATGAAGGCAACAGACAGAGATTCGTTAGTATGAACATTTTTAATGTTTCTAATAGCTGGATAGGTAATCATTTCCCTGTTGGAGAGGAAAAAGGTGCACTAAGATGCATACCTTACTGATAAATCACCTGAGCACTACCAAAGTGATCACAGGGCTGGAGGAGCTGTTACTCAAGTACAAGGGATTCTGCATCCCATCCTCTGCGCAAGCATCTCAAGCCTGTGCCTGAGACCTGCACTCCACCTGCACCTCCTTGCACTCACAGCCAGGGCCATGAATTTCCTGCCTCCAACTCCCTGCCAGTGGTCACCCTCCATGCCTAGAGCAGGGAGACTGATGAGTTCTTGCTAGGAGCTACAGTTGCACTGCATAGTCCCACCATGGGCCACAGGAGTTCAGCCTCAAAGCACAGCACTCATGCTTACTGTAGAAAGCTCCCTGCTAGCCCTGTGCCATTGTCTATCTGGCTCCCCAGACCCTATGCAGCTCTGAGACCTGGATTTCTCCTAGGCTTTATACTGATAAGATAACAATATTAGTCACTCAGTCACCTTGTGCAGGTCATGAGCAGAGCTAAATATATGATGCATTGCATTATCCTGTTATCCTGTGACCCTGTATCCATTATGAAGGAGTTTGTCCAGCTCTCCACAGAATCACAGAACTTTAGACGTTGGAAGGGACCTCTGAAGATCATCAAGTCCAACCCCCTTGCCAAGGCAGGATCACCTAGGCTAGTTCACACAGGAATGCATACAGGCAGGTTTTGAAAGCCTCCAGAGAAGGAAACTCCACAACCTCTCTGGACAGCCTGTTCCAGTGCTCTGTCACTCTCACTGTAAAGAAGTTTCTCCTCATGTTGAGGTGAAACCTTCTATGTTCCAGTCTGTAGCCATTGTTCCTTGCCTTATTGTTGCTGACCACCAAAAAGAGATTGGCCCCATCTCCTTGACACCCTCAGATATTTCTACACACTGAAGATATCTCCTCTCCGTCTTCTCTTCTCCAGACTAAACAGCCCCAGGTTCCTCAGTCTCTCCTCATAGGGCAGATACTCAAGTGCCCAAATCATCCTTGTGATTCTCCACTGGACTCTTTCTAGCAGGTCCCTGTCTCCCCTGAGCTGGGGAGCCCAAAAATGGACACAGTATTCCAGGTCTAGCCTCAATAGGGCCGAGATCTATGATCCAGCTGGGTGCACCTGCCCCTTTCCTAATAATATAGGTACTGGTGCTATTAACATGTGGTGCTCATGTGACCTGAGAAGTATTTAAACCTCTGCTTTTCTTTGCTCCTCCACTGGTGAAAGCTGTGTGCCTCTCCATCACTTCAAGAGCCAGGGTCCATCAGGGAAATTAGCACTATACCAGTTTCCTTAGCTTCCCCCAGAGAGTCTGCTGAGCTCATTGTAATGCAGACCAGCCCTATCCTCCCTTTCTTGCTTTAGGATATTTTGCTTCCTTTCCTTCTGAATAACTTTCTTGAGGACTGAAAAGAAGTCATGAGACATTTCAGACAACTCCCTGCTAAATCCTAAGATGTGCCCTTTTTAGATAGTTTTTTGATGCGTAATGCATGCGTTTAGCAGAAAGGTTTGCAATTAGTGTTCTGCAAATGCAGAAAAACTTGAGCTACAGAGAGAATTTAGTACTTCAAAATGACAACACACCACTGAAGGACAGACATAGGAGAGACAGAAGAGAACTCACAGGCTGCCAGTTACTCAAACATTTAATATGAATAAATACATATCTCTCAAAGTAAAATTTCTTGACAGGACTGTGTACAAGTGCAACTGCTGAATATATCTCACCATGCTTAACAAGTCAAACAGCACCAGCATCAGTTCCAAAAAGCTCACAGAAATGCAACATAGCAGGAGCTGCAGGTCTGTGCTTATGCTGACATGGTTTGGCTCCCCAGAAAATGTGATGTTCTGTGATTTAAAAGCATCCTAAGACACTGCGTGTAACACCAAGCTGGGGACACCAAGTTGGGGCCTGATGTTGATGGGTTGGAGGGCAAAAGGGCTCTGCGGCGAGACCTCAACCGTCTGGACAGATGGGCAGAGTCCAAGGGGATGGCATTCAACAAATCCAAGTGCCAGGTGCTGCACTTTGGCCACAACAACCCCATGCAGAGCTACAGGCTGGGGTGGGAGTGGCTGGAGAGCAGCCAGACAGAAAGGGATCTGGGGGTGCTGGTTGACACCTGCCTGAACATGAGCCAGCAGTGTACCCAGGTGGCCAAGAAGGCCAATGGTATCCTGGTCTGCATCAGCAATAGTGTGGCCAGCAGGAGCGGGGAGGTTNCACAGCCCTATGGAGAGAGGCTGAGGGAGCTGGGATTGATTAGCCTGGAGAAGAGGAGGCTCAGGGGAGACCTTCTTGCTGTCTATAACTACCTGAAGGGTGGTTGTAGCCAGGAAGAGGTTACTTTCTTCTCTCAGGCAACCAGCACCAGAACAAGAGGACACAGTCTCAAGCTTTGCCAGGGGAAGTTTAGACTCGAGGTGAGGAGAAAGTTCTTGACTGAGAGAGTCATTGGCTACTGGAATGGGCTGCCCAGGGAGGTGGTGGAGTCACCATCCCTGGAGGTGTTCAGGGCAGGTTTGGACGTGGCACTTGGTGCCACGGTCTAGTCTTGAGGTCTGTGGTAATGGGTTGGACTTGATGAGTTTTGAGGTCTCTTCCAGCCTTGGTGATACTGTGATACTGTGTGATACCATTCATTTATAAAGCAACTGGTGCTTTCCCTTTAGTACAACTAGCAACAAAACTCTCATGAGACATAAAAAAGTAATCTGGAAATTGTTTTAAAGGAACTTTTTTGTCTTTCTTTTCCCTTTCTGGTACACACTTCCATATGAGAACTTTCCCCAGAGTTCCCTTCAGTCCTGTGCTTAGACATGAATCTCAATGCCTATCAATTTATCCAGGCAATGAATTGCATTATTTACACTGCCAAATTCCTTTATATCCTTCCATTGGCCAGCACAGCCTGCACAGAGTATACCAGCCAAGTATATCAATTCTACATATGTTTCTACTAGAGCAACTGGACTCACAATTAAGTCCAATTAGATTTTTCTTCTCAAGAATTTAATCATATCTATCATAACACATTCAGTAAATCAGAATTTTATGTCTCTCCTTTTTTTTTTTTTTTTTCCTATATCACTAGAGATTTACTTCAACCTTCAGCTCCTGGGAGTACATGAACTTTCCATCTCTGCAAGGAAAATGATAAAAAGAAAAAAACAGAGAATAAAATAAAACTCCAAATGGCACCACAGATGTAGGTAAGGACCAAGACCACTGCTTCTCACAGTACCACATCTGAGAGGCACCCATTAAACCATAAAGCAGCCAGTTCAAGGTAGATGAAGATGTAGTTTTTCTCTCAGTACAAGCCAAGTCCTATAACTGATTGCAAAAGAGGTTTGTTGAAGGCAAAGTTATAAAAGTGGTCAAAAAGGGATTATCTGGATTAGTGGAGAATAGGCCATTAGTGACTATAAAAATGATGGCTTAGCTGCAACCTGAGACAGACTGTGGGGAGGGTGGAGGAGGGAAGCATCCTTCCAGCCTGCCCTACTCTCTACTCTTTTCACTTGGCTGCTTTTTACTCCTGTTCAAAAAGTTGTTAGGTTATGGTGACTTTTGATCCAACCCAAGCAGCCTGACACTTCTAACTCTCCTGTACTTTCAGCACGAGGGTGCTATTTCAGCACAGAGATGCTAGACATTTTAAGAAGGAAACAAAAAATAAATAAAAATTAAACATAACCTGTTGTGGAAGGATGGAAGGTGTGTTCTTGCCTACAGATCCAAAGTCCTTTTTTTGATTCTGTTTAACAAGACATGGAAGGCATTTAAAAGCTTCTAAATGCTGCAATGAAAATTATTCAAAGACTTGATAGTGTGGAAGGGGATTTCTGCAGCATATATATATAGATACAGATATATATATATATATATATGAAAAAAAAACAACCAAAACCAACAAAAATCAGGATCATTTATTTTACAATGGTCCAAGGCAAACATATGTTAGAGATATATAAAACACAGTGCATGCAGAAGTCCAAGCATATGTTTCTATCTGTACTTTTCCAATACAAGATTTTTCCAATACAAGGAAGTTCTTTACAGTGAGGGTGGTGAGACACTGGAACAGGTTGCCCAGGGAGGTCATGGATGCTCCCTCCCTGGAGGTGTTCAAGGCCAGATTGGATGAGGCCTTGAGTGAGCTGTACAAGTGGGAGGTGTCCCTGCCTGTGGCAGGGGGTTGGAACTAGCTGATCCTTGAGGTCCCTTCCAACCTTACCATTCTATGATTCTATGATTCTATAAGATAAAATGCTCTCAAAATGAGACAAAATGCAACAAGTGAAAGATGATGGATTTGTTTGCAGTCTCCAAATAACTTTTGAAGATTACAGCTACCACATATCTTTGAAATAAATATATCCATAGCAAACAGAGTTAACTGTTTTGTTAGGAAAGAGCTTTTTCTGTTCTGTTTGCTCTAAATTTCAACCCTGTTTTCACTTGGAGGGGGGACAGGGTTTTGAAGAAAGTGTGTTTGATATTTTCAATTTTTCAGACTTTTTTAAAATGCATTTTTAAGCCACAAATTTTAACAGCCAGGATAAAAGTTAAGGAATAATTTTGTTTTCTCTCAGCAGGAAATTGGGGGATTGTCTGTTCCTCTAATCAGTATTAAGCTGTTCAATTTTTTTTATGGGAACAAGATTTTTCTCAAAATGGGCTAAACACAAAAGCATCAACAGTGTTGTAATTTAACTTTCACTCCCCCCCCCAAAAAAAAAAAAAAAAAAAAAAAAAAAAGCAAAGGNCAAAAAAAACAAAAAAAAACCAAACCCAAAACCCAAACCAACACCCTATTTTCACAAAACTTAAAAGAAAAACAACAAAAGAAAGAGTGGTACATGAGGGAATTCTCCCTAAAAAATTCTCTTCTGGAAATACCTGTCAAGGTAAATGCTTTGAATTTACCTTAGATCATGTATCAGAAAGAGATTAGAGACAGAATTAGGTCTGTTAGGCCACACCTTGAGTACTGTGTCCAGTTCTGGGCCCCTCAATTTAAGAAGGACATTGAGGTGCTTGAACGTGTCCAGAGCAGGGCAACAAGGCTGGGGAGAGGCCTCGAGCACAGCCCTATGGAGAGAGGCTGAGGGAGCTGGGATTGGTTAGCCTGGAGAAGA
>VWZE01023402.1:102133-113176 GCA_013396675.1 Eubucco bourcierii
GGGAGAGGTAGACAAGAAGAAGGAATTTGACTAAGTGATATAAATAAAATTAGAGCAAAGAAATTTAAGGCAAGGAATTGGAGAAACTGAGTAGGGGAGCAGAGTGGGAGGAAATAAGCATCCAAATGAAGAGAGATAAAAGCAGAATGGTCTCAGAGGAAATGAACAGGGCATTCTGAAATAGCGTCAGACATAAATAAATCAGACAGGAACATTTGGACACTTAGAAAAATGGGAGGAAAAATACAGTGTGATATACAATAACAGGAAAAAAGTGGGGTGATGGCAAGGGAAAATAAGGAAAAACAACAAAGAGAGAGAGAAAAGGGAATGAGCCAGTCCCAAAATATTTACATGAACACTTTGAGGTGTTTGCTTTAACGAGCAGTTAGGGCAGGTATGAAAGTGGAGAGTGATGCAATCACATCATTTATATGGGCAAGTGGGGATTTTGTAAGCTGGAAGATATATGCACACAATAATTGTGGGTGAAAGTTGGGAGGCCAATAATTACAGCAGTAAATCATAATCCTTTTAATATATTATCAGTTTGATACTCAACCAATAAATGCATACACATATGGTTTTTGTGCTTAAGAAGCAGCAGGGAACTTGACTGCTAAAACAAAGGGAAGGAAGAAGCTCAGTTTTCTCTCTCTTTTGAGTGAGAGAGTGTAAAGGAATCCATTCACTTTCTCTCTCTCCCCCTCTCTGTGATGGCCATCATTACTAGAGTTGGCTGGGTGTTTCATAGCACTGTTATTTTCTAATGGGAATGCACTTACTACAAAACCAAAATTTTCCACAGGAAGATTTTGATTTTGTTAGAGAGAAAAATCCTATGAGAAAAATTTCAACCAAGTGTTTCATTTTGGCTGACTTCAACTCAAGCCAAAATTAAAAAAAAAAGAAAAAAGATATGAAGTTTTTTATTACATTACTGTTAGTGGAACTTATACATTTTCAGGTGGGAACAAAACATAGAATCATAGAATAGTAAGGTTAGAATGGACCTCAAGGATCATCTAGTTCTAATCCCCTGCCATAGGCAGGGACACCTCCCACTAGTACAGCTCACTCAAGGCCTCCTCCAACCTGGCCTTCAACACCTCCAGGGACAAAGCAGCCACAACCTCCCTGGGTAACCTGTGCCAGTGTCTCACCATCCTCACTGCAAAGAACTTCCTCCTAACATCCAGTCTAAATCTTCCCTCTGCCACATTAAACCCATTGCCTCTCTTCCTGCCATTACAAGACCTTGTCAATAGTCCTCCCCAGCCTTCCTGTAGGCCTCCTTCAGATACTGGAAGGCTACTATCAGGTCTCCTGGATGCCTTCTCTTCTCCAGACTGCAAAGCCCCAACTCTCTCAGCCTGTCCTCATAGCAGAGCTGCTCCAGCCCTCTGATCATCTTTGTAGCCCTCCTCTGGACTCGCTCCAACACTTCCATGTCCTTCCTGTGCTGAGGGCTCCAGAACTGCACACAGTACTCCATGTGGGGTCTGATGAGAGCAGAGTAAAGAGGCACAATCCCCTCCTCTTGCCCTGCTGGCCACATTGCTCTTGATGCATCCCAGGACTCGGTTGCTGTCTGGGTTGCATGTACACACTGCAGGCTCATGTTGAGTTTTCATCAACCCAGACATCTTTGAAATTTAGCAAATCAGTTTACTCTTAATGTTGTTGCAGTCATTATATATGGAGCTTTGCCTTGAAAACACACCTCCATACGAGTATGCATGTGCACATGCATTTCCCCATATACAAATGTGTGAATAAAATAAGGGGAAATAGAATAAAAAAGCATATAGAACGTATCCTAATTTGTAGAAAGGTTGCAAATGAAAGCTGTTGTGTAAACACTCTACCTGGCTATCTGTGGTTTGGTTGTTTGGTTTTGTTTCTGAAAGGGATTTGGTGATATTCTGGTAGGGAAGTAGAAGAGAAGTTTATTAAGCAGTAATTTGGAATGTGCCTTCATTAAGAAAACATGTTCTGAAATGGCAGAGAGTAGAAAATCTACTATAACCTTTAGTAAGCAGTTCTAGGGATTGTCTTCCTGATTAAAAATACACTGCTTTCTTATTGTCTGAGGCTGTCCAGTTTCATCTTCTGGATGCTGGACCTTTCTACATCCTTTGCCTGCTAAAGTGGATGAGTGAACTGTGATCAAATTCTTGTTCCCCTCATATGTATTTAGAGATTGTGACCAAGTCACCTCTTTATCTTCTCTTTGCTAGATAAACAGAACGAGCTCCTCAGGTCTATCACAGTGACATATATTTTCCAGACTTTTCATCATTCCTGTGGCTTTTCTCTGTAAACTCTCTTCAATTTGTCCAACACCCTTCTTCAACTATGAAAGTCCCATGGTGGTGACAAAGGCAGACGTAGCCTCCTGTTTCACATATAACATTCTTGGGACCATCTCTTCAGAGGACAGCCTCCTGCAACAGCTCCTGCTCAGCTCATCAACCTCTAAGTCCCACTTTCTTTGTGTGTTCAGTGCCCTATCCACCAAACACTTGCATTTGGTGCAGGAGGGAGGTTTAGAAGTCAGTTGTCTATTGTGTGTATATCTGCTTGTGCATTGTGCTGAGCTGTAAACAGAGCTTCAGTCCTTAACTTCTGAGTCTAGTCTGGGTGATTTTACAAAGTGTGGGGGGCGGGGAACTCTCAAACCATCACACTACCTTATGAACATTGTGTTCCTGCTCCCTCAAGGGAGCCAAAAAAGTTCACAGTATCACAGTATCACCAGGGTTGGAAGAGACCTCAAAGATCATCAAGTCCAACCCATTACCACAGACCTCAAGACTAGACCATGGCACCAAGTGCCACGTCCAAACCTGCCTTCAACACCTCCAGGGACGGTGACTCCACCACCTCCCTGGGCAGCCCATTCCAGTAGCCAATGACTCTCTCAGTCAAGAACTTTCTCCTCACCTCCAACCTAAACTTCCCCTGATGTAACTTGAGACTGTGTTCTCTTGTTCTGGTGCTGGTTGCCTGAGAGAAGAAGGTAACCTCCCGCTGGCTACAACCACCTTTCAAGTAGTTGTAGACCGCAATAAGGTCTCCCCTGAGCCTCCTCTTCTCCAGGCTAAACAATCCCAGCTCCCTCAGCCTCTCTTCATTGCTCAAGGCCACCCTCCTGCTCCTGAAGAGCTTGCTATCCCCACCAGAAACATGTCCACCAGCAGGCTGAATGCCAGTAACATGACCATCTGTGTGGAGCCAAATGTCCTGAACCCCACCAGAGAGCACACACTCACCCTGGGCATCCTGGTGTAGGTACACTGTGTTTACTAGCCAGCTACAGCCTTCCAGACACACCTGAGATTTGCTATTCAGAGGTACCTGACTGCCTATTCTCCATCAAATATTTGTGGAGGAGCTGTCAGGAAGAGCAGCCCCACATCTGCACAGAAAGGAGGGTCAGGAGTGATAAAGGCTGTGTGATCTGTTTTCAGTCTCATAGGTGGAAAGCAATGATTTACTGCACAGGTGACATGGCTGGTGGCATGTTTCATTGAGCACCATAGAATCATAGAATGGTAAGGTTGGAAGGGACCTCAAGGATCATCTAGTTCCAATCCCCTGCCAGAGGCAGGGACAGCTCCCACTAGTACAGCTCACTCAAAGCCTCATCCAACCTGGCCTTGAACACCTCCAGGGAGGGAGCAGCCACACCATGGAGAACTCTGGGGAGGAGGTTGCTGGGCTTTCCAATACATCAACTGAGAGTGGAAGCAGAAGCAGCAGAGGTATGTCAGGGTCACAAACAGTGTGACGAAAAAACTTCCTCCCTCAGAAGTTGGGACTGTTGCCGCAGGGACTGGCGAGATCATCCACCAACCATTCAAGTGAGTCATCACACTTTGTGCAGAACTGGCTCAGATGAGCTCAGTAAGCCCATCCTAGGGATCTGCCCTTCAGGGCTAAGTTAGCAATCCAGCAAAGTAAGTCATTGCTAACCACCACATTAACTTCCACGTTTCCCTTGCAAGTGCCTCCAGTCGCTCCAGAAAGTGAACACTTGAAGAGCTCATCTGGGAAGAGAAAATAAAACAAACTATCTTTGATTAAAGGTAGGGTTGGTTTAAGGTTATCATGGCTTTCCCTGTCTAATGATACTATTGAATGGAAAGGTGGCCAATCTCTTCACAGGAAAAAAAAAACTGAGATGCTTCTGCTCTTTGCTGCACTGCAGACTGCTGGCAGAGGAGACCTGTGGGGACCTCTGCTTTGGCTTCCCCAGCTGCACCATGTCTGAATAGTTCTCTTAGCTTACAGGAGCTGAGTTTTTTGGTGCTGCTGCTCCAAGCTCTTGTGGATTTGGGTCACTCTAGGTTTTTAAGTCTTCTAGAAGGCTCCAGGGAGTTTTCACCTAACACAAAGCCAACATGTGCCAAGCAGAACTGACAACCAGGCAGGAAGAGAGCAAAGTTGGAAGCAGAGCTCTCAGAGATGGGCAGCTTACAAAATCCAAGTAGACAAGAGCATGGAGCCCAGGTATGTAGCAGATTTTGCTGTCCAACCTTCAAAGCTCTGAATGCTGCTCTGAGTATATGATGTATTTCTGAGGTGCACACAGATGGCCTCAGCAGCTGCCCTCAAGTGCTCTTAGGAGAATGTATATGATAGGAGAAACACACCACTCCAAGCTTGACAGCTTTTGTTTGGCACTTGTTGAAGTTCTGTTTGTGCCAGACTGAATAGACACCCTAGCAAAGTCACAAAACTCACCATTTTGAGCTTTTGACCTGCCACATACAGAAAGAGGCAAAGTCTCACTCTTATGTTCATGTTAGCTGGCAGTCCTAGCATCGACTGGTGTTGTCCAAATCTCAGCGACCCAGGAAGGACTTGTTCAAAGCAGCTGTAAGTGACGAGGTAGAGGCACTTCTCAAAAAGCTCATATTTCACCTAAGATAACTGAGGGAAGAAAAAACCAAAGCAATCAAACAATAAAAAAAGAAACTTGATTTGCCTTCAAACATGGGCTTCTAGCAAGGGACAACAAGGGTTGCTGCTGCGTGGGTTTTGGAAAGGACCACATCACAGCTCCCTTAGGGGCTCCCTGCTGAGCCTTACTGCCTAGCAAGGGCATACTGCACATCTTGCCATGCTCTGAGGGTGACACATGTATTGATAACAGGCCAAAGCAACACCATAGTAGCTGCCCATAGGAGTTGTCTCTCCTGTGCCAGCAACAACTGCTTTATCATTGGATTTACCGAAGAACAGGGAACAAAGTCATGTCTATTACCACCCTCATGGTAATCCTTCTGGAAGGACACATCCTCAACCAGTGTTTTCTGACTCAAGCCTTGTAAGTGCTGATTTATTTTTGCAGCTTGGGTTCTACAGATGAGTTCTGACAACTGAGCTTTGAAGCACACAATGTAACCCCAGCACGACCTTGATGGAAGTAAGGAGACAGGCGCCGTGTCCTTCTGCTCTGGCTGGCAGATTTCACCACACACCACCCAGCACCACCCTCACATCCAACACATGTTTCACAGAAGGCCTCACTGACTCATTTATCAACTCTGTGAGCAAATGTCCATTGGCACATCTCCATAAACAAGAAGTTAATATGTGACCTTAAGATTATCTTACATGTGGGGATTTATATTATCTGGGAGGGACATGGGGGACATGCTGGACATCATGTTCCATACTTTAAAACTCTTCAGTTTTTATTTACAACTACTGATTCTTGGCACATGGATCTTGAACCAAGTTGCTCGATACACAAAGGCAGCACCCATTGCTGCTCTTTGGTCATTTCTTGTATGCAACACACAGCAGAACACATTTTCTAATAATTCTTGCTTAAACATGCCTGTCTTGCAGTTTCCACCAGGTTAGTAAACCTATCTCAGGTACACAAACCCTTCCCTTCTTGCTTTGCCTGCAGATGAGGACTCTCTGGACTGATGCAAACACACCCCTTTCTGTCAGTCATATCCAGAGTTTTGGAATAAGCTTTATCCAAAGCTCCAAATACTTAAATAACCTCTGTCTCAAATAGCCCTGTGTGATGTCAAATGGGGTCAGCTCCTTCCAGAAGGAAAAATACAAGTGTCAGCCACAACACGGGAAAGAAATTGCATGGCTGATCTGCAGATCATGCAATGATTGTGCAAGAGTCAGCAGAGCACTGAAATCCAGGTACAGGTCTCCTAGCTGGCATCTGAAGTGCTTCAGAAGCAATACCACTTTTCCCCCCCTTCACTGCCCTTTACTCCGCTCTCGTCAGACCCCACCTGGAGTACTGTGTGCAGTTCTGGAGCCTTCAGCACAGGAAAGACATGGAAGTGTTGGAGCAGGTCCAGAGGAGGGCCACAAAGATGATCAGAGGGCTGGAGCAGCTCTGCTATGAGGACAGGCTGAGAGAGTTGGGGCTCTTCAGCCTGGAGAAGAGAAGGCTTTGAGGAGACCTGATAGTAGCCTTCCAGTATCTGAAGGGGGCCTACAGGAAGGCTGGGGAGGGACTGTTGACAAGGTCTTGTAATGACAGGACAAGGGGCAGTGGGTTTAAAGTGGCAGAGGGGAGATTTAGACTGGATGTTAGGAGGAAGTTGTTTGCAGTGAGGGTGGTGAGGCATTGGAACAGGTTGCCCAGGGAGGTTGTGGTTGCTGCCTCCCTGGAGGTGTTCAAGGCCAGGTTGGAGGATGCCTTGAGTGAGCTGTACTAGTGGGAGGTGTCCCTGCATCTGGAAGGGGGTTGGAACTAGATAATCCTTGAGATCCCTTCCAACCTTACCATTCTATGAGTCTATGATTCTTCAAGGGCAAAGGCTCACTTGATACTCACAGCAATTGCTGCCTGAAATAATTACACTCCTAACTGTTTGAAGCTCTGCACCAGGGCAAAATCAAGGGGTTTTGGAGAAACAGTCCATGAGTTATTTCTGAAATATAAATAAAAATCCCTAAGTACTCAAAAGGGAGAAACAGCAGATGTCAAGACCTTAGTGTCTTTCTTACCATTTCCCTGCCGTTCATTTACCTGCCTCTGCAGTTAGTTTGGAACTGCAGATCAGCATTTGGTTTGGAGTTATTAACCAAAGTGGATGATGTTGCTGCACACAAAATTGTCTATTTGCTAGTGCTTTACATAGACTTACTACCTCTGCTAAGACATCACAATACCAAGTTGTATCCCATTCTCTTTTCCTTATCATGGATGTGCCAATGTATATTGCAACAAGAACTTTCGATTTAAAAAGGGTTATTTAAATGTCATAAGGAAATTCTAGCAGGCATCCCAGACACTCACAAACAAAGTGGTGCAGTATTTGAGCAAATTGAGTGATTTGTTTGCATTTGGACTGAATGACTGATATATATCATATATCACTTTGCATTTACTGCAATACATTGCATGGACTCTATGCAGTTCTTAGCATTTCTTAATATCTCCTTCTTTCCAAAACTTCATACTGTTTCTTTACAGAAATAGTGTCAAATGCATATCCAGACAGCCTCAGTACTTAGATGCATCCCTTCCTTTCTCTTCTTCTGTGCTGGTTTTAGCTGGGATGGAGTTAATTTTCTTCACAGTAGCTGCTATGGGGCTGTATTTTGGATTTGTACTGAAAACAATGTTAATAATAGAGGGATGTTTTCATTACTTCTCAACAGTGCTTACACAGAGTCAAGGCCTTTTCTACTTCTCACTCCACCACATCAGTGAGTATGCTGGAAGCACATTAGAAGCTGTTAGGGTACAGAGCTGGCACAGCTGACCCAAACTGACCAAAAAGATGTTCCATACCACATGGCACCATGCTCAGCATATAGCTGAGTGAAGAAGAGAGGAGTGGAAGATGTTTGGAGTGATGGCATCTTCTTCACAAGCAATCATTACATGTGATAAAGCCCTGCTTTCCTGGAGATGGTTTGCTGATGGGAAGTGGTGAATGAAATCCTTCTTTCGGTTGGCTTGGGCATGTGGCTTTTTCTTTACCTTTTAAACTCTCTTTGTCTCAACTCATGATCACATTTTCTCACTTTTATTTTTCTGATTCCCTCCCCCATCCCACTGGAGAGGACCGAGCAAACAACTGTGTATGGTTTAGTTACCATCTGGTACTAAACTACAACAACTACCCTTCCCTTCTCAAAGCATCACAGCTCTCTCCGATATTGAACTGCACTAGGAGACAAAATGTCATGCAAGGGTTATGGTTGTATAAGCCTTTTCTTTCCTAAGCTTTGTTCTTCCTCATAGGAAATCTGAGTAGACACTTAAATCCAAGAAAAGGTCTTGACAACAAAGAACTGAGTACAGAACTATTTCTTGTGTGGGAAAGAAAATCACTACATTTTGTCCCACAGGCCATTGACCAATAGTTCTATTATCTTGCTGCACTTCTGGTTTCCTTTACTTTCTCACTAGCCCTGTCCTAATCCATGAAGTGGCAAGAAGGTCCAGATTTGTGTGTGGATCCTGACCATGATGTTGCCTTGCTCTTGCAGCGTTAAGTGGTGATGTTTTGTCTTGAGCCAAAGTACATGCCAAGGAACTGAAGGGAAGGGGGAATCCAAAAAGTCAGATTAAATAGTGCCCGGAATTCAACCACATTCCACGACAGGACAAAAGCGTTTGCAGGATTCTTTAAGACCTGGATACATTTTTCACTTTCTTATTTATTCTAGACATTCTGTAGCAAATACAACCAGTTCACTATTTGTTCTAGTTGATTCCATAGCTTTGTAATAGTAGAAATATACAGCTCATCAAGAAAGCTGATCTAGAAGGCTCTTGATATGAACTGGCCCTGAATACCTGTGATGTGACAGTGTCCACAATTTGAGTGAATCGCAAGTTGTAACACAGTGTAAGGACATACAACCCAGTCGACTTGCTAGAGGGCAGGGATCCATCCAGAGGGACCTGGACAGGCTGCAGAGGTGGGCCCAAGCCAACCTCATGAAATGCAACAAGGCCAAGTGTAATGTCCTGCACCTGGGTAGACACAATCCCAAACACAACTCCAGGCTGGCTGGTGAATGGCTGGAGAGCAGCCCTGAGGAAAACGACCTTGGAGTCTGGGTTGATGAAAAGCTCAACATGAGCCTGCAGTGCACACATGCAGCCCAGACAGCAACCGAGTCCTGGGCTGCATCAAGAGCAGCGTTGGCTGCATTAATAGCATTGACCCTCTTCCTGCCCTCAGGCATCTCTCCTAATCGTAGAATCATAGAATGGTAAGGTTGGAAGGGACCTCAAGGATCAGCTAGTTTCAAAACCCTGCCATAGGCAGGGACACCTCCCACTAGTACAACTCACTCAAGGCCCCCTCCAACCTGACCTTGAACACCTCCAGGGAGGGAGCAACCACAACCTCCCTGGGCAACCTGTGACAGAGTCTCACCACCATCACTGGAAAGAACTTCCTCCTAACGTCCAGTCTAAATCTCCCCTCTGCCAGTTGAAACCCATTGCCCCTTGTCCTGTCATTGCAAGACCTTGTAAATAGTCCTCCCCAGCCTTCCTGTAGGCCCCCTTCAGATACTGGAAGGCTACTCTAAGATCTCCTCGAAACCTTCTCCAGACTGAAGAACCCCAACTCTTGTAGACTGTCCTCATAGCAGAGCTGCTCCAACCCTCTCTAATAACTCTGTGAAACAGATTATTAGATTAAAAATCTTTTAATAAATGTTTATGCAACTAATTTGATATTTTCATAAACCACTGGCACTGGCACAGGTTGCCCAGGGAGGTTGTGGCTGCTCCCTCCCTGAAGGAGGCCAGGTTGGAGGAGGCCTTGAGTGAGCTGTACTAGTGGGAGGTGTCAGTGCCTATGGCAGGGGGTTGGAACTAGATGATCCTTGAAGTCCCTTCCAACCTTACCATTCTATGATTCTATGATTCTATTAGCAGAGTTTGACATGAGCTTTAATTTCTCTAAGACCAGAGAAAGTCAAATGGAACTGCACAACTGGCGTTCTCATCTCTTATATGTCTTATAAATAAGACTGTATCTTTCCAACCCTCTCAAACTTTTCCAGTGTTCAGTGTCTTCTGGAAAACCATTATTTATAGCCAAAGGAGTTTCTTGACATGTTCTTTTCAAACTTGTGGATAGAAGTTGTTCAAACCTTTCATTTAACATACCTACTTTAGTAGCTGCTGTTTAAACATTTTCTTGAATTATTGTTGCAATGGAAAACACATCATCACTATTGCTGGATTATATATTTTCAGCTGGGGTTTTTTTTGTTGGTTTTTTTTTTTTTCAAACCAACACAGAAAGCTATTCTTGTATTTTCTGTGTTAGTATAAATAATTCCTCCATTTCTAGCCTTTAAGAGAAGTATCAGACAGGTTTTCTTCCCTAACATACATCAAAAACAACTTCTGTCCTTAACTTCCATGATTTTTAACTCTGTTGGGCAAATACCTTTACTTTACATTTATTACCCTTACAAGTTTATCGCCGTTCCTATCTTCTGATTTAGATGATTTTTTTTGTTGCCTCACTCCTTCCAATTGTTACATATGGATTTTTGTATAATAGAACAGCTTTCACTTAGGCTATGTTGTTTTGTTTTATAACAAGTATGTTTTCTTAGTAAAACGTTTTAAAACAGTTTGCAATTATCATTCACATTTTTCTGCTTAAATTCTCCCAGTAGATTTGGCTTATAATTGTTTTCAGCTTTACATAACTGGCTCTCTTAAAGAACCAAGAATGTATTTTGCTGGTTTGTATTTTACTCTTTTTGCACACAAATACAACTGAGACATGATCTTTTGCACATAACCAGACATTTGTTTTGGTTCTGTAATCAATTTCTCTATATATCTGTCATAATTAGATCCGATTTTTGCTGAACTTCAGTGCATTTGAAATACAGAATCAAAAAAGCTCTACTCAGTGGTTAGCAGACAAATTTGCAGATGACACCAAGCTGGGGGCTGATGTTGCTGGGTTGGAGGGCAGAAGGGCTCTGCAGTGGGACCTCAACCACCTGCACAGATGGGCAGAGTCCAAGGGGATGGCATTCAACAAATCCAAGTGC
>VWZE01023403.1:0-12530 GCA_013396675.1 Eubucco bourcierii
AGAGAAGGCCATTAATTCAGTGATGCTTAATTATTAGCGACTATTTGGTGGTAGTGGTTTGGGTTTTTTGGTTTTTTTGGTTTTTTGGGTTTTTTTGTGGGGTTTTGTCTTAGTCACCCTCTTCTGGACCCGCTCCAACACTTCCATGTCCTTCCTGTGCTGGGGGCTACAGAACTGTACACAGTACTCTAGATGGGGTCTGATGAGAGCAGAGTAAAGGGGCAGAATCCACTCCCTTGCCCTGCTGGCCACACTGCTCTCGATGCAGCCCAGGACTTGCTTGCTGTCTGGGCTGCATGTGCACACTGCAGGTTCATGTTGAGCTTTTCATCAACCCAGACCCCAAGGTCCTTTTCCTCAGGGTTGCTCTCCAACCACTCACCACCCAACCTGGATTTGTGCTTGGGATTGTGCCTACCCAGGTGCAGGACCTTACACTTGACTTTGTTGAATTTCATGAGGCTGGCTTGGAGTCACCTCTGCAACCTGTCCAGGTCCCTCTGAATGCCATCCCTGCCCTCTAGCAAGTCGACTGTGCCACACAGCTTGGTGTCATCTGCAGACTTACTGAGTGCACTCGATTCCTCTGTCCATGTTGCTGACAAAGGTGTTAAACAGCACTGGTCCCAGCACTGACCCCTGAGGGACACCACTTGTCACTGGTCTCCAGGTGGACTTTGTGGTGTTGATTGTGAAATGCAGTAGTTATATATATTGCTTTTAGAAAGGACAACAACTGCCTGAGATTTAAATAGCTAATATTTTTGTCTATGGGAAAAGGATTGGTATATCTCTAAAGCAGACCTCCGATTTCAGGCAAAAGTCCCAAGACTGGTGACACAGAATATAAAAAAAAATCCTGAATACATTGTTACTTTTCAAATACAAGACTGACTTTTTACTCTATTCTGTTGGAAATACAATGAAAATGTTGTAATCTAGAGGATGTAGGTGTGGGAGATAGTATCTTTCTCATGATTTTCACCTTTTCATTAGGTTGCCACTAATGGGATTATTGCAGTGAATGAACCTTCAAGTGAAGAAAAGTATCTTGGTCAATTCCCAGTCAGTTTTGGGGCTATTGCTCCTTTTATGGCTGACCTTGACACAACAAATGGACGTGGAAATGTGTATTACAGAGAAGATGCATCCTCGGATGTCTTGCAGCTTGCCTCGGACTACATCAAAAGAGGTTTTCCTGAGACTACTTTTGATCCCAGCAGTGTTGTCATTGTTACCTGGAAGCTTGTGGCTCCTTACCAGACACCGGTAGAAGACCATGCTTTGGAAGAAAAAGTAAGCTCTAAGACATGTTGGACACATGTTCAACTGAGGCATAACACAGTAATCTATAGTTTTGAAGGTCTGAATTCCATTGCCTTTAAATGAATCTTGTACAGTTAGGAATATATTTTGTTGTTGAAAAGACTGTAGGAACTTTTCAGAATTTTTACTTGATTTTTAATTTAGGTTGGTTTTTTTTTTTTTCACTTGAGAAAATGTTTGCATCTACATAGCTCATTGCTTTGTATTCCTTGAAAACCCCTATCTTGAGTATGAAGTGTGATATGGGAATACCTGAAATAGTAGGATATCCTGCCCACCATCTGTGCAGTATAATCCAGTTGACTTGCACTTGTCAACAAGGCTTAAGTCATTTGGACATCAATCTATCTAAAATCCAATTGGTAGATAGATTAATAGGCACTACAAACTGTGAATGCTTTTTGGACAGATAGTATTGCAATTGCAAAAATACCATGCTTTGTATCTAGTATTGAATGAAGAAGCAGTTAGAGGGTGGTGGTGGTGTTGTTTTTTGTTGTTGTCGTTTGTTTATGTTTCTTGCAAACCATTTTTCCTTTTTAAATGATGCTAGGTACTATCCTGAAAAGATATGTAACTTTATGCACCATAATTACCCCAGCTCAAAGTGTGTAAACTTTAGAACGTTACCACAACTTAGCAAATCTTATTTTGCCAAAGATCATTTTTTTGTGGGTAACTCAACACAGCTATTGTGTTCACAGTACCGATTCTGCGCTCTGGTACCAATGAATAGATGATGCCTGAGGTGACATTGAGATGATGTCTCAATGATTCCTACAGTATGAAGGCATGGTCCTACAGGAAAACATCCTGTCAACAACACAAAACCTGACCTCTTCTTTAAATATCTGTTTATGGAATTTTTCTGTTTAGTCTAACAGGTCACTCTGTATTTTAAGGAGATGATACAGCATCCTATACATGTTACAGAACTCAGAATTATGATGTTTCAGGCAACCTCTCTGCCTATTTCCAAAGAGATTTAACTTACCTTCTTTTTAATGTCTGTTCATGCTAAACTTAAAACCACCTAAGCAAAACACAAGCTTGTGTAATATTTATTTCTCCTAGAAAGTAATTGATGTGTTATGTGTGATAGAAATTCTTATCTTGACTGTGTTTTAAAGAATGTTGTTCTGTTGTCTATCTTGATTACTTTTCTATGAGTAAATGGATGTTAATTTTTTTTTTCCTCAGAGAAACACATTCCAGGCTGTTTTAGCCTCTTCTGACTCCACTTCCTATGCTATTTTCCTTTATCCAGAAGATAGTTTGCAGTTCTATAGTACCTACTCCAAGAATGGTGATGGAAGAATTCCTGCTATGGTTGGCTTTAGTCAAGCCTCTACAAACTACTACTTCTGGGAAAAGCCAGGATCCTACAATGTCATTGCTAATGATGAAGACAGCATTAGAAACTTGCACAAGTATGCTTTTCTGTTTGTTTAAATGCCTCAAGAAAACATCAAGGAAGTCCATATTTTTTCTTGATTATGACATAAGCTAATGATAAATAATAAGATTGCATTAGCTATTGTGTGAGAAATCAGAAGTCTGCCACCAATAAATATCCACTCTGGTGAGGAATATGAAGACTTTGGTCTAATTGGTCAAAAGTACATAGTTACATTGTTTACTGGTAGGAGCTGCTGTATACTTAGATCTTCTAAATATAAGCTAGAAATTCTTAAGAAGAAAGCTCTGGGTATAGAGGAAAAAATGCTATGCAAACTGTTAAGGGTGTTTAATAGCTGGATAAACTACCTTTTATGTACATTTAAGTATGTAGCTACGATAGTTCAGCAGTTTTGTCCTGGTATTTCTCATTGTACATTTTGTGTAGGCTATACATACCACACAACCTGTGCTTGATCATTTAATAAATCTTACAAGGAGCGATTGAGGGAGCTGGGGCTGTTCAGTTTGAGTAAGAGGAGGCTGAGGGGAGACTTCATTGCTGTCTACACATAGCAGAAGGGAAGTTGAGAGGTTGCTGCTGGTCTCTTCTCACAGGTAATTGGAGACAGAACAAGGGGGAATGGCCTCAAGCTGAGACTGGGTAGGTTTAAATTGGACATTAGGGAAAAGTTTTTCACGGAGAGAGTGGTCAGGCACTGTAATGAGCTTCCCAGAGAGGTGGTGGAGTCACCACCCTGAATGTGTTTAAGGGTCATTTGGGTGTGGTGCTTAGGGATATGGTTTAGGTGCATCTTGTAAAGTAGGCTTATCAGTTGGACTTTGTGATCCTGAGGGTCTTTTCCAACCTGGATGTTTCTGTGATTATATGATTTCAATTTGGCATTATTCTTTTCTTTTCTTTGACAGAAACAGCAATGCTGGGAAACAAGGTGTATGGGTGTTTGAGATTGGTAGCTCATCTGACAGCATTGTACCTGCCAAGATCAGCAACATTTTGGAGAGTCTAGAGTCCAGTGAACAAGAACAGGAGATGACTTCAAAACCGTTTATGTTGGACTATGGCTCCACTGAAATAAGGCAGCAGTATGTCACCAGTAGTACAGACAGTGCAGAAGAGGATCAGCACCACGTTACATACAGCATTCCTCAGCTAACTGCAGAAGACTTTTTGACTTCATACAAAGATGTAACAGGAACACCTTCAACTGAGTCTTTTTACAGTCATCAAGATTTCCCAACAGCAAAAGCTCCACCTCGCCAGTTCCAGGTCCAGCAGTTCCCCCCAGAGCAACCCCAAGTCATAGATGTGGAAGAATTTGATGAAACTGGTATAGGTAAGGTCCTTTTTCACAGCTTTGGTACTTCTAAGATGCAGAGGCTGTAAAATAACCCAAACCATAGGCATTGAAGAGACTGAACTACTAAATGGATAATGTGTTTCCCTCTCACTACCTGGACAGGTTTAATAAACTTGCTTTAACATTCATCTTGGCAGTTAATTAGCATCTCATCTCAGATTCAGATCTCACCAGTCTACTAAACTAGTGCCACAGTCAAGCACCAGAGAGCACACTTACTGTGTGTCTGTGGAACACTAATCTCTCCAAAGGAAAGATTCCTATAGGGATAATTGTATTCATGAAGCTGATGCATTCTTAGTGGCAACTGATCCCTCCTTCTGCTTTGCCCAGGACTGTTGTTAAAGGTGTGATCTTAAGTTTAGTAGCTGCGTTAAGTGACACTTCCTGGCAAGGATTTTATGATCATTTCTACTGAAACCTTGCTTATTTTGTTTCATAGATGTGCTACTGAAAGCAGGCGATTTAGCAAGGGTTGGAAATAGTAATTTGTAAAAAATGTTGACTAGGGTTTCATGACCTGAAATTTTACAAAGGTATGACTAGCAATTTTAATTTCTGAGGAAATATTTATAGAAAATACAAAACAGTGTGAATGACTGCCCAGGTATTAAATGCTTCTTGAAGCAGATTTAAGAACTTGTATCTCCATGAAATAATAGGGTAAACCAATTAGGTTTATATGGTGCGTCAGTTGGCATGTGATCCCGGGTACTGTACCAATGTGTTTTGTCCTGGGTTGGAAGGGGCCCTTTTAGCTTTGATTTGAGAACAAGGACTGATTAGCATTATTGTGTATCTAGTTTCTCCCAAACACTTTAACCTTTATTAATACAGATCTGCTGAAGTCAATAGAAGGAAACAATTTTCTAACATCTGATGCCCTGAGATTTCCTGCAGAACAGTGAACTGTTGCTTTTGTATTGCAGTGTTAGCAAAAATTCATGGCAATGATTTGTTTTCCTTAAATGGAAAATTAATAAAAGTATCCAAGGCAGTTTAGAGGTATTTTTAAACTAAATCAGGGGTATGTGAATTACATGAAGTGGGTCTGATCTTATTTTCTACAGTGTTTCGCTACCACACGGATGTCCAGCAGACCTGTGCTAACAACCGCCACCAGTGCTCTCTTCATGCTATTTGCAAAGATTATCCAAATGGATTTTGTTGCAGTTGTATTGCTGGTTACAAGGGAAATGGCAGACAATGTGTAGCAGAAGGTAACTTTTTTGAAGGTAGTGTGGTATATGTGCAATGATTGCTTATGGTATTCTTGAGTCAGGTAACCTTTTTTCAATATTAAACCCTGCATGGTTAAGTACTTCTTGAAAGCTTATCACTGAATTGTATTGGAAGATATTTTAAGAAAGGAGCTGTATCTTGGTGTGAATTTTTTTTATCTCTGTTTTTTTTCCCTTGAATGAAGCAAATTGTTTGAAGTGGCCAGTTATATATGTTATGCACTTTAGCATAACTTTCTAGAAAAAATAAACATAACTGAATAGCTTAATATATAATGTAACATCCAGTGTTTATTGCAAGAATTAGTCATAAAGTTCCAACATGTTATAATCTGATTGGTCCCCACTCTAGAAAGGGACAGTTCAAAGGGGATGAACAAATCAACTTTGATCATCAAACCAGAGAGCATGGCTCCTCTTTGTCTGACTCTTAAGCTTCTTTGCTAAAGGGCTAATCTGCCAGATTTTTATTAGTTATCTGTTTAAACTTTGTTCCTGTGTAAAGTCCATAAAGGAATTTCTTATGTATACACTTGTAATCCTCATAGTGACTTGATTCAGAGTAGGGATGCATTTCAACAACTGGAATAGCTGACTGCAGACTTTGTGTTTTATGAAGCAGGAAAGTAAAACCTACTACTTAGGTTTCAGTTCATAAAACTGAGCTTTCCAGATAAAGAAAATAAGGATCTTACGGTAATAGAATTTGAATTGCACGTAGGAAATTATATACAGAAGAAAGCCAGCAGTCCACAGTAGCCACTTGTGTAAAACATGAACAGTCTTAGAACAGTCAATAGTTTTGAGCCAGGATATTAGAATAGCTTGAAAAAATCTGTTCTGACACCTAATGGTGTTAAGCCTTCTAATAGGGAATGAATGCATTTACATTCAGTAGACACTGACACGAAGTGTGATATTCAGAAAAAGCTTCTCTGTATGCCACTTACTGTCAGATACCGTAACAGCTTAGGCTGTTTATGGAGTTATCTTTGCAGACAAAATTGTTAATTAGGATAAAGGACATCTCTTCAGGCAATTTTGGGCACTTAGTCATCTGTATAGTAATGACACACGGAGAAACTACGCACTTATGTATGCACATAAGCAAAGTAACAACACTGTTTGTAGACAGCTTCCTGTCTGTTGAATGCTGAGCATTTTTTTGCCAGTTATTTCCACACTTAACATTTTTTAGCACTATGAACAGATTCCTTGAAGAATACATGAAAACTGTCATTTTGCTCTGTGTTGATTTGCCAGGTTCTCCTCAGAGAGTCAACGGGAAGGTCAAAGGAAGAATCTTTGTAGGAAATAACCCCGTTCCAGTTACATTTGAGAATACTGATCTCCACTCCTATGTTGTTATGAATCAAGGGCGTGCCTACACTGCTATCAGCACAATCCCAGAGATTTTGGGGTATTCTTTATTGCCTCTTGCCTCTATTGGAGGTATCATAGGATGGATGTTTGCGGTGGAACAGCAAGGATATAAAAATGGATTCAGTGTTACTGGTAACTTCTAAATTAAAATAATGTTCAAACACTGTAATGTTTTCATCTGCCTTAAAAGAAATGCATATTTAGAAGCAATATAAAATGAATATATCTTTATTCAGAGCTGCAGACGGACTCCTTTGTAATCAGATTTTTCACCGGTTTTCTTGTTTACGATGTTCGCATTTACCATTGGCATGCAAGCACGTGAGTTTGTTAGAATCAAGAATGGCTTGGCCAATTCCTGTGCAAGAAATTATTTCTTGACTCGGTCCTGATTTTTGGTACTTAAGTGAACAGACCTGCTGAAAAAAGCTGCCCCTACATCTACAAAAGGTCTTAATATGTTAACTGCCTGATGGTACCAAAAAAACAAAAGAGAAATGAAAACCTGACCTCACAAAGATCTGAAATTCTGAACAGAAGCAGTTCCTGCATGAGATGCAAATGATTCTGATAACGTATTTGAGGGAAACCCTAGTTCACAATCACAAGTTTTCATTGAAGTTTGAGGTCAAATCCGGTTGTTTGTGCATGTGAATCCAAGCTGTAGGTCCAATCAGTCGAAGGAGAATACGTATTTCTTTTAAAAATTCTGTCCTTTAAAACCCTATACTGTGAATTTAGTTGATTATATTTCTTTGCTTTAGGATTTTCTCAGATTTATTGTTTGAAGCTTGTTCTGGAATTTACAATATATATTTCCCTTCATTTTCATTTGGAAAAATATACTGAATTTCTTTTTTTGTTTGTTTGTTTGTTTTTAATGTAGGTTTTCTGTAAAATAGTCAGCTGCCTCTGCTGTTCCATTCCAGGGTGATGGAACGCTGGAACAGGATGCCCAGTGGGGTTGTGGAGTCTCCCTCTCTGGAGATATTCAAAACCTGCCTGGACACATTCCTTTGTGATCTGGTATAGGTGATTCTGCTCTGGCAGGGCAATTGGACTGGATGATCTTTCAAGACCTTTCCAGCCCCTAACGTTCTGTGATCCTGTGTAACAAGGCCTGTTGTTATTAACTTTGTTTGAATATTTATTATTTTTTTTTTGCATTTGAGCAATGCTGCTTCTTCACAACTTGCAATTCAGTGTGTTCAATGCTTAAATTAAAAAAAAAATTAAAAATCCTTGCATTATCCAAAGGATATTATAGTATACTTTTGAAAGCTATTTTTGAAAGTCCAAAACATTAGCAACAGGGTGCGTCAAAACTTGCAGACAGTAATAATTTTTATTTCATCTCCTGGAAGCAATATTTTGAATAGAATTTGGAAGCATGTAGTAAGTGATTTAAGCAATGTGGTTTCTTTAGGTGGTGAGTTTACACGACAAACTGAGGTTACTTTTCTTGGCAACAATGAGAAGCTGGTTATAAAGCAGAAATTCAGTGGAATTGATGAGCATGGTCACCTTACCATCAGCACAGAAATGGATGGAAGAATACCTGAGATCCCATCTGGTGCATCAGTCCAAATAGAACCATACACAGAACTCTACCACACTTCTAGTTCTGGTAAGGATTCCTGAGAATGGAATTATAAGGTAGTGCACATTTCTCAGAGCAGAGAGTAAGACTATCTGGAAAGCATTGTTTCATTGCCTTCTTAGTGAGTGTATTTAGGACCCTTCAATTTCTAGAAAGTTGGGGTTTGCTTTTTTAGTAACAGGTCCTGAGAGAAGAGATTCTGAGTGGGACAACACAAATATTTCTTTTTTTTTTTTTTTAACCAACAAGGTGTGAATTTAAGTTCCCCTGAACTGATGTTTGCAAACCAATCTTAAGTTCCCTTTTCATTTGCCTTATTTCTACACTGCCAATGGCAGTCACACAAGTTATAAAGCTTTTTGTAGGATGCACAGCACTTCAATAGGAGCTGTACTGGGTACATTTTAATAGTAATATCATCAAGTGGGCCTTGGTTTTGTCTGATGAGACTGCAAACCGATTATTTACCAGTATGTGCCATGTAAACTGCATTGCAATCACTGTGCCTTGTATTTGTCAGTATCATTTAAGATGAATTTGAACAACTGATCAGAAAATTTAGGAACATCGTAATTCCTTTAACGGTTTCCTCCACAGTCTCTTCTCCCTCTCTTCCTTATCTCAGTCTCTCAGATTTGGTAAGAAAACCATTTGTCATTTTACTGTTTACAGAGGAATCTCCCTTATTTTGCTTTCCTCTTTCTGGATAAAATTGTGGGTGTTTCAACACAACAAAAACAAAGTGAGGTTGGAGTGTTGCAACTAACCATCCAACCCAGCTACCAAAAACCAATAGAGGAAGCAACCTGTGATGCATGCCGGTGCCTGTGGATGTTAGAAAGAGTACACTTTCCTCCAAGGGCACAATTTGATTTCTAGAGATAGCTTAAAATGGTTTAGTTGCATCATCACTCCCTTATGTGTGTGTGTGTTTGGTAGACAGTGATGAATCCCTTTTCTCTGCCTGTCATTATGAACGATGGGGAGGAGGAGCTGGAGGTGGCAGGAAGCTTCTGCTTTGTGCTTAGCAACTTCATGGTTTTGGAGGAGTTGTTTGGGCAGTGTGTGCTCTTTAGAGTGCCTGCCTTCTTGGCAGAAATTCTGTCCCTATGAAGGAAAAGTCAGGGGCTGGAAGGAAACATCCTTCAGGCTTGATTTGATTTATCACTACTCAAATAACTCCCCTTCTGCTGCCTTTTTTGCTAGACCATTACTTGATGGAAACCCAACTCTTGCCAGCTGTTTGAATGGCCTGATACAAGTGCGTTCTGGTGTTTGGATGCACAGTGGATTTCTGAGGAGCTTTTGTTGGTAGGAAAATACACAAACCTTGAAGTTTTGTCCATGTTTTTTTTAATAATATAGAAAAGCCCTGTCAAGCATACAAGAGCTCTCAGACCTGCATCTTATTTAGGACTCTGTCCAAATCCAAAACCAACAGATCACAATGAACTAAAACTGGGTGTAATTTTGTGCTGGTGAGGTGGCCCTTGTCCCTCTTAGCTTGTAGATCCATTATTTAAATTAATCTAAAGAAACCTTTGAGTTTCCCAAGTTAGATTTTCATTTATTTACCTCATAACCTGCAAAGTAAATTGATTTTTTTTTAAATATGTCAAAACAAATTGTCTGTCTCACTCTCAAGGCTGTGATATCTGAGAACAGAGTAAGCCTAGTCAAATGCTTATCCCTTTGCTTGAAAATAGGTACATTTTCATAGCTTCTTGCGTTTGAAATTTCTCTTCACACCACTCAGTCTGTATCCTAATTCTACAGACAGCATTTGGCAGAGTGATTTTGCTCTCAGTTCTGATTGGCTTGGGCTTTGATATGTTGCAGTGATCACTTCATCGTCCACCAGGGAGTACACAGTGACAGAACCAGAAAGGGATGGGGTTGTTTCCACATACACGGGTGCCTATCAGTGGCGACAGACCATCTCATTTGATGAATGCATTCATGATGAATCTCTCCATACTGCTGCTGCTACTCAGCAGCTCTCAGTGGACAGTGTGTTTGTCCTGTACAACCGGGATGAGCAGATTCTGCGGTACGCTATGAGTAATTCCATCGGTCCAATCAGTGGTATGTATGAATTAGAAATATTTCTTTTCCTCTTTTGTGAGTGATTAACAGAATTCTATATGTTTTTATTAACCTGCCTTAGCCAGGATAGATAAATGACTTACATTAATTTGTTCCATTAGTCAGTAGAAGTCTGGGTCCATCCGTTAAGAGAAATTTGGGTGTCGAAAAGTTGGTATTTTCACTCAGGTAAGAGCATTCAAGTGATTATCTCCTCTTGAAATTCAGAGGGATTTGCATCTGATTCCTTGAAATGCTCTTGGCATATGAGCTTGAATCAATTTTTGCTCAAATGTGTGCAGTGTGTCATTTATTTTTACCTAATGTATAGTTCCTCTATTAATTTGTTGTATTGTCAGAGCAAGGGGCAAAAGAGAGGACTAAGATTTGCCATCAAAACAAATAACTTATATAATTTATCTTGAAGCATACTGTTTTATTTATGGAAGGTAAGCAGCCTAGGAAAACTTTCTTGGTTAAGCTGTCCAAGTTTGTTTGCATTAAAATCAGAAAAACCAAAGCTGCAGTTTAAAAATTCACACCAGGTTAGTACAAGAGAAGATTGTGCTCAATTTTATTTATTACAAAGATAAAATTCTACTAATTAAAATGGACAAACCAAGCTATTAAAAATTGCATTTTGGGTCTACTGTCAATGGCCAGAAGATGCATTGCCTTTGTCAGTCCTGCTCCTTAGAGAGGTTTTTGTGGCTTTTCTATTTATTAACTTGGCAGTCCTTTGTACAAATCACAAGGTTTATAGGTGCTGTTTCCGTGTCTGATGAGATTCATGTACCGTATTATCACCCACAAGCCTGCTTCTTCCTGATCCAAAAAATACTCACTTTCCTTGCTACGTGTTTACTATAAACAGTCTCCTGCTGGGCCCTAGCTGAGTGTTATGACTTGGATAGAGTCATCCTGGCTAAATGTGATCTCTCTTGTCAGATGGTTCTGCTGATATTAACCGGAATCCTTGCTACACTGGTACCCATAACTGTGATACCAATGCGATGTGTCGCCCAGGGACTGGAAATCGTTTCTTCTGTGAATGTTCCATTGGCTTCCGTGGAGATGGGAACGTTTGTTATGGTATTAGGAAACTCATTACAAAACGACAGCTAATGTAGTTTGTTGGGGTTTTTTTTATTTGTTTGGTTGGATTTTTTTGCTTGGCATGTATTTACCCTTGGCACTAACCATTCCATCAAAATGAACTGTCCTGAAAAGCTGGTTTGGGGAAACATAGATGGGAGAAATGCTTTGGTAGCCGATGTATCTCAATGATCTCAGTAATCAAGTTCAACTGTCTGGAAGGGTTAAACTTGGATATGTTTTGTTAGCTTGGAAAACATCTTTTCTACCCATTTTGTCTTTTCATAAAACACGTGCGATGTGAGAAATCTACTGTAATGCAAGTTCTGGTTAAAAGGAATCAATGGGGTCAAAAGTTGTTGTGGGAGGTGAGGAACAGCATATTCACATGCAAGACAGGGCTAAAGATACATGGAACCTACTGAAACAGTATTTTTCAGGATCTGCTTTGAAAATCCCTTTTATTCAAGGAGACTTACTTCCCATCTCTGTCTATTTCTGTATCTGTGATGTATTTGGGATTTGTTTTGTAATCAAATCATAGCAGAAATACTTATTTTCAGGAAGTGAAAGTACTAATGGAATAACACATCATCCTCAGTAGTTAATTGAATTGTACTGTTACTGTTTTGGGGTTTTAATTTTTTTAAATTAAAAACAAAACAAAGCAAAACCCCCAAACCAACAAAACATAACCTTCATATGCACCCCCAACCACTAAATTGACTTGCAAATGAAACAACAACATCATACTCTGCGTCTTAGTCTTCTGGTGCTGTGAGGTGAGCACCAATGGAATAGAGATGTATATGGCTTATAAAAGGGGGAGTCTTTCCTAACATTCATGCTCCTTCACTAGTCTTCACTGCTTTGATCACCTCCTAGGCTGAATTTTCTTTCACAATGACTCCACTTTTCTCTCTCATTTCCTCTCCTTTCCCAATAATATTCCATCATAGAAAGTGTTTTGGTTTTGGTTTTTGGGTGGTTGGTTGGTTTGTGGTGGTGGGTGTCTTTTTT
>VWZE01023403.1:22670-37605 GCA_013396675.1 Eubucco bourcierii
CCTAGTGTGAAAATTAAATCTGTTAATAAGGAAATTTAAAAGTGAGATTAAGGTAATATGGGAACGTACTAGAAATACTACTACTTTATGAAATCCGTCCACTGACTCAGGTGATTTTTTGAGTTTTTAGTAATTTATCAAATTAAGGTAGCCTACACTGTGATGCTTTGTTTCAAAAAGGGTGCCCCCCCCTGTGGGCAGACATAGACTGCCATGAGGAAGCACTGAACTATTACATTAGGGTGTTACCTTCATCAGCAATGCATCAACTGCATCAAAAAGCAGTAAGAATTGATTTTTACTCAATATTGTAACAAATGTTAAGCAGTCATGTTTAAACACATAGATACTGAAAAACATTGAATCTTGAGCCTACTGTTGATAAAAGGCTGCTGCCACCTTCACTTCCCTGTATCACTGAGGATTACCCCCAGGTCTCGCTCTCATTGTTTCATCTCTGCCAGTATGAACTAAATCAAGTGTATACCATTTCCCTCATAATTTAATTGATCATTCGGCTTGGCTTTCAAATGCAGCTTCCAAGAATGGTAAGAAGCTCTGAAAATCAGGGCTGGTGGGTAATCCCTCTATATGAAACCTTGAAATAGGTATGACCTGGTTTCTATTTGCTACAACAGGTATAGTAGTGGAGGTAAAAGTGCTGTGACACCAACTAGGGGTTTGTTGTTAGCTATAGTACACTTTTCTAGGTAATGGCAGTTTTGTTCACGCCAGTCAAGAGATCAGAAAACTATCCTAATGTTTTCTGTATCTTTAAAGAGCCTTGACTGGATGAAATATTACTGTGTTTATATTAAAGGAACAGCACTAAGAACCTTAATTTAGGCTGCTGTACTGAAGGAAAGTTACTAGCCATAAGGTTTGTGTCTAGAAACTGGCTTACAAAGTAGCCTTTGTCCTACCTATGTATGTGCCAGTTCTTGTTGTATGTTTTGTCTAACTTGTGGTGTTAGCTCATCAAGGCATGAAATGTACTTTGCGTGTCAGCCTCATCTTTCAAACTCTCTCATAGTTAGCCTCATTTCAGACAGTTAATGAATGTAGTTTTAAACTTGTGAAAATCAGAGCATGTTCTCTTAAGCACACTTAGTAAAATGTATAACATTATAAGCAGATTACTTGTCAACTAGCTGTCCCTCGTGTCCAGAATTATTGTGCTTTTTGTTACAACACCAGACTGGGACTGACCTTACTTTTCTTTAGGTGCCTTTAAATTTACCATGATTCAGAGTTAAGAAGAGAAAAAAACACAGTATGGATTCCAAGTGTCTGGTTTAGTCATAACTATTAAGGGGCTTGTTTTGGTTTATAAATTTGAATACTGGCTAAATTCATGTTATTGAGTTGAAATTACTTTCATGTTGAAAGACAACTTAAAATGATTAACACATCTGAATGTGGTAACACCAATTTTTTATTTCTTTTCAGAACGTTTCTTTAACATAGGTTACTTACTGCACTCGATACTGTTAAAAAAGTTCCCATAAATATGAGAGACTTTTGGGAGTACAAAACCAGCCAAACACAGTTATTCCTAAAAGTGAGTGGCCATTTGGCGTCTTTTTATGCAACAGAAAAATCAGTGGGGGTGGGATTGTTTCAGAAAGAACGAATCATATTCTCTGCCTTCCCGAGGCTGAGTACTAATTTTGAAAATTAATTTGACTAGTCCCTTAATTTAGTAGGGCTACTTGCACAAGCAGACTGTTTGCAGTTGATCTGGATTATTGCAATATAAGTACGCTTTAAAAATTCCATCAGATATAAATGCAATCATTCTTTCAAAATTAGAACAGACAATGGCATTTCAAGTTACTAATAAGGTGATACATTTTATGTCTAACTGCTTGGCCCTGTCTGGGAGCAACTCTGAAGTGAGTGCAGAGGAGGGCAATGAAGCTGGTGAAGGACCTGCACAATGAACATTATGAGGAGTGGCTGAAGGAGCTGGGGCTGTTTAGTTTGAAAAAGAGGAGGCTGAGGGGAGACCTCATCACTATTAACAGCTACCTGAAAGAATGTTGTGGAGAGGTTGGTGCTGGTCTCTCCTCACAGGTAATTAGTGATAGAACAAGAGGGAATGGTCTCAAACTGCACCAGGACAGATTTAGACTGGACATCAGGAATAAAGTTTTCACAGCTAGAGTGGTCAGGCATTGGAATGGGCTGCCCAGGCAAGTGGTTGAGTCACCAACCCTGGATGTGTTTAAAGGTCGTTTGGATGTGGTGCTTAGAAATATGGTTCAGGGTGAACCTTGTAGAGTGGGGTTATTGTTTGCACTTGGTGATCCTGAGGGTCTTTTCCAACCTGAANCCAGGACAGATTTAGACTGGACATCAGGAATAAAGTTTTCACAGCTAGAGTGGTCAGGCATTGGAATGGGCTGCCCAGGCAAGTGGTTGAGTCACCAACCCTGGATGTGTTTAAAGGTCGTTTGGATGTGGTGCTTAGAAATATGGTTCAGGGTGAACCTTGTAGAGTGGGGTTATTGTTTGCACTTGGTGATCCTGAGGGTCTTTTCCAACCTGAATGTTTCTGTGACTCTGTGATATACGCACTCCTTTGTATAATTTGTATTTGCTAACTCATTTTCATAAAGTTAATGGAGTCTGTTGATTTTAAAAGTTGCAAGCTGTTGGATCTTCTTTAGTTCTGTGAGTTTCAAGTGGAAAAGAATAATGACCAGTTGCATTTCTTTTTAACTCCCACTGAGAAGAACTTAATAGTGTGCCTCAAAGACAACACAAATGAAATGGAGATTTTGTTCCACAGTGAACAAGAGGAGGGTGTGTTTTAAGCTGCATGGCTCATAAATGGACAACCCAAACTGTGGCAAAATTACCCAGTTACAGGAATCAACATTTCTTTTACCTACGTTCATTGAATACATGCAAACAAAATTTGAGATAGTGAAGGCTTTGCTTCAGAATATGCTTTTGTAGGTTGATTTGAGGCTCTCTACCACCCACATTAAAGCTGATGCCAAATATTTCAGTTGTTCAGAGTGAGCTGTCCTCCAGACATTTGTTTCTCTAATTGTGTCCAGGTGCATGAAACTTATCCAAAGCTTTCGCTTGCATAACTAGTTTAAATAATAATAATAATAAAAAAACACCCTTCTTTTTTTGCATTTCTGTGATTTGCACCACAGCAGTCTGGGCTCATGAGATTAGCTTTTTGCTTAACTGGGATAGGTCCAGTCTGAGCCATACTTAGCTAATGCTGCCCACCAGGCAATGTGAAAACAGGGAAGGAATAAATGGAAGTGTAATGTTCAAGTCTCTTCAGGAGACAGTTTGCAGTAAGTATTTCTAACTGTCTGTAGAAACCATTGACAGGAAAAAGATACTCTCTCATAATTAGAGCTCTTTCTCTCACAATACACAGAACCCTTCACACATCTTAAATATAAGGCAAAACTATGCCAGATTTCTTTGTCCAGAAAAAGGAAAATATTGCTTTTATTATTTTTTTAATTTAATTTGGCATCTAGGAGGATATATTGATCCAGATGACATTCCTTATTGTATTACTGATAGTACCATAAGTTGATATTTATTTTGGTCCAAACAGTTTTGTAAAATTAAAACCAAAATAACTGAATCCCTGAAGCTCCTAATAATCTGGAAATGTAGTATTTCCTCTATAACCTCTAGAATAATACATATGCATGTGGTGTAGCCATTGTGCATCTCATTATTCTCTGTATACATAGTAGTTAGTATTCCTGTTTTCTGTGTAGTCTTACTTATGTGCTTTACCATGAAGTGGACAATTTGATCCTGCAATTCCTTTCTTAGGTCCAAAAGTATCAAAAGAGTGCATGAACTTGATAACTGAACCCTTGCAACCTAATAGATGTCAAAGCAATGAGTTATTTCACTTCCTAGGTTCTACAGAACTAGGCATCTACCATGCTGTGATTCTCTCTTCTGGCTCTGTGCAGGTTTGGGAGTTTCTCTCCACCCCGACACACAGCTAGGAATTCATCAGATTAACTCACTCAGCTGGAAGTTAAGGAAGCTGTATTTTACAGCTTGACACAATTTGCAAGTAAAATACATGCAATATGTACAGATACTTAAAACTATATACAGTGACATACAAGACATACAGAAATACAAAACCCCTCTCAGCAGCCGGACTACCCAAGAAGGGCTCCCAGCGAGCCTCCCACCTTCTTCCCACCCCCTCCCTTATCTCAGAATCCCCCTCACATGCAGGGTGAGCTGGGAAAGGTCAGCAAGGGGTTAGAAAAAGAATAATTAGTTTGAGTTACATGGATCCAGGCAGAGGAGATAATATGGCAAGCAGGCAGCCACACAGAGACTGACTTATATCTGTTTGTGTTCTTGCTTTGATATGTCCCAGCAGAATGAATGGGTAATGTAGACATCACTGTTGTTTTCTTTTCACAGCCAATGATCTAACTTCTGTCATTAAAATATTCCAATTAGTCTCAAACCAGCACAGGCTCTTAAGGGGAACTTGGCTTTTACCATTAAAAATCCCAACTTTATCCACTGTCTGGCCTGGCTGACTGGTCACATCATCAATTATCCAAGGGCCTTAAAGAACAGACAAGAAGTTTGCAAGTTGGACAGAATATTCTTGCTTATGTGCCTCTAGGAGAAAGACTCTGTTTTCCAGATTCTGTTTATCACTCGTCTGTGTAGGAAGTTGCAGAGAGACTGTTTGTTCTGTTTTAAAATAGGCAACAAAAGATAAATTTACCTATGTTTAATGCTAATGTGTTGCATCTACACAGGGCAGGTTGTTCCTGAATGTGTACTGAAGGTGTATGCCTTCAAGGGTTGTAACAGTACCATGTTCCTTCAGTGCTGAGAATATTTGTGTTATAGGTGGTCAGCATACATTAAGTGTTACCTGAGCATAATCATGAATTGAAACAGAAGTGTTCACTGGTTGCTTTGCTTTGTTTTGTTTTGTTTTTTACAGAATTGGAAAAGACCAAATGCCAGCATGAACGAGAGATTGCTCTTGGAAGTGGAGGCAGTTTCTTTCCAAGGGAGATAAGACTCAGTCACTTCATTCCTCAGTGTGATGAGCATGGAAATTACTTACCCACTCAGTGCCATTCTGGTAGTGGATATTGTTGGTGTGTGGATAGGGATGGAAATGAGATTGATGGCACCAGAAGTGGCCCAGGAGTTCGACCACCATGTAAGCAGCTGAAGCACTTTTTTCTTGTGGGTGTCTCTGTACCCGAGTGTACTCTCTCCCAAATGTAGAGGTTAGTCATGCCCCTGAGATACAGAATCAAAGAATTAATCATGTTGGAAGAGACCTTTGAGATCATCAAGTCCAACCTATCACCTTCTAATCAACTAAACCATGGCAGCAAGTACCACATCCAGTCTATTTTTAAACACCTCCAGGTACAGGGACTCCCCCATCTCCCTGGGCAGCCCATTCCAATGCCAATCGCTCTTTCTGTGAAGAACTTCTTCCTAACATTCAGCCTAAACCTGCCCTGGCACAGCTTGAGGCTGTGTCCTCTTGTTCTGTCACTGGTTGCCTGGGAGAAGAGACCAGTCCCCAGCTGGCCACAACCTCCCTTCAAGTAGTTGTAGAGAGCAATAAGGTCTCCCCTGAGCCTTCTCTTCTCCAGGATGAACAACCCCAGGTCCCTCAGCCTCTCCTTGTAGGGCTGTGCTCCAGGCTCCTCACCAACCCAGTTGCCCTTCTCTGGATACATTCAAGCATCTCAACATCTTTCTTAAATCGGGGGGACCCAGAACTGGACACAGTCCTCAAGGTGTGGCCTAACCAGTGCTGAGTACAGGGGCAGAAGGACTTCCCTGGTCCTGCTGGTCACACTATTCCTGATACAGGCCAGGATGCCGTTGGCCTTCTGATGGCTCAAGTTCAATCAGCTGTCAAACAGTGCCTCCAGGTCTCTTTCTGCCTGGCCACTCTTCAGCCTATAGGGGGCCACTCTGTCCCCAACCTATAGTACTGAGACAGTACTGACTTGGAACAGTGCAGATCTTTGCTGTCCCAATGATGCTATGTTTCTTGATGCATCTCTGTAATAACTCTAGCACACACTTTTCCTTCAGTCAGAGCACCTGGATCACAGTGGTGAGCCTCTGAAAAAGAAGGAGGTTTTCTAACTTCCTCCCTGGCTTGAAATTCTGAGGGGTCATTATAGTTTCTACCTTCTGGGAGCTATGGCAGATCTGAATATGTGGTAACTGACTTGCCTTGGGAAATTAAGGATGCTTCTTCCTGCATCTTCCTTGCTTTAGATGCAAAATAAGATAAGTTTTGCTAAACATGTGATGAAAGAGTAATTACAGAGTTGAACATGGAAAGATCTTTTATGGCTGTTACTCATTCTGTTAGCCAAGGAGGAAAATTCAGAAGTTTTCTGCATCTGATTATAGTTATTACTGTCTGTTTTTAGGGCTGTTTCCTTTTTAGAAGTCAGACTGTTATTGTCTCTGCAAATACAAGGAGCCTTTTCATGCTGTAAAAGCTAATTTCCACCCCACCCCCATCTATTTCCTTCTCTATTAAAAAGGTCTGAGTACAGCTGCTCCCCCAGTTGTTATTGGGCCATCTGTTCGACCAGATACAGTACCTCTGCCACCAGGAACACACTTGCTCTTTACCCAGAGCGGTAAAATCGAACATGTTCCGCTAGAGGGGAACACTATGAAGAAAACCAGTGCAAAAGCACTCTTGCATATTCCAGTAAGTAACCTACTATATGAAGTCCATGTGTTTTAGAAGATTTGTGACAAAGATGAAAGCCAGAGTGTTTGTCTAAGTAATTTGATAATGTAAATACTAGAATTCATTTCTATTCTTGATTGGAATTTGTGTCATGTCACTTTGTCACTGTAAATTCCTCACCTGACTACCAAAAAACCTAAAACTGTGGTATAGGAAAAATTATTTGCCTGTAAAGAATTGTTCATAAGACAAAAAAGTCTAATGTTTGTGACTTCATGTGCCTTCCACATCATATAAACTCTCCTACACTCACACTTCCTTTCACTTTCTAACTCTTGTATAACAGTCTAGGAGACCTACAAGAGCAATATGTGAAGAAGTCTTTTATTTTTCTTTCTTACTCCCTCAAAAGTTTTTTTCCTAACTCTTAATCTCTTCTTGTATTTCAATCAGTTCTATGCACTTCTTGGCTACAGAGCTATATAGCTTTTTTTCTTTTTCGTTTCCTTCTCCACGTGAGGGCCCAGTGGGTTGTAAATCTTTTTGCCACACTTGCTATTGTCTTGAGAATATTTTTTTTTCCTTGAAAATTAATCCCTGATGCTGAGAACCTGTCTTTTCCATCACCTGTGACACATGCCAACCCTTCTTACTTCCAATTTCATTATATTAATTTATTTTCCCAAAGTCTGGGATTTTTATTTTAACTCTGTTGTTACTGTGTTTAGATAGCAGATAGCAACACCAGGCAGCATATTGGCCTCTTCTTTATGTTACTCTGAATATCTAGTAGACTAAATACTGACTAAATTGCACAAATTCAGTTCAATAAGTAGTGTCACAAACTGTACTGTGATGTAAGAGTGAAATCAAGCTTTTGATTCTTAGCTATAGTGCTACTCCCATAACGTAAAAACAAAGTAAAATACTGTGTGCAAAACGGGATAGTTAGTGATACAGAGACCTGATTCTGAATTCATCAGCTATTCTCATTGTTTATTTGGTCTACTTTAAATTAATTGAAATATCCTAAGGAAAGAGCTTCCAAGAGATAAGTTACAACTCTTCTTTAAAATTTGCAATTGAAAGGAAACTTCCAGTCTCTGCTAAGTGTTGTGTCTGTGTTGTTTCTGTGTTGTGTGTTAGCAAATTGACAGTTAGTAGCCTAGAGGTGTCGAGATTGTTTTGTAACCAACAGCATTAACATAGGCCAATGAACAAGCACATTGTCTTTAATGTGTGGTTTAGGATCATCTAAAGTTGCAAATTATAGCCTAAGAAGTTGCAAATTATAAAAACAGCAAAAGTGATAGAGCAATTGAAACACACATCAGATTTGATAGAAGTCATTATTCCTCTCTGAAGGGAAAGAATGAGAGAAAAAAAAAAAAAGCGCGTGAAGAATATCACAGTAAAATAAGAAAAAGAAATTTCTTTTTAAAAGTGAATGTAGAAGTCAGACTAACTGTTCAATAACAATATCTACAGTGCTTCTTTGAGAGGAGATAATGGTAAATGGCATCTGCTAGTTAAGAGGAACATTCAATTGAAAGTATTTTTCTAAGCTGTTTTACCATGACTGTTGACCCATCTCTCACCTTTCCTCAAGAGTTTTGTGTTTTCAGGCTTGAGATTTAGATCCATAAGCTAGAGCTGCCTGCAAATAATTGTTTTTTAGTATAAGGTGATTTAAGTTGCTTGTTGATCCAACAGGACAGAGTTGTTATTGGAGTTGCTTACGATTGCGTGGACAAGATGGTTTATTGGACAGACATCAGTGGCCCTTCAATCAGCAGGGCTAGCCTGCATGGTGGGGAGCCAACAACCATCATCAAAACAGGTAACAGCACAATTCTTTTTTCTCTTGCTGCTCCCTAGGAATTACGTTAGAGGCTTGAATTTGCTGTAGCATTTCAAGTTGGTTTTGTTTGGATAAGCAATAACCAAAAAGTCTGTATAACATAAAATGAAAAGGTATCTATTCCCTATGCAATAGGCCTTCACTCTTCTTGCCTACTAAAATAAGAAAGAGGTCAGTTCTCTTTATCTCAACTAAGGTCAGAAGTGGAAGCAGCATGTCAGTGAGATGTTTCTGTCCTTGCTTACAGTTGCAGGATACTGTGTCTGTCTAACAATTGAATGTCTTGTGAACATCACTGTGGACATTTTAATTCAAGGTTGAGGGATTTGAAAGATGAATCAGGCTAGCGTAGTATTTTAAAGCATATCTCAAGGCATTAACGGGTGCAGGGTTCAGTTTTGGCTTTGGACAGTGTCTCAGCTCTTCACAGGAATGTTTAGAGGATTTCTGTACCCAATTACTGCTTCAGGCTTGTATTCTTCCTGTGTTTAACAAAGGCAGGATAGGTGGGGGGAAACAAAGCCACCAAATCTTTGGATGCTTTGTCACTTCTGGGGACAAATCCTGAGGCAGACTCGAGGCCTTTACAGTTCTTTAACCATGGTGGCATCCTTGGGGCTGCCACTATGATTGGGCAGCACAGCTAGTACTCTCAGGGCAAATCTCCACGACACCCTGGATTCCAAAAGCACACTGAAGACCTCACTTTGCTGTATTGAGCACTGGTTGTACTATACTGTGCCCAACCTGGCAGTCATTTTGTAACCCACCTCCTTTATAGTCATGTCAACCATACTGATCAGAAAATGCAGTCCAGCACCCTTTCTGAAAAGGTCCCATGTGCCTGGCCATGAGGAGTGGAACAGATAAGTGGGCTAAACTCAGATTACTGTGAGCAAACGTTATTCATGCTTACAGTGATGCAATAGCTACAAGATGTGAATAAATGGAGAAGGAAGGTGATCACTAAAACCTAGATCATGTGCTGGAGTAGATCCATTATTTTTCAATTTATTTATGATCTGAAAAGGCTGTGGTAGGTTATAATCGATTGTCAGGTTGCTGTCAAGTGGGTATTGAACACCAACAAAGCTAAAGCTGATAGAAGAGCTGCATTTGTATGTTAATGTAGAATAACATCTGTGAGTGTCACCCTTTTGATTTTTGTTCTGTCAAGCAAGTTAGGTAATTCACTAACTAGCTGAAATTTGGTTATGATATAGTCCTTTCCTCTCCTGTCCTCTGCCTGTCATCTGTCTGCTCTGCTGAGAAAGGACTGGTGAGCAATGAGGTTGAAGATGAGAACCCTTGTTCTCTGGTCCAGTGTTTAGGGATCACACAGCTGAAAGGTGGTTAGAAACTGTTTCAGCTGTGACTTTCTATGCCTCTTGCTCAAGTTGTAAAATAAAAGTGAGTAAATCAACTTTGATTTTTCACCTGTGAAGTTGTTCACAGGTTGGAGGTTTGGAATACAGGGTATTGTGGGGTTAGCACTTTCACAGTTTAGATCTTAGTGTTATGCACTTTGCCCCAAAGACTGTGCTGCTTACTGCAGTCTGTGTTCACTTGCATTAGAAGGGTAAGAGTAAACCCATATATCTTAAATATGGAAACCAGTTTTGAATTGAAAGCATTAAGGAAATAGACAGGTTTAGAGAACAAAGTGAATAAGGGACCACTGAAAAAAAAAATAATAGCTGAAGGCACTTTTTGAATACTGGTGTCCTGAGGATCCCAGAATACTTGTGAAGTCGAGGTACTGGAGGAAGTTGCCTTTGCTTTGGATCCTTTACAGATGTTGTTGTAGCCATCCCTCAAAATTCCAGCAATTATAGACTTTCATATTTCTGTACAACTTGGTGCTTGAGATACTTGTTAGGATTCTTTCTCATTCCAACATATTTGAAAGGGTCTTTATCCTGTAATGCAAGCATGTATGTGCCTGTACTACTACAAATTCTGTGGAGAAAGGATTTCCAGTTTCCACTATTAAAGTATTTTCTCAGATTCTGCATTTTTAAAAGTGAGGGAAATTATTATTTCTAAATTTATATGGCTGTGAATTAATTTGTCTAATGAGAGTGCATGTATATGCATTAAAAAAATCTGGTAGTGTCTAAAATAGTTTTAAAATAGTTTCAAAATACTTGTGAAGGCTTTCAGGTAAATTAGATTACGTTAGGTAATTCAAGATGCTTCGTTGACACATGGAAACCTCATGGGTTTTATCTGCTACAAAAAACATGTTACACTTTTAACATGCTAATGGACTCTTTGATAAGGAGTCAAAATAAAATAAGTTTAAATATGCAATATTTGAATGGATGTTTTCTGTCTTGGCCAAAAGTGAAATTTTAACATTTCAGGAAGTAGGAAAATGCTTCACTCTCAGACTCATGAGAATTCTGTTTTGTTTTGATCTTTGTTTCCTCCTGTGAGCTGCAGCTGCTTGCTTGAGTTCACATGTATTTTTGTGGAATGCATTACTTTTTTGTTTGTTAAAACTCTTGTGATCCAAGTTGCATTGCTTTGCAGAAACTTGTTTTATTGTGGAGCCCCATCCAGTTCTCATCTACCCCTGCAGCTGTATAGCCTGTGGAGCCTTTCTGAGCTCTGCAGCTGTGGAGGCACATCCAGAAGGAGAGATTTTCTCTTTGTTGTAGGTGCCTGTACAAGCCTGTCCCCGGGACGGAGTCTGTGACTCTCAGGCCTGGGACAATACAGTGGAAACACATTTGTGCCTCTAAAGACTGGTGAAACATGAAGCCTTTATATTTCCTTACCCATCCAGGGCAGGATAGTTTTTTCAGTGTCAACCAGACAGGAAAGACACTTTAGGCTTCTTTAAATCTGCTGGCGTACAGTCGAAACAAGGAAAGTGAAGCAAGTAAACTGGTCAGGGAACAGGGCCCCCTGGGAATCAGTGACAGTAGATCTTTTGCCTGATAACTTCTGTCTCCTAAAAGAGACAGGTAGCTCCTAGAACACCATTCAGTCTGCCATCATCTGATCCCAGAGACTGGGCATTGTTGCTGCCATCACCTCAAAATGAGGTTGCTCTCAGTGGCCTCGGCTGTTAACAAGAAAATAAGTAGGAACTTTTGTGTATCTATGTGAGGTGGTTTCTTGTAGATGAGAGGTTTTACTCCACAGACACATTTGTAGAAGTACAAGTAGTAACATGAAGTCAGTCTAACTAAGTTGAAGTATGCACAAGTGCCCTTGTGAGGAGTATAACAATAGCTGATTCACATTAACTTTCTTGGGCCCTTCCTGTTTACAAACTGTGAGTCAAAAGCAATGAGCTACATCTTACTTGCTTTTTTCCCACCTCTTCAGCAATGAATACACATCTAAATGCCATGTGTCCAGGTGACAAGTGTAATCTGCCTCTCTGAGGGACCAGTGGCTGTTTAAGCTCTCATGCAACTATTTATTATTCATTACAAAGTCACAGTAGCAGATTTTAGACAGCTCTACTCAGTGTTCTGGACCAAATGACTTTTCTCCAGAGATGTAGTTTCTATCAAACTGTTTAATGGCTGTCAGTAAATAAACTTTAGAATTAATAGAAGGTTAATGGACCACATTCCATCATTCTTGGATATTTACATGATGTGTGGATCTGCATGTGAAAAGTGTCTTTTTTCAAAAGCTGATTGATAGGAAGGGTCACAACCTCTTTTTTGGGGGGGTAAACATGTACAATTCTTTCTTTTTCTTTTGCAACTGAAATTGGACTAAAACTGGTTTGTACCTGTCTTCAGCTTCATTATGTTCCACGTGGGCCGCCTGCTGCTTTTAGTGGATGTGCGAACCTCGAAAAGTATAGAGTAGTTTTTCATAGTGGCTGAAAGAAATCTTGGAGTGCTATTTCTCCTGCATCCTTCATCTGAGTTAGAAATTGCTAATGCTAAAGCAGTAAGGTCATCATTATCTGTTATTTCCTGTTGGTTTTGGAACAACTAAGTGTCCAAGAAAAACTGTGCACATGCAGTACTAAAACATGTTCCAAAAAGGATTGCTCTGCAAAAACAAAGAACTGGATCTAAATCACGTCAGTTAGCTAATATTGTTATCTTTATTGCTTTGGAGTTTGATTATCTCTAAGTATTGTGTTTGCTAAATGTAGCACAAAACCAGTTATCAGAAGGGTGTCACATATGCCAGTACCAAAGAAGGGGAATTATTAAGGAATCCATTCTAGAGCTTGGCCTGCTGAGAAGGGTAGAATAAGATTCTCGTGATCTCTGCTGTTTATTTCTCTGCCATCAACTCTTTCTGTGTCCATCGCCCAAGGGAAGCTCACATGCATGATGAGTTAGATGGTTCCTCATAGGTTTTTGTCATTGTATGAATTTATGAATGTTCTGTGTATTTAAACTTCCTAAGGCAGAATATGTATTCCTCTTCCAAGTGATGTGAGGTAGGTTGTATTGGACTACAGCCAGAAAACTAAAAAAAACCAAACTTCATTCAGTTAAGTTATGCTTATGAGACTGGTGTTGTGTATTGGGAATAAATATAAGTCTTAGGCATGTTTTTCTCTATTCTCCTGCAGACTTGGGAAGCCCTGAAGGGATAGCTGTAGACCATCTAGGTCGCAACATCTTCTGGACTGACTCTCAACTGGATAGAATAGAAGTGGCTAGGCTGGATGGGCGCCAGCGTCGCATCCTTTTTGACAGCGGCCTGGTGAACCCTAGAGCAATTGTTGCAGATCCTGTAAGAGGGTATGGTATTGTTGTCAAGACTGATGTGCAAAGCTTGACTTTTTCTTTATGTGACATAAGCATATACTCAGAGTCGATATTCTGAGGCTGCTTGTAAAAAAAAAAAAAAAAAAGAAAAAAAACAAAACAGGACTACCTTTTCCTAAAACTACTGACAGATATGGATCAACCTACTTACATCTTGTGCCTGAGTGGTAACCTGGAAATAAAAATCCTAAAATACCTGCTGGTAATACCATGATATTTTGTTGAGAAGGTTGTCCGATATTTATTTGTACCTTTCAGTACATTGTGTGAAGGATAAAAAGCATTTTCCTTACCTAATATATATCGTTTTCAAGATTACTGATCTAAAATACTAGATTAAGCAATCTTACATTTTCATTTCCATCATGACAGCCTTTCTTCCTGTACTGTCTTCTTTCTTTGAAAACTTCTGTGGTGCCTTTTTTTGTAATCATGTTCACTTCTGTCATTCAGTTGCCTCAAAAAGTCTGGAGCACTTCTGTGTGAAGATGCTGATAATGTCATACTTCAAAAATTGCGTCTGCACACTCCAGTCACAGAAATAGCCCAGCAGAGAGTCAGTAGGAAAGCATAAATGTTTTAAGCTCATAGAATCACTGAGTTGTTTCAGTTGAAAAAGTCCTTTAAGGTCATCAAGTCCAACCATTCTTTCCCCCTGAATATTGGAAGAAATACAGGGAAAATGAAAACTACTACAGATTCCATGGTCATACTGCATGCCTGTTCATTAATGTCCAAATTTGCCTGCTTCTGTCCTAGTGCAACTTTTAGTAGCATGACCATGACTGAGAAGAAGCATTTGAATATACTCAGAAGCACAGAAGGCAAAGAGATTTTTGTGTTACTAACAAGCTGCACTAAACAATTGTTTAATTGATATAATAGGTATTTGGAATGCTCTTAAATGAGAATTCATTTATGAGTAAAATTACTATATTGCTCAAGAAGTGGTTTTTGGATGATGCATCCTCATTCCAGATGTTTACAAACAAGATCTGTAGTGAGAAAAGAATACATGGCATCTGCGATGCAAAATTAAATGAGAAAGTAATAGTACTGAATTATCTAAATCCTTTACCATAAAATAAACATTTATATAAGAGTCATATAACAGCGGACTGAAATTTTCTGAGCATGTACATCAAGTGACAGCATAATAAGGAATAATGAATGCATTTGAGATGTGAGAGAAGGGGAGAGACACACGTGCAATTCAACTAAGTACTGACCTCAGTTCCATGCAGAACCCCACTGAGAGAGTGGGGCTCTGGGTTCAGGTTAAGTAGTGTGGACTCCTAGTAGATTTTTGTGTGTGTTAAGAAACAAACTACAAAGGTGCTTGCATTGAGGTGCTATGTAAATTCTTAGCCACAGAAAGTGTATCCAATAGAGAACAACAGAAACAAAAAACAAACAAACAAAAAAAAAAACCCCACCAAAAAAAACCAAAAAACCAAACCACTACCACCAAATGGTCACTAATAATTAAGCATCACTGAATTAATGGCCTTCTCTGGAGTTCTTCCCTGACCATAAACTACTCTGTTTCCATTGTATGTTGCTAACTTGGTAAACTGAAAAGAAAGATAC
>VWZE01023403.1:43016-57879 GCA_013396675.1 Eubucco bourcierii
CCTCCCTGGATGTGTTCAAGGCCAGATTGGATGAGGCCTTGAGTAACCTGTACTAGTGGGAGGTGTCCCTGCCTATGGCAGGGTGTTGGAACTAGATGATCCTTGAGGTCCCTTCCAACCTTACCATTCTGTGATATGAAAGGGAGAGAATACACACATATGCCAGTGTAGGGAGGAAAGAACCTGCTCTATCCATTATGAAAGGACAAATATATGATCAAGATGAGGATCTGATGTGGCAAAAGCTGCTGTTTTCACAGTCTGAATTAAATGCTATATTCATGATTAGGGCCTTATTTACTTATTTTCAAGTTTAAACTACAGCTCACGGTTTTCCAGATCCAGTGTTTTTTTTCAAAAAAGGGTTGTTCAAAAAACCAACTCGTAATAGGCTGAGCTTTCTGCTCTGTTGAAAGTCAGGATTTTTTAGATACATTGCGGAAAAGCCCTTTGTGAAGCACAGAAGAGAGGAAGTTGATACTCTTGAAATAACAATTCCTTCTTTGGGAAGCTGTGTCACTATTTGTTCTTGGCAAATCACAGCTAGGAGAGGGGCTATTATTACAATGTGGCCATAATTCTAGGAGCTGTGGCGTTTTTACTGTAGGCCTAAACCCCTGTAACTTCAAGTTACAGTCCTGTAATGACAGGACGAGGGGCAATGGATTTAAACTGGCAGAGGGAAGATTTAGACTTGATGTTAGGAGGAAGTTCTTTACAGTGAGGATGGTGAGGCACTGGAATGGGTTGCCCAGGGAGTTTGTGGCTGCTCCCTCCCTGGATGTGTTCAAGGCCAGATTGGATGAGGCCTTGAGTAACCTGTACTAGTGGGAGGTGTCCCTGCCTATGGCAGGGGGTTGGAACTAGATGATCCTTGAGGTCCCTTCCAACCTTACCATTCTATGATTCTAAGTTATTATATATATATGTACAGTAAAAACCAAGCTTTCAATTAAATTTAGTAATTTAAGAAACCAGTTATGTTGTTACTCCTACTTAATTCACAGTTTTATTTTGGTAGGCAGTATAAATGTTTATGCATGTCATATTCACAACCTTAGTATGGTTTCTTTGCATCATATATCTATTTCAAGTGGTTTTTTTTCCTGAAGGATGACTTTACCTTAGTATCCACTGTCCTGGGTGCTTCTCTTTCATTTTCTCCTCCAACCTTAATGTACTCCACCTCCCCACCCACCTGACTTCCCCCCCCCCTTTTTTTTTTTTTTTTTTTTTTGCTTCCTATTGGGACAATCCTTTATGATTTATTATTTTTTTTAGTGAGTGATATCCAGGGATAATGTCCTGTGTAATTTTGGACTCTGTCCCACCTTGTTGCATTTTCTGTATTTTCTTACTCGCTGGCTCTTCATTCAAACATCTGTGACTACTAGGCCAATGTATGAAGGGCATTTCAGGAACAGTCTGGGGTTTGGTTTTGGTTTGTTTGTTTCTTTCTTTCTTTTTTCCACATTGCCTTGTCTTGATATGTAGATCTTTCTTTGAGGTGAATATCAGAAGCTGATGCAAGAGCTGTGAAGACTTCCATCTTCCTAATGCAGTTTTGTTTCTTTTTCAATTTTGTAATGGCTTTTTTCTCTGCTGTAGTCCCAAAATCTGCACAGTTACTTTTTTTTTTTTTAATCTATGTTTGGGGGGTTTTTAATTGTGGTTTTGCTTTTGTTTTCCTTTGGCATTTTATATTTCTCTTCTTTTCCAGGACATAACTACTGTACAGTGAATAACGGCGGTTGTACTCACCTCTGCCTGGCTACCCCAGGAGGCCGTTCTTGCCGCTGCCCTGATAACACAGTTGGAGTGGATTGTATAGAAACTGAACATTAAAATGATACCTTTTGGAAAATGTACTGTAAACAATTAACTCCTGTCAACGTAATCAGACCCTAAAGATAAGTGCTTCTGACAGCAAGCCACAATGCACATACACAGACACACACAGAAGCAATGATTGTTTTGTAGCAATTATGAAAGACAGAGGTGCCTAGGTTAAGTCCAGATGCATCTTGTTCCTTGCAATATCATCTTGTTTTCAAAGGTATAAATGGAGGCACCTGTGTTGAACTAGGAGGAATTATGTTTTGGCAAAATTAAAGTAACAAATACAGATTAGAATCAAAAGGATGACATGACTCAAATCCTGAGACTGGGCTGTACCTGGCAGCATGCAGCAGTTATCTCCATAGCAGCATGCTTAGCTTGTCATGTGGCTGGATCGTATCTCTATCTGGGGAAAAAAACAAAGGAGTCCCAAGGATGAATAGATGTGGGTGGGAACGCTCAGCAATATCACAGACTTAATGCCTAATTGCATTCTTTCCCACTAGCGGTCTTTCCTCTTCCAGAACTTGAATCTCAGCTTTTGAGATTACCAAAGTACTTTATCTTTGTGCTGTGAGAGTCTCACCCTGGGTCATGTGATCCTTTCCCACAGCACATCATTATAAATGTGCTGATTAGTGGATATGTTTGAAGATCTTGTTGGATTTTAAGATTTTGGGTTTTTTTTTTCTCCTGTCGAGGTAGATTCCTGAGTAGTTTCTTAAAATCCACTAAACAAACTTTAGAGATAGATCTCAATTCCTGGTACTTCCTCAGATAATTCCTGATACTTCCTCAGATAATGGATGCTCATTCTTCTGGAGGTGTTTGGTTTCAAAGGGACACACAATTACATTTTGTTCCTGAGAGCTTTTAAAATAATATTTCTGTTTGATTCTATAAGCCTGAAAACTATCTTCAAATCCTATCCTAGTCAACTTTCTTCTTTAGCAAACCATGCCATGCCTTTTCATGGGCCATGGGAAACCATGCCAGTTAAAAATTTGTTTTCCAGAAACGTCACCTGTATCTTGGTGCTTAATAGAGATGGGGATGCCTCATCTGTGTACCAGTGTTCAGTAACAGCGAGGAAAAAAAGGTGTGCTGAAAATCAAAGTTGAGTTTTCTTTTCACCAATAACTATGCAGTGGGAAAATCAAAATGAGTATTCTATCCCAAATTAGCAGTACAAATCTAGGAGTGAGGTTTGGCTTTCACGCTGTGTGTTCAAAAGGAAACTTACCTGTAAGCTAACCTGTAACAGCAGAAGAAAAACCCCAGGGCTTGTGACCCTTCCACTAGAGAGGAAGTCTAACTTCACCATTTCCTCACTCCCAGACTCTACATTAATGGTTTTAAACAGAGCCAGTTCTGAGTCTTAACTGTATGACATCTTCCTTTTTAATTGTATATTTATCATAAAATAACAAGCCAGGTAAACATTTAAAAGATTTTTTTTTAATAACTTTTTACATCTTTTAATTCATTTTATTAATACACTTATTCAGGTATGTCATATTGTAAATATCAAAGATGTGTTGAAATGAAGGTGCTCGATAACTCTTTCTCCAGAATTGTTCACATATCTGGTGAAATATTAAAGTTTACACTGTACAGGTATCTACAGTACAGTCAATAAAAACTTTTGAGTTTTATTTTCTATAAAAAAGTCATACCTCAAACAGGGTATGTGATGTCTCAGATCTCTTCCTGCTGAATTCTGGGGTTTAGCTAACTCTTACATCTAGTGACAATACTTCTGTTCTAAGATGCAGCACTATGGTGGAAAAAGGGGGAAAGCTGCTGCTGGGACTTGTGCATTTTTAGGTTACTTTTATGCACATTAGTGCATTATGTACATTAGGTTACTTTCATTCAGAATGAATATGTGAAAGCATTTAAGGAGCATGCAGCTTCCTCTGCTTTGATGAACTTTTTACAGATTGTTAACTCTTGCTTAAGTTTGTCAGGTAAGCATAATTTGGTTATACTTCAGACTTCTATGTTAATGGAAATATAGGGCAAGGACTAGATTAAATTGGGGCCAGAATTCATCCCTCTGCACAAAGGTGCTCTGGTGCCAAGTTTTTAGGTGACGGGGTGCTTTGTGAGCTGGTGCCACAGCATGCAAGCTCTGTGTGGCTGCAGATGTTCTGTGGCTGCAGGGCAAGTTGCAACCTAAGTGAAGTGTGACCTGCTGAAGATGATGATGCTGGGTTTTAAACTCCTCAACTTCTGAAGCTACAGCATGTCAATGCCTCAAGGAGGATGGCAAAGGCCTCTATAGTATTGTGTGGGTGGGTGGCTGCATGCCATTAGAAAATGGACAGTGGCACAGCAAAGAGAGCTGCTGCAATCTGAAGGGTGGTGTGTGGAGTACTGGAGGAGATAGGTGTTGATCTGTGCTGGGGACTACACATGAAACTGGAGGGAACTGGGCCTTTAATTTCTCCTTTAATGTATACTTTGACTTTTTTTTAATTCTGATCCTTTAAAATTGATGATGGCCTGCTTTGTGTTTGGACCCACAGAATATGTCAGTAGCTAGTTTAGTAAACTACAGTCATCTAATTTGGTGCTACACAATGAACTATGACTAAGATGCCAAGGAAAATATACCTCACTAGAACTTCTAGTGTTAATACTTTAGCTGGGGCAGGAGAGACAGAATATTACTAGGGCCTGAGTGCCTCTCTATTAACTCTGTTATCTCTGGCAGTAAACTAGCACTAAGTTAGGGGAAGCTTCAGCTGATCTGTGTCAGTAGTACAGATTATGCAGTTTGCATAATTTCAAAGCAAGCTTCAGTCTTCTGGTCACTAAAAATAAGAATTTTTTTTTTAAAAGTTCAAACATCAAAGTTTATTTCTCAGAAATTACTCAGTGCTAGCTTCAGCTGTTGTAGCTCTGTATTAGAGTGCAGCAAGGGCAAAGCTGCTTCATGAGGGAAGGATGACCAGCTACAGAGTATGATAACAAAGCCAGGAGAACCAGTAACTTCCCCAGAAGCGACCAGTCCCACCATTCCCCAAGTGAGGCAGGCAGTGCCAATGAGAGTAGTTGGGTTTGACTGAGGGGCCAGACCACCAAGCAAAAATGTAGTGACAGGGTAGGTCCAAAGTCAAGTTCAAAAGCTGAGCTGGAGTCAGGAGCAGGCCTGGATGTGGTGATCAGTGATTGCCAGGCAAGTCTACAGTGTTGAGGCAGAGCTGCAGTCAAGGTGGGAGGTTGGCCAAAATTGGAATCAAAGGGGTGTCTTGAAGGGAAGGAGAGCTGGCCTCACTGAAGTTAAGCTGCTAGTGGTGGGAGTGTGCTCTGGGGCTGTAGTTCATTCCTACATGTACTTGCATCCATTCCTACGTGTACTTGCGTCCTCATTGAATTCTGCTAAATTTTTGGTCTCTGAAGTGATCTGCGATTCCTTATTAATCACAGTTCCTTATTAATCACAGTTTGGACCACTAACCATTTCAGGGTGTCTGTCTTGTATCCATCAGATTTTTTCACTTAAATGTTCACCTGTATTTTGAATGCTGAAAATGTGAGTTTTCTGTTTCCTCCTCCTAACCCTAGAGAGTTAATAGCACCTTTTTATAGCAGGGTTTTTCTCATGCTGAGCAGGGTCTAATTCATCTACACCATCCTTTTTCTGGCTGTTGTTTACTAGTGTCTGATTGTAGTCTTGGTCAGGGAGCATGTAAATTGCAGATGTATTTTTATGTTGTGTTTGAAGTTAAAATGGTAGTGGAAAATGGGATGTGTTTTATTTAATTATTATTTTTTAAAATTATTATTAGTATAGCAGACTGGGACTGGTAATAATGTCAGTCTCTGGTGTGGTGGTGAAGAAAAGAGTTCATTTAACTACAGTTCACCTTTTTTTTGCTAAGAAAAAAAAAATTAGATTCCTAGGTTTTGCAGGAAAGGAGAATTGTTTCAATGGTTAAATAGAAGATTAAATACTACTTGAATTTATTGAGAGGAGCTAAATGTTTTCTTAAATGTTACCATTCAGATCTTCCACCGTTGCACAAAAATATTTAGTGGTAAGGCCATAAGTGATGTCATCAGGTGAAAAAAAAGTTTTATCTACTGCAAGCCACAGTGGCTTCCTGATGACTTCATGGGATGGTTTAGCCATCTCTTCATCTGAAGACTGTTTGAAAACCCCAGCTTCACTCAGTTTTTAACCTGTAACCTCATGGTGAGTATCTCCTGTGGCTTTCCTTGAAACCTGGTGTCCCGTTCAGTTGTTCCAGACTGGAAAATTGCTTACTTTGCAGTTCTCCAGTTGCACAGTTTTGTCACAACCTATTAGTTTTTTAACTTGCAGATGTATAATTAAGAATGACAGGTGATTACCAGAGGATAATGGCCTCTCAGTGGCAGTGTCACAACGCATCAGTTTAACCTATGGTTAACTGCAAACTGGGTTTTGTGTAGTATGTAATAGTGTAAAACAAGCACCTATGGCTATAGAGACTAGAGCTTGGCCTGTCCAAGAACTGTGTACATCCCCCAGAACCCAAATCCCAGCTGGAGATCTAGCAGCAATTTGCTCATTAAGTGATTGAATCACCTCCTTTCATTAAATTCTTCTCCACCTGAAATCCTTTCCTTATTTTATACATAAGTTTAAGAAGCCATGTTAGTAAAAATAGGTGAAAGACCAGTATATTGTGTCATAGACGTGTACATATTGGTGACTCTGGAGCTTTGCTTGACCAGCAAAAGGCTTGTCACCCAGTGGAATGCAGTGGGTGGACTTCCCTGCTGCTTTGTGGCAGAGCATATGGAGTTGCAGTAGCTTAATGTCCTTCTGGGATGGGTGAATGGGGCCTTTGGCTTCTTTGTCCTAAGGAGCCATCAGAGTCCATCCAGTTTATGGTGATGTTTGCTCTGGACAGGCAATATTTGCTACCCAATGGGGTGTCTAGAACACATAGGAAGCACACAGTGGAGCTCCATAGTGCAGGACCTTCAGGATGAGGAAAATGATCTGCCACACAGATGTTGGGGGAGTCATACCAAGTGGTGACTGCGTATCTGATCCACTAACTTGCACAGATGCATGGGGGATGATAGTGGAAGTTTTCCCTGGAGCTGATTGTGAGGGAGTTGCGGTGGAAGGCACCTGAAGAGGAAGAAGGTGGCAGCATATGCAAATGTTTGAGAAATTTTGCAAGTGGGGGAAGCAATCAGCATGTACTATGCTTTTGTGGTTTCTTCAGCAGTATGCTGCTGGGCATAGGGTGAGGGAGACTAAGATGCAGAGTTGCTAAGTTACAGTGGATTTTGGAAACCCTTCCAGTCTCTTTCTCACTAGAATCAGAATCACAGAATAACCCACTGACCACAGCAGTTTCTTCAGGCATTGTGGGATGAGTTGTGTGATCCCAGTTCCAATTCCATTTGAGAACAAAACCCAAGAGCATGAGGTTTTGTTCTTCCTACCTCTCTTCCTTGCTTTAAGCAGATAAGAAACCTAACCAGATTAGCCAGAAGACAGTAATAGCACAGTCCATTCTGTTTCCTGCCAGAGGACCTAGAGCACATTCCCACCATTAGTAGCTTAGCATCTGTGAGGCCAACTCTCCTTCCCTTCAAGAGGTCCATGCTGCTGAGCACTCCTGAGACAGCCCCAGATGCCCTGGTAAGCCACTGCTGACATTTCATGTCACAGATGCATTAAAAAGCTGGTACTCCCACAGCAGTTTCTGGTCTCTCCTTCACTGCCTACTGCAGCACTGGATCCTATAGCTATGACTTGCTGTGTGAATGAGTTGTATACCAAGTGTGTCAAACAGGCCTCTTTAAGAATAAAGTCACAAAGCACTACTTTGCTAACAAGATGCTAAACCTACCCAGCATCTTGAATTCAAAGGTCCCTGATGATACATTAGCAAGCAGATGTTTTTTCCCTCACATTGCATTACAGGCTTGTTGGTTACCAACTGCTGAACAGAAGTATCTCCTGTGTTTGTAGGTGACTGTGCTGTAGTTAGCCGTTTGTCTCAATGGCCTCTTGTCCTTTCAAACACCTACATATGGGGAAATGGCAAACTGCTGCAACACTGGTTTCATTCTCTTCCAGGCAGAATACTCTTCTAGGCTCTTGGCTCCCGCGTGACCGTGCACACATGACACTGATTTCTTAAAAACAGTAAGCAACTGATGCGCTGCAGTCAGTTTGTGTCTTGTAACTCAGCTGTTAGGCTGACATGCCACACTGACAGTTTTGACTGACCTTAACCTGCAGAACCAAGCCAAAGGGCTTGGCTTTACAGTTGCTTCATCCTAAATCCTGGCATGTCTGCTAGATCTTGTATGGTGTTACACCCAACTAATAGGACAGACCATGAAGTCTGATATGACCTTTGTATGAATGAAATAAAATGTGTTGTGTCTTGAACCAAAAAAAATTGGCATGATCTATCTTCTCCAGATAGCCATGTCCATGCTCTATTGTGACAGGAGCAACTTTCAGCAATGGCTGTGATCTTCATGTGCTTTACCATAGCTGTCTGTGACATACACTTATGTTTAATAGATTTTACTGATTAATTTTAAGAACTTGAGAGTCTGGTGTTTTGAATGTTATCCCTAGATCAGAGAGGAGGAAATAGCTTTTCTCAGGGGAGGTGCTGCCACAGATTTATGTGCTCCCTGTAAAAGGTAAGTCTTGGACTGACAGAAGTCCTGGAAAAGATCTGCATTTGTTCTCCTTGCATGAGCTAAAATTAATCCATCATACTGCAATTAAGAAGGACTGCCATGAACATGGGAGGTTTATTACTACCAAAACGAAACTGAAAGGCTTTTGGATATTTAAGAGCATGAGCACTTGGAGGGACCTTCACAGGGAAGGGTGGTGTGAGACAGTCAAAGAAATGTCTCATCTAAAGGTCTCCTGGAGCCTAGGCATCGGGCAAGGTCAGACTCTAGTGAGCTGAGTATGCACCAGATGAAATTTGGACCTTGCCGTGACTGAGTGTGCAGGAGGGGATGTGATGGTGCCAATGCCATATCTGTGATGAGTAAGATTGCTTCTGGTTCTGCTCCTCATTTTCATGTGTGATTCACTGAGCAATGCTGGCTACTGTTGTTCAGCATGAAGGGATGTTCTCTGCCATTGTACTGTCTGCTTTAAAATGTTTGGTATCATGCAGTGTCAGCAGCTTAAGGCCGCTGGAGGGATGTGAATATTTTGAAACTTCGGGCTATAAAAAGGAAGATTATTAACATAGAAATCAGATCAGCAACTCTGCTATCCGTCTGTATGGTGGTTTTAAATTACACCCCCTCCACCCCCAACAAATTTACCAGACCAGCTCAGATGAGTTAGAAACAAAGGAAGTAAAGAAATATTTACAGCAAGCTAAAATTTAGAAAGTATAACACAATGCGTATGTACAAAATAAAAGTATTTACAAATATTTACAAATCAGAAATAACACAAAAATCCCCCCCGCCCTGGATGAAGCCCAGAAGGGGTTAATAGCTACCTTCTACTCCTCCCCTCAGTAAGAAAAACAGAGAAGGCTGCAACCAAGGCTAGCACAGAAATCGGTACAGAGGGAATAAGGAGCAGGCAATGCAAGGAGGCAGAAAGGCAAAGAAGAAGAAAGAAGTAGTTTATACAGGATATTATATACTAGTCCAGCAAACAAATGAAATGACACAGATTTATCTTATCGTTGTTCTTCTGCATCCAATAAAATTCTTTATTTAAAATCTAAAATGAAACTAGAGTGTTAACCCTGTAACTGTCACAATCAGGTACTCTTGAACTGTAAAAGTCAGGAGCACAGCCCTCAGACTTCTCTGCAAAGGTGGATGCTGCAAATGGCAGGGAAGTGGGCCAAGTATTTCCTCAAAGATCAACAGGGCAAGAAGGACACTCGTATAACCAATCTGTGTTATGTAAAGGTGAAGCCAAGATTGGTGCTGTTACAGGAAAGGGAGCCTTGTGAAACATTTAAATGAAAGATTCTGTCCCTTCAAGTACTAACAAATACAAACAAAATTGTTATTCTAATGTAGAAATATGAAATATAATAATGAGTTTGGAGAATGTGGAAATAGTCATGTATCACAGCAGTCTGTGTCAGAAATTACATCGCTTATTTTCTGTATCTATCTCTATTTCAGGTTCTGCATTTTTCCGCTGAGTTGCCATTGGTCCTAGGAGCTCGTGAGATGTTTAAAACACAGTCAGTCTAGTCACAGGGTATCAAAATTCAGCTGCAAAATAGAGCTGAGTGCAATATGCCCTCAGGCAAGTCACATAATTTAATCTTTGATGTCAAGGTGTATCATCAAGTTGCATCACAGCGTCTCAAGTACTGTGTTCGTGTCACCACATTAAATAGCCATTTAACACAGTGTATCATCCTCACGTTAGCAGTAGTATTATATATGGATCAGGTAGCATTTTCTTAATGCAAAATTGCCTAATATTGCTTCAGTTGCAGTAAATTCTGATTCAGTGCTTCAGGTGACTAGGTAAATAAATTGCTAGTTCTAAAGGGAGAGGCTTTGAGTACAATTTCCTTAGGCACTTTTACATTTTCACAATTTGAGAGGCTTCCAAGAGCTGTGCAAGAGAACAATCTTTTATTCTTTATACTTTGGCCTAATACGCTGCTTGAAGCTCCAACATGCATCCAGCTGCAGCTGCCTGAAATGGAAAATAGATTAGGCATCAGAGGAGGGCTTTTTGGGGCCTCTATAATTGTCTGGATCCCACAGCCCTGTTACTTGGCTGTGCAGTTCCCTTACAGCAACTCACATGGCTGTAATTCTAGTGGTTTAGAGGGGGGGGGAAAGGGAAAAAAAATTAGAAACTAGGTAATTCTGTAGAAAATGAAAGTCACTTTGAGTTAATCTGACTGTCCTGCTTAAAGTATGCTAGCAGTTACAAGCTGAAGTATTCAGAAGGCTACGTGTAATCTGACTGACATCAGTGGTCTACTTGTGGTGGCTGCACTGATTTGCAATACTCTTACAGAGCAAGAGTCTGATTTGTTCTTGTGTGTGCAAGTATCACTCTGAGGAAAACCTGAAACAGACAATTCTCTTACGTTACCGTTAAACAGCTCTGAAGTCATGAGTTCCAGCTCTGACTCAGGCTTCCCTCGTGAGCACTGTAGGTAACTCTAGGCAACTTCTTATCATAGAATCACAGAATGGTAAGGTTGGAAGGGACCTCAAGGATCATCTAGTTCCAACCCCCTGCCATAGGCAGGGACACCTCCCATTAGTACAGCTCACTCAAGGCCTCGTCCAACCTGGCCTTGAACACCTCCAGGGAGGGAGCAGCCACAACCTCCCTGGGCAATCTCTTCCAGTGCCTCAACCACCCTCACTGTAAAGAACTTCCTCCTGACATCTACTCTAAATCTCCCCTCTGCCAGTTTAAACCCATTGCCTCTTGTCCTGTCATTGCAAGACCTTGTAAATAGTCCCTCCCCAGCCTTCCTGTATAGGAAGCTCCCTTCAGATACTGGAATGCTACTATAAGGTCTCCTCGAAACCTTCTCTTCTCCAGGCTAAAGAGCCCCAACTCTCTCAGTCTGTATATATCTATTATATGTATCACTAAAGCTGATCAAAAGGTGTCCAACTAATTTTTCATTTTTTTTTAAAATTCCGTTTCAGATCACTCCTTTTCTTGTTGTGGCATTGGTAAACAACGGGATTTTGTTGTGTTCTCACCATGAAACCATGTTTTCAGAGTCTAGCCATGCAATCAGTAAAACCAAGTTCAAGCCACATTTTCTACACTTTTTACTGCAAATTTCCACATAGATGAGTTTTACTGCTGCTTTCCCATTGCTGCTTCTTGTTTTACTTGCAGTCGTTGTTCTTACTCTTACTGAATGAAGAATTTGAAGTGTATTAAGTCAGCAAGCAAAGAGTTAACTTGCCCTAGTTTACTTGCTGGCGACTAACTGAGGCCCCCTGGTGCCTCATTTATTAGCATTGCTGGGAACGGAGTGAAGCGTTGCGGTAACTCAGTTTTCCGTTTGTCCTCCCGTTTAGTTGTACGGATAAAAGAGGAGTAAAGAAGAAGGAGAAAACGCACTTTTCCAGTACGTATCTGGGCCTGGATCCCACATTTGCTCAGTGCTCTCGTACTTTATATTTTTTTCTTTCGTTTTTCCCCACGACAATTACAACTCTGCCGCAGCTCTCCGATGAAAGCGACAAGATCATGTAGCGATCTGTTCAACACACAAGGAAGGGTTTAATTTCTTTCCAGACTGGCTTGCTGGGATGAACAGCGATGGTGGTGTTTGCACTCTGGGTTCCGCTTTGGATTTCTCCTTTCTGTTTTCCACCTTACTTTTTAGAAAGCGTATTTGTCTTCCTTCAACGCTGGCTCACGATTCCTTGTTTGCAGTTAGGTGCTCTGTAGTTCATTGCTTCTGTTTATGCAAGGATCTACATCAAAGACTTCAGCGTTCCCTATTTAAAAGATCCCAGAAAGATCAAAAGACTTGAAAGGCTAAATCTCTCTGGAAAACAGCTTACCCAAAACACCAGCAGAAGCTGTGAAAGGCAGCATTCGGCAAATCTGAGTTTTGTTTTTTGATTAATGCAGGTGTGGTTACAGCTCCTGTAACTGGACACCATCTCATGGCAGAAAGTCAAGAATAATCTGATTACAGTCATGTGTTGATCCGTTTGCTGGGATTTATTCAAATGCTTCTGATATGTAGTATGTTGAATTTTCATGCTGAAGATCTTTCTGTGATCACAGACCAAGATTTCATTTGTTGGGAGTGATTCACAAACTCAAGAAGCTAAAAGCCATCTTGTGAAATAATCTATTAATATTTTGCAAACGTCAACAGTGTGTTTATCATTTCAAATCATTTTCCAATGGTTATGATAAATCAAAATCTTGTTTAGGAGCAGTCTGATATGTAGAATTAAGTAATGCGTTTGAAACCAGTTGGCTCCTAGGTGTGCACAGGTTTTGTGTTAGGGTTATGAGTTGCAGAGTTATTTTGTCTACTCTGATTTAAAAGCATGAACTTTTTGAGTGCAGTGATTAAGAGCAACTTCACAAGGAAAGTACTGCTTAGTATTTGCAACATGTATTTCTCCTAATATTTGCTTAAATCTTAATGCATTCAGCTGTTCTGAGGTTACCAGAGAGTGCAGTGTCTAGAAAACACAAAATACAATGCAGTTTTTGGTTTGGATGTTGTTTATAAGAGTAAATATTTGTTAAGGCTTTAGTGTTATTTGCCTGGGTTTTGGTGGGTTGGTTTTTTTTTTTGTTTGGTTGGTTGGTTGGTTTTTTGGGGTTTTTTTATAAATTAGATACTCCTTTTTGGTTTTTACTTCTATTTGCTTTTGCACACCAAGCAAGATACTGAGTAAACATGATGGATGAGTTGTGGAAGCTCCCAGTTGGTAGGATAAATTCCTTGTGTTGCTCTCTTCTTAGCAGAATAAAGCCAAATTTAAAGAACAGATCTCAACATTAATTTTACAGAGTTGTTGTATATTCTTAGTAGGTGCTTTCTTTTCCTGAAATCTGCAAGGCCTGTCTTGTCAGGAATGAATATTTGTCAAAAGAAGGTAAAACAGAGAACCAGTGGATTTGAAATTCATCCCCTTCTCTAAGGTGCATGTTTCTGTCAAGCACAGAATGCTGATACAGAGTTTACATCTTGCTCACTGGTTCTGTCTCCCAACACAAAATGATGTCACTTGTATTTCAATTCATTTTATGACAATTATTTACTCTTCAGTAGCTAAGTGAAAAACAAGGTCATTGTTTTGAAACTCAAAAGTCTTAAATGGGCATCTAATGTCAGAGCTGCTGAGAACAAAAAAGAGCTGTCTGAAGAACAGACCAGCTGTTAATATACGGCATCCAAATAGGAAAGTGAGCTCCCAGCTTGAAGAGGGGCTGAAATTTGAAGCTTCACAGCTGGGTCTCATTCTCTTTTATGAAAAGACCCTTATATTTTACCAGAGCTTCAGGCTATGTGCAGAAAACTTGAGATGTGAACTTCTGTCTTAAAGTAAATGTGTTAAAACAGACATATCATACAGATAAAAGCAGAAGAAACATGAGAACCTGCACCAGCAGTCATATATGAGAAAGCCAAGCAGATGTAGTCTATCCAGTGTCTGTGCTGAACTATATGAAAAGTTGAGATCTGGGTAACTAGTGGAGTAATTGTAAAAGCTTTATTTTGTATAGCTCAAACATATCTTTACTAAAATACTCTTAAAATAAAGCCTCTGCGGTCCTTCATATGAAAAACACAAAATGGTTCTCTTAAGTCCTGCTATTAATCAGTCTCATTATCACTAGGAAAAAAATACCTGAAGCATCAAGTAGCAAAGAACCCAGTGATGCTACCACGCTCCCTTGCTTTTTCCAAAGAGGCACTCATGAAAGCCCATCTTCAGCCCGTCCTTGTGGACCTATTGAGCAGCCACATTACCACTGGTACCCGGACCTGCTGCTAGCACTTTGCATTACATTTTCTGCCTTCTTAGGAAATAAGCATCAGTACACCATCAGCCTTACACAACCCCAAGAGCTGCAGGTTATCAACCACCCAGCAACTACACTCCCAAGCACAAATACAGGCTGGGTGGTGAATGGCTGGAGAGCAGCCCTGAGGAAAAGGACCTTGGAGTCTGGGTTGATGAAAAGCTCAACATGAGTCTGCAGTGTGCACATGCAGCCCAGACAGCCAACCGAGTCCTAGGCTGCATCAAGAGAAGCGTGGCCAGCAGAGCAAGGGAGGTGATTCTGCCCCTTTACTCTGCTCTCGTCAGACCCCACCTGGAGTACTGTGTGCAGTTCTGGAACCCTCAGCACAGGAAGGACATGGAAGTGTTGGAGCGGGTCCAGAGGAGGGCCACAAAGATGATCAGAGGGCTGGAGCAGCTCTCCTATGAGGACAGGCTGAGGGAGTTGGGGCTCTTCAGCCTGGAGAAGAGAAGGCTTCGAGGGGACCTGATAGTAGCCTTCCAGTATCTGAAGGGG
>VWZE01023403.1:57964-100495 GCA_013396675.1 Eubucco bourcierii
GCAGGGGGTTGGAACTAGATGATCCTTGAGGTCCCTTCCAACCTTACCATTCTATGATTCTATGATTCTATGATTCTAACTACCATCTCTCTGTGGCCCAACTTTAGGCCTTCTTCCTTTCACCATCTGCCTGATTTTGCACAGCTCCAGGAAGTTGTCTTTGATGCTGCTTTTGGCTGAGGAACTCAATGAATGTACTGATCTGATACAGAAATAAAATCACTGAAGTCCTTGTTTGAAAGAAGTCAGATGTGTGGGAAGCCTTGATTTATTAGAGCTAACAGCTATGAGAGAAACTGTTTCAAAGCACAGGTGTGAAATAGGAGTGACATGCTTCAACTATGGATTAGAAGCAGCTGCTCTGAATTTAAGAGAATATTTGGCATCTAATGAGCAGAGGTCCTTAGACAGGAGGAAAGTGTGAGGTTCAGTGGTTAGTGCTTGTTAGAGTGAGAGGTCAGGGGGTCATTGACTTAGTTGAAGTTTTATAGCATTATTTAGAGGCTGGCATAGGGACCTGTCTAACATTTGTGCTTTGTTCTGTGGTTTGCTGTGGGTGCATATTCTGCTTGAATAGTGCGGAGGATTGCAGGCTGTGCATGGTTAGAGATGCCTTTTACAGGCCTGAGAAGAAATAATTGACAATTTCAAGAACTCCTAGATCTATTCACTTTTGTGTAAGTGAAGTTTGAAAGAGAGCTGAGCATCCCATGTTCAAACCTTGAACACAGGGTTCTGTGTTCAAACCTTTTCTGTTGGCAATTTTGTGACAGAAAGATAATGTGAGTTGCTCAGTTCTTTTGCTTTAAATTTGGGGAGATAATTGCTTCTTAGTTCATGGTTTTCCTGTCAGGATTGACTTTAGACCTGAGTATGAGGTGGTTCACAGAACTGTCATTTGACAAAACCAGAGCATTTGCAACATTGGTCTAATGTGGGAAGGTGGATGAAGAAGGCGGCTGTGTAGATGTGACTATATTTGGTGCTACACTGACAGTGACAGTGGTGGGCTACAGCTCTGCTGCCCACTCAGTAAGTCTGTCTGTTCATCACTTAACATCACAGTGCAAGAACTTTACTGCAGTGAATGAGCTGTTCACTGAGAGTTGAAGCCAGATTAATGGAGATGAAGGATGAGCAGATTATGAAAATTTTGCATTTTTAGACAAGCAGAACTCTTCACAACCCTTCTCTCTAAAGAAAATATTTTTTAAATGCTTTGTCAGCATATCTTTACTACCTATAAGAAATATTATCAAACTTAGGGTAACAAGGACCATGTTTGGTTTGGTTTGATTTAGATTCTATCACGTGAATATGCATGTGAGAGCAATGCAAGCTTCCAATTCTAATCAGCTGTAAGCAAATCTCAGTTGCTTGGCAGATTGCATGCAGTAACATATAATGCTAGGATGTCTGTCCAGAGTGTTCACAGACTGATGATCTCTTGAAACATCCAGCACCTAATGAGTTATTTTTCTTTTCAGGGAGCTCAGGTGTTTTGGGGTTTTTTTTTTTTTGTTGTTTGTTTGTTTCTTTGTGTTCTCTCTCTCCTCAACTTTTTTTTTTTTTTAATAATAAAATAGATCTGTGGGAGGGGCAGCTCCTTGAAGCAGACTTCAGATAAAATTTTTAGATCTGCCAAGGTCAAAATAACTGAAATCAAAATTTGCAAAAGAAGCCTTGTCAATCTGACCAGCAGGAGCACTGCCTGGTGCAATAAACTTATCTTTTAAGAATGAGAATTCTTCTCTAGTCTCTTCAAGGCCAAGTTGGACGAGGCCTTGAGTAACCTGTACTAGTGGGAAGTGTCCCTGCCTATGGCAGGGAGTTGGAACTAGATGATCCTTGAGGTCCCTTCCAACCTTACCATTCTGTGATTCTATGATACTCTCCTGTAATTGTCCAGAACCAACCGTGATACTCCAGTGTCCTGTCTGCTTGCTCATGAAGGCAAAAAGCAGGACTAGGAACAGGCTGCCCAGGGGATTATGGGGTCTGCCTCTCTGGAGATATTCAAAACTCACCTGGGCACATTCCTGTGTGATCTGCTATAGGTGATCCTGCTCTGGCAGAGGGACTGGGCTGCATGATCTTTCGAGGTCCCTTCCAGCCCCTGACATTTTGTGATTCTGTAATGTGTCAGAAAAACTACAGCTCTGTCCCTGGAGGGTTGCAGGATGTGTGATATGTGGATGAGCCCAAAGGGTGGCCTGAGTCTGGGGCAAATGAACAGAAACAGACATAACTTGGGTTGAAGTTACAGGATGTGTCAGGGGAGGACATGCTTTTCAGAGGAACTCAATAGTGTACCAGCAGTGGGTTTAGTGGCTTGAAAGAGGAAGAGTCTTTTGTGGTAACATGGGAGGCAGTGGGAAAGTGGAGGAAGAGAAGTAGAAAATTATCCTTTTTCTATGATAGAATTAGACTGCGAGGTTTTGAAGAAAGGACAAAGGAAAGGGTTAAATTTGAGGATAGTAAAAGGAAGAGTAAAGAAGACTGTCCGTGACAGTCCAGACCACCCAGAGGAAGAATCATCTGGACCAGCTAGATTAGTTGCCAAAGGAGGAAGTTACCAGGATGGGTGACAAGTTTAGCAGCACTAATTACGGAGTTGAATGGTGATATGGATGTCTGGAAGAGGTGTTTGACTGGACTGAAGAAAAGTTAATGTTTCAGAAGGGAGGTTTGGTGGTGTGTTTTGACTCAATAGGACAGAGTGAAAGGGCTTAACAACACTTCTCACTAAGTGGTGTTTTGCTTGTTGTGTAAAGGTCTACAGATATGGTTTTTGTAGCAGGCAAAGACAAGCATTCTAAGGTTACCTGAATGCAACAGCTAAAATCACATAAGCAATGCAGAAGAAACTTACAGCCTACATAGTGGCCATGGGACAAGGACATAAATACCAAGTTCAGTCTAGTACATTAAGTAGTTTGCTAAGTGCTGGAGAAAGCTATCTGTTCATGTGTTTTGAAATGTTGTACTAACCTTAACTGTAGTGCACACCTGAAGTGCTGCTTCTCTTCTCACTCCTGTGCAACCAATCCGACAACTTGAAAAGGACTCACCGCTATAGAGGGTTCCACAAATGGGAATCTTCCAACACAGTGTACAGAGAAGACGGTCTGTAAGTTTTAGAAATACTTTATATAAAGCTAAAGGAAATTGTCCCATACTTCACTACAATCACCAAGTAGTGGGCTATGATCCCAGGATAGAGAATGAGGGAAAATTGCCAAATTGCAGAATCAGCAAAAACAAAATGTCAAAAGCTTTTGCAAAGAATTCTCTAGTTTCCTTCCAAGGAATGTTGAGGGCAGATCTCTGTGCTATTGCGTGTTTTCACCACATATTTTAGCTGGTGGGAGAGTTAAAACTGTGTTTACACTTTCAATTTTAAAATCTATTAACAAACAAACAAAAAGCAGAGAAGGTGAATTTTAGTCAGAGAGGAAACGTTTAAGGCCAGTACTTTTAAACCTCATCTCAGCAGCAAATGTGAGTGCCTTGCAACTGTGTAGTCACACTTGATAAATCAAGAGGAGCAGAATCTGATCCAATGTTTTGTTCTGCTGTGACACTTGTGGTTTTGGTAGGATCTGCCTAATTTCTGTATTTTGGGAAGGCATTTCCAGGCACCTCCTGTTCTCTAGTTTCTCAGGGCCTGCACAGTATCAGAGTAATGCACAGCATTTTGAAATCTTCAAAAAGTTGTAATGGTTAGGTTGTCAGCTTTAAGGTTAATGCTACCCACATCTTCTGTAGCAAGGTCTGGAAAAAGGAGCTCTTCTGAAGCTGGAGGTATTTCTTAGCGTCTCTTTTTGCCTCCTGAATCTGGGTGGTGTTAGTTTTACAGCCAATGACTGAATGGTTCTGTTCCTGAGGGCAAGCACAGGGCATCTGCCTGGGTAGTTGATTGCTGCAGCTGGAGTTTGCCTAAAAGAACCAGAGTCACTTTGAAAGGTCGGATCCACCTTGCAGATCAACAGCGTAGCTACGTACTTAACCCAGGGAAGGGAAAGCTGAGCTCCAGACAGCACCAGTTTTCTGCTGAGGTGGTACTTGCGCTCCTCTGCTAAAACACAAGTTTAGCCCTGTCTGTTGCAGGTCTGCAACGGAGGAACTGATGGTTTGGGCAGAGCTCTCTGTAGTGCTGATGGCCAATTCCACCCCCCAAAAAAAGTGATGGTGGCAATTGATGCCTTTGTTCACGGTAGCCTGGTGCCACACTAACAGCAACAAAGCAACAGCCTGAAGGTGCTACGTGAACAATGCCTATGCACAGGCGGTGATAGGGATTTCACTTTAACACCGTGAGATGAAGTTAAGGAGACTGCGAATGGGGCCTGCTATGGGGAAATGGCCCACAGAAGTCTGGGTAGAAGCGATTAGTACCACTAGGTGGCAGTGTATCAACACAGCATGGCTTTCCCCCAGCTGGGAGCCTGTCCAACTGGAAGCAGAGGCAGGGAGGCTGCGACTGGGTCAGGGTTTGGACCTGCAGAATTTCTGCTGTGATGCCTAGGCTACAGAGGACTGTAACTCTGCAAGTTCCCTGAAAACCATGTGGTGATTGGTAATTTGACCCATAGCACCAAGGGGTACAGAAGGTTCGGTAAGTAAAGCGTTAGCAGGAAACAGAACAAACTCTGGGAGTGGAATGCTGTTCCTCTCATTAAAAATAAGTGTGGAACAAAGACAGACGAACCATAATCTGGCCAAGCATGGTGAGATGTACCCCTTAGGATGACACTGTGCTAAAGAGATTTTCTAGGTTAATGGAAAGCAGCTATTTTAAGGAACCTGCTATCAGTTTATTAAACTATCTTAGAACTCTTAGCTGCTATCGTGCTATTGAGATGACTGCAGTAAGTCATCTAGGCCCTGTGCAATCTTTAGTTTATGGGTCCCTGGACAGTGTTACACTTTACAGCTCACAAAAAGCTGCACTGAAACAGAGTTAAGTTCATTTTTGTCAGTAATATATATTGCAATAATTGCTATAACTTTTTAAATTTTTTAAACAACTGCATTATGAATGCAAATTATAAGGTTCAGTGTGAGAGACTCAAACAGTGCAGGCAAAGAAAAACTCAGAGCTGTGAAACAGCTTTCACTCTGCTCTGTACTGGCAGTAACCAGCAGTAATATTTGGGATGTCAGTGATGTTCTCATTAAGCAGTTACTCATGGAAATGAAGTTCTAACAAAGCAGCCTGTTGTGAATGTGCTAGCTCCAGTAAAACCTGCAGGAAACACCAACAGGTGCCTTTCTTCTAGCATACTCGAGCCTGTCAGTCAGACCATCTGCCTTCCAGCCCATTGAGGTCCCTTGGGACCACCTGCTGTGCCATGCAGTCAATGTCCTGTTTTATTAACGTGCTTCACAACCCTGCTCAAGCAGAGGGTACCTAGCTATTGGCTACCTCAGAGGACAGCAGAGCTGCTAGTAAGGACAATGGGAGAAAGTCTAGATTTGTGACTGTAACGGTTTGGGAGTTACCCACCTCCCAGACACTTTGTAAAATGACCCAGGCTAGAACTCAGCCGGCTGGAAGTTAAGTGATGAAGCTCTATTTACAGCTCAGCACAATGTACAGCAGATATTTACACTATATACAGAATATTTACAGAAATATACAAGTAAAAGGTAATACAACAACACAACTCCCCTCCCAGAAATCAGAGACCCCAGGAGGGGCTCCCAACCACCCTTCCACCTTCTGTCCACCCCTGTACCTTACCCCAAGGTTTGCCTTATGTGCAAGGTAAATTAGGAGGATCAGCCAGGGGAGTTAGAAGAAAAGTGGTTAGTGAGGATTAATCGGCAGAGGAGCCGAGAACCAGAAGCTGCTAGATCGCCCAGGAGCTGCTGTCCCAGCAAGAGACAGACAGAGACTGACTTATCTAATGTTTTGGTTACTGTTCCCAAACAATTCTCCAGCAAGCGTATGAGTGAAGTAGACATCATGACGTTTTCCTTTCACAGCCTATAGTGTAATTTTCTCTATTAAAGTATTCTGATTAGCCTCAAACCAGCACAATGACTCATCTGACACTGAATATTTGCAAAAGATATTTCTCACAAGCTAAACCTCCCATCTCAAATTGTTAGTTTCAGTTTAGGGGGGTGGGGAAATACTCAAAAAATCTCCCTTAGGAGAGAAGTTGTGATGCTGTTCGGGACTGACCAACAAGATTATCAGGAAACTTCTGAGAGTCATGGCTCTTCATGTCTCCCAAGATTTCCCACTGCCATTCGCTATCAAGCAGGCATTGTAAGACTGTTGAAGTAGCTAAGCCAACTGAATGGAAATACAGTTTAAAAAAAATAAAATTGAAAATACCTCCTTCTTCTGGAGGATCATCACTGCTCTGAGGTAGGAGTTGAACAACACTGAGATAGCTGGCCTACCTATTTTTCCACTGCAGAGTTTTATGGAGGGGTTCCTAAATTCTGAATACATTACTGTATCCCAGATTTAAAAGATCTGTCGTTTGGAGTAGTTCTGGACATTATGGCATGCATTATTAATTAATTAGCAAATTGACCCCTTTATAGAAAATGTTTTAATTGTTTTGTGTTAAAGCTATAAATCAATAAGGTTAGTTACTAGCACCTTGCAAAATAATAATGGAAGTATAAACTACAGTAATAGTCGTGTAAGTATCTGGTCAGTATAGGGGATAATGCAAATGGAGAAAATCTGAGATAATTCTGTCTCAACACTAATCTACCATTCAATTTTATTCTCTGTTGTGCTGGTTTGAGGCTAATTGGAATATTTTAACAGAAAAAATTACACTATAGGCTGTGAAAGGAAGACATGGTGATGTCTACTTTATTCATAGGCTTGCTGGGATGTTTAAGAGAAGAACTCAAAACATAGATAGCACAGAGTCTCTGGGGCACAGTTTCTTGGTCTAGCAGCTTCTGGCTTTTTCTCCTCTCTGCTTAGTAATCTCACTACCTGCTTTTCTTCTAACCCTCCTGGCCAATCCTCCAAGCTCACCTTGCATGTAAGGCAAACCTTGGAGTAAGTGGTGGGGAGAAGGTGGAAGGGTGGTTGGAAGCCCGTCCTGGGGTCTCTGATTTCTGGGAGGGGTATTGTGTTTCTGTATTACCTTTAACTTGTATATTTCTGTAACTATTCCTGTATATAGTACATTGTGCTGAGCTGTAAATAGAGCTTCAGTCCTTAACTTCCAGCCGGCTGAGTTCTAGTCTGGGTCATTTTGCAAAGTGTGGGGGTTGGGGAACTCCCAAACCATCACATCTATGCAAAAGGCCTTTTATATATGGCACTTTGAAACAGCAATATTTTAAATCTGAATCTAGTATACATTTCTTTGTGCAGTATTTGGCCTTAGTTTAGTGGACTCAATATACTGTTAATCATAGTATAGTACCTTTGTCTGGGAGCTTAGTGCTTAATAGATCTTTTAAAATAGAGAGTCCAGTTGTCTACTGTTGCAGGCAGCCTTGTCCTATTATCCCTTTATCAGATTTATCAGACTTCACTGTAAAACTGATTAGGGCCAGCCACTGTTCCTGCCTGGAAGTCTGTTTCAAAGCATTACTTTATTGATGGATAGAAACAATCTTCTGAATTTTTGTGTGGCTTGTTCACAGCCATGTGTTCTTCCTCTGACGTTATTCCATTACTTAAACTGCTCTTTCCCTGTCTTTGTGTGTTTCTTCCCAGTGTATTTACATAAATTGATCATATGCCCTCCCAGACTTTGTTAAACAAAACAAAATTAACTGCTTTAGTCTCCTCTTGCAAGACAGTTTTAGATTCTGAACATCTTTCTTTGCATCTGTTTAGTAGCTGATCTTAGAGATCTTTTCTAACTGAAACGAAAACCGAGCCACAAAAATTAAGGGAGTGGAACATTTTCATTACAAGGAGAGATCGAGGGAACTGGGGCTCTTTAATTTGGAGAGCAGGAGACTGAGGGGTGACCTCATTAATGTTTATAAATATGTAAAGGGTGAGTGCCAAGAAGACGGAACCAGGCTTGGTGATGCTCAAGGACAGGATAAGGGGCAATGGGTGGAAGTTGAGGCATAGGAAGCTTCATGTAAACATAAGGAGGAATTTTTTCACTATGAGGTTACAGAACACTGGAACAGGCTGCCCAGGGGGGTTGTGGAGTCTCCCTCTCTGGATATATTAACAACCTGCCTGGATGTGTTCCTGTGTGATCCTGCTGTGATGTGAGGGTTGGACTGGATGATCTTTTGAGGTCACTTTCAGCCCCTGACATTCCATGATTCTGTCCCTTTCAAAATGAAGTCATTTTTCCTGAACATGGAGGGCCATGATGCTGTGCTTTGCTCTGAAGAAGTCTCATCCATGGCATTGATGTACAGGGCTTTTCTGCAAGATTGCTACAGTGCACGCAAGCTTTTGGCAGCTAGAACCATCATCCATCATCCTTGGCATACCCAGCTCAGCTCAGCTGAGTGTCCTATGTCATTACATTCCTTTGCTAAGGAAACAAATTGGAAAGGGGCAGGCGAGGGGGGAATTAAAAGAACTGTGAATAAGGGGAAATTTAGCTCCAGGCATCTGCCCTCAGGCCACATCAGACAAAACTTTGAGTGCTGTGAATATAGACTTTATAACTTCTGACTTGGTCAAGCCATAATAAAAGGGTATTTTTTCCTTTCTTGAATGTTTCCGTATTCCTGTTCTATAAGTAAGATCACAAAATACTGGGTACAGCCAGTGCTGTGTGTTTGACAGGACTTGGAGCTATTCCCATATGCCCAGATAATGTCTAATGCCAATGCTTTCCCAGGTAATTTGAGGCACATGGACAGGGTAAGCAGTAATAAATATAGCAAAGGACCTCAGATCCATGCTACCCCGTGCAGAATAAAACTTCCAGTCTGGAATCTTGTGAAATTAGCATATTTTAGACCTCCGAAAATCATTTGAAGGAGAAAGTCTGATTTTAATTCTACCCAACCCTGCTATAACCAGTGAGTTTCTTGGAACTGGGGAAACACTTTTCTGTATTGGCTGGATTCTGAGTCTGTGACAAAACAGAAGTAGAGAGGAACTCTTGCCCATGAATGGTGTTTGGAAGGATACTTTATGTCCATGTATTAGAGACAGTCTAAGTATATATTAAGCTACTGCATTTTGGAACCTAATTCTCATTTTACCTGTTCCAGTTGATGTCCATTTATTTGCTTGGAGAGATTTTGCCTTTACACTAGTACACAGTCAGAATATAAGGATAAAGGATTTGCTCCAAAGAGCATTTGTATAGCACAAAAAGCGAACAGTGTACTTTGTTCAGTTCAGTGTTACTGTGTTTCAGTCTAAAGCAGCCATCAGTAAAGATTGCTATCCACAGGCATGCTAGTCCTTGACTGTTTTCTGTTTCATTAGGTGACAAGTTCCAGTTTTGCTGCATTTTTTTTCTTGAATTGTTTTGCTACTGTATAAAAGTCAATGAAGTGCTGAAAACATAAAACTCTTCAGATGTTGACACTCATGACACCTAATACATCAGCTTGGGGTTTTGTTTTGTTTTGTTTTGTTTAACTAGTTATAGAACCAGTAAATTTGTGCTGTTGCCTAGCTTTGCTGAATGGGCACTGCTTTGTATGTGTGAGGCTATATGGCCTAAAATGAAGCTGTAAAGGGGACAGGTATGTAGCTGCATCTTCCTCTGATACATTTGAAGAAAAGTATATAAAAGGATGATCTGTAACACAGACTTTGTTCTTTATTTTCAGAATGAGTGGTGAATACCAAACCATGTCATTTAGGTTGACAGTTGTTCTGTTTCCTGAGCTGGAGATAATTAAATAGTGGCAGGTGTTTATAAAACCTCTTCTGCAAGCTCATTACGATATATGCAATAATTAGCTCTCCTGGGGATGTACTTCCCAGCAGCCTGCACAAGTGACTCACACTGACTTCAATGAGCTTTAGGCAGGAAACTGGGTCCTTTTATATAATCATGAAAAAGAAAAGACCTTTAAGTGCTGTCATCTTTACTTCAGCAAGACATCTTGAATTAGTAGATATAGCTGGCTATTTTTATGTCATCATCCCATCTTACTCACTGCCATAGGATTGTGCCTACTCTTAATGTTCTTTCAGAGAGTCTTTTCTCCCACCTCTCCAGTGATGTCTGATTTGCTCAGACATTCTGGCCCATGTTTTTCTTTTTAGATGCACCATTCCCGCTGGCAGTAGTATTGCCTCAGAGATATGAAAATAGAACTAATAGCTTTGGTTGTGAGAGAGTCCTCTTATCCACTAAAGTCATCACAGTAAATGGTATCAGTTCAGACTTCTCCCCTCCTCTTGACTACTCCTCTTGTACACTACTGCAGCTACTGTAGCTTCAGCAGATCAAATCCTGCAATGTGTTAGGACGAGAGAGCTGAGTGCTGCTTTATGTTTTCACAGAATCACAGAACTGTTGAGGCCGGAATAAACCTCCGAGATCACCAAGCCCAGCCTATGATCTAACACCACCACACTGACTAGACCATGGCACTAAGTGCAAGTCCAATCTTTCCTTAAACAGCTCCAGAGATGGGGACTCCACCACCTCCCTGGGCAGTCCATTCCAGTGTCTAATTATCCTTTCTGTGCGGAAGTGCTTCCTAACATCCAACCTAAGCCTCCTCTGGTGCATCTTCAGACCATGCCCTCTCATCTTGTCATGAGTTGCCTGGGAGAAGAGCCTGAGAAGGAACCTTACAACTTCCTTTCAAGGAGTTGCAGAGTGTGATAAGGTCTCCCATGAGTCTCCTCTTCTCCAGCCTAAACAACCCCAGCTCCCTCAGCCTCTCCTCATAAGATTTTCCCTTCAGTCCCTTCACCAGCCTTGTTGCTCTCCTCTGGACCCGCTCCAGCACCTCAGTAACTTTCTTGAAGTGAGTGGCCCAGAACTGCACACAGTGCTTGAGGTGAGGCCTCACCAGGGCTGAGTACAGGGGCAGAATTGCATCACAAAGTCACAGAATTTTAGAGGCTGGAAGGGACCTCCAGAGATCATCGAGCCTAACCTCCCTGCCAAGGCAGGATCACCTATGGTAGTTCACATAGGAATTCACCCAGCTGGGTTTTGAAAGCCTCCAGAGAAGGAGACTCCACCATTTCTCTTGGCAGCCTGTTCCAGTGCTCTGTCACCCTCACTGTAAGTTTCTCCTCATGTTGAAGTATATGACATTCACAGCTCTTCCTTTGTCTACCCATTTGGTCATGGTATCATAGAAGGCTATGGGGTTAGTCAAGCAAGATCTCTCTTTGGTGAATCCACATTGGCTACTCCCGATAACCCTCTTTTCATCCCTAGTCCTACCAGGCACACTATTCCTGATACAACCTAAGATGCCATTGGCCTTCCATGCCACCTGAGAACACCGCTGGCTCATGCTCAGACAGCTGTCAAACAGCACTCCCAGACATGCTGGCTGGACCTGATGCCCTGTGTTGTCTTGTACACATAGCACTCCATAACCTTGCCAAACACTGAGGTCAGGCTGACAGGCCTATAGTTCCCTGAATCCTCCTTTTTGCCCTTCTTGTGGATGGGCATCACATTGGCCAACCTCCAGTCATCTGGGACCTCCCCACTTAGCCAGGGCTGGTGATAAATAATGGAGAATGGCTTAGCCAGCTCTTGTGTCAGCTCTCTCAGCAGCCTGGGATGAATCCCATCCGGATCTAAGTGGCAGAGCAGGTCACTAACTACTTCCTCCTGGATTATTCTGCGCTCCATTCCTGTCTATCAACTCGGGAGCCCAGTTCCCCTGAGGATATCCTATCTTTTTGTTAAAGACTGAGACAAAGAAGCTGTTAAGTAGCTCAGCCTTTTCTTTGTCTCCCACTATTATGTTCCCCCTTTCATTCAGTAAGAAATCAGATTTTCCCTGGCCCTCCTTTTGTTTTTAATGTATTTATAAAAATACTTTTTATTATCTTTAACAGAATTGGTCAGATTAAGTTCTAATTGAGCTCTCGCATCTCCTTTTGCTTAAGCCTTAGCTGTCACACTTGCACGGTGCAGTTTGTGTACTGTGTAAGCTACGGATGAGTCACAGAGTCAAAGATTCATGGGAATCTTTGCAGTTAACTTAATGGCTTTTGACTCATGCCTCCAGCGTGAGTCTGCAACAGATAGTGCATCAGCAGGAGAGCAGATAGCCTGACAGACATAATTTACTGCTGGTATGATGTCATTGACACCAATTTGCACCAGTTGTTAGTGGAACAATACTTTGTACCTGTAGAAAGCTTTCTCTGAGAGTTGCCATAGTGAGTCCAACCCTGTTGCCCCATTATTCTGTCATTCCATCCCTGCAAGTGAGGACCATAAGTGGCAAAGTGGCAGCAACAGAAAGATGTGAGGTAACTCATTTCTAGTACAATCTCTTCTCTCTTAAGCATTGGAAACTGGGACTGGTTTAGTCCCTCAGAAGTGGGCCTATTTGACCTTTTCACATGTTAGCATTTATTTTTAAAATATGCAACTTGGAGGGGGTGAAGTGGTTTACTAAAAATTTGCTGTCATTTCTCCAGAGATAGAGAACATTGACTTCAAAGGTAGTACAGTAAAATTCTCTTCACCACCAACACAACCTTTCCGAAGTCATCCTGTGGTAGAGGGAAGCAGCCTAAAAGGAATATTTTGGGGTGCTGGAAAATCCTTAATAGTTGTGGAAGAATCACCAGGTATTTCATGTCTGTGCAGAAGTAAAATGACTCCTGTTTATTATGGTCTCACGTGCTGGCAGAAAGTGAATCACACAGCAATCTCTCTTGTACTTCTGCAACATGAAAGAAGGGTACATCCTGTGAAGATGTGTATCTTCAGGCACTCTACAGATAGAGCTGCTGATTGCCTCTGACAGTACTTGCTATGATCACTTCCTTTTTGTTGTCTTATTCTAATTGCTTTGTTTCCAGTAAAATTATGGAAAACGTGATGAATGTCAGCACTTCTTAGTCTGGATAGTTGAGGCTTCCCCTAGTTCTGCCTTAGTTTGCAGGAGCTACTAACCCCCAGGCCAATGTGGTGGCAAATCCTCAGGAAGAAAAACTCTGTTTCTACCACCTGGCAAGGGTCAGAATGCTCTTCTATCCTGCCTTCCAAACTGTAGTGTTATAGATAGTTTACTGAGCTTGTAATCTCAGTAAGAATGAAATTGATTAATTTTTAGTGTGAAAAAATACAAGATACTCTCAAGATGTAGAATACGAGTGTGAAAATGTTTATCTCTGTATATAAGTTTCTGAAAGTGAATGGAAGTATCAGACTAAAACTGGCCATGTTGCTGAGCACCAAAAAGCAAGTTCTCATTTGACAAGATATTCATTGTGATCAATCACTTTCACACAATTTATTTTCTTCTTAAAAGAGCTACTTGCATGAGCTCCCATGTCTTAGTTTTCCTCTTGGGGAAAAGAATAGAGAATCCTTCCTGTCAAGAGTACAAACTTAATCTCCAAATCAACAGACTCTGTGGCTCATGAGCTCTCTCCTCTGGTCACCTCAGCCACTGCCAACTTTCTTTGCCTGCTCCACTGCAGCTAGGAGTGTGGACTGTTTGTGTTGCAGCCCACTGTCACGCTGATGATGAAAGAAGGAAACTATTTGTATGTCTCTAATAAACTGAGATATGATGAGAAAAATCAGGATTTAAGTCACTACTAGTCTTTAAAAGAGAAGTCTTCACAGATTCTTATGTACTTCTAATGTTTAAAAGAAATACGATAATTTTTACCTTGTGCTCTCCCAAATACTAATATATTGCTTATTATCTTTGGTTGGTAGTTTTTTGGATGATTTTTTTAATTAAGTAGAACTACTTAGAATTAAAGTTTGCCACAAGTCTGATGTATTTTTTTCAATTTATTTTTCTGATGGAAAGCAAGGAAATTTAACAGAAAACTTTGGTTTTGACAGTGCATGTATCTGTCTACATATATGCTGCCAGAGATGTTGTAATGTGATGGTGCTGTAATGAATTTCATCAGGTTCTTTCCTTCATCAATGTATGTCATTACAAATTTTATTTGGTAACTTATGGGAAAAAAATCCTTCTTGAGTAGTATTGCGTTTTGCCTGTTACTGAAGTTTTAGAATTTCTCATACATTGCTTTAAATCTGATTTATTGCTTCTGATCTAAAAAAAAAAAAAAAAACAAAACACATTTCCTTTGATAGTCATCTAAAACCTCAATTTAAAATGTGCTTTGCATGCAAATCTACTTCTAGATAGTCAGTGTCACTGGTGGTACGCAATTATGGGGCGAACAGAAAGAAAATAATTATACTTTGTGAACTCGCACTTCTTCGTTAGAAAAATTGTCTTGGGGGATTTCTTCAGAAATATGTTCTTACCTCAGGGTACAGTTTGCTTATAGCAGGGGTTAGAGGTTGGATAGCTTTGTTCCCTGTTCCATTTCTTCAACTTGTGGCTGAAAACAAGTTGCCTCAGAGACAGTCCAGCTCTGCATTCCCATTTGTAGAAATAAAGAGTGAAAAAAAGGAGAGGCTTTACCTGCTTCTTTATGTTCAATAACACAAAATGATTTAGTGGTTAATATACAGATGTGCACAGAAGATAATTATGGAATAATCTCTACTGAGCTTTTGGAGGCTTGTCACTTTCCAACAGAACAGACCCTTGGTAGCCCTTGAGGGGAGCTTTGCTGCAGGACTCCTCTCTGCAGGATACACTACACTGCTCATCCTTTCTTTTGCTTTTGACTGCATTTGCAGAAGAAGGCTACTTTGGCAGCCACCTTCAACAAGGGTAGTTGGGCCAGGCTCTGTAAGAAAAAAACAAACACGAAACTGACTTTTTTTTTCCCCTTGCTGAAAAGTATTTATCTTATCTAACATCTAAGCAGTAATAAAAGCATGTGAAGCTCTGCCTGACAAATTGCTAAGTCCCATGGCTCTTGCAGGGGACTGACAAGTGCAGCTGAGACATTTACAACCCACTTCTTTCTGCACCTGTCTCATAGGTAACTGTGATCAGTTTGACTGTCAGCCAGCAGAACTGCTGAGCAGTACAACAAGACTTCCAACATCCAAAAACCTGAAGTGTCCTGGAAGGTGGTCTTGAATCTCATGCTCACTTCGTCTGTGTTGTATGGGTTAAATGACCTACTGAGTTCAGACAGGAAGAGATCACCATCCTTTGGCTGTACTGTTTGGGCATCCCTACATAAGACCAGACAAACAGTGGCCCCTTTAGCTCATGTGACCTGTTCAGACCCTTCAGACTTCCCCTCCATCTTTACTACACCTTCTCATAGAAGTCCAGCTAAGTAGTGTTGGAAGGTTATGTTTACAAGTATAGCACATTGCATATGCAGAAGCAGTGTTTTCTGAACATTTCAAAGCTTCATTCATATTTTCCCAGCATGTGTGATTTTCTGTGATTCTGTCTATGTTATAGCATGTGGTAGAGAGCTTAAAGAAGATTTCTTTCGTGTTTCACCCTTGCCATGGCCTCTCTGTGCTTTCACCAGGACAGAGGAACATTGATTTCTAATGGCCTGACTTTCAGCTGCCTGAAGAGTCAGAAGGCAACTCCTAGGAGCTGGTGGTGAATTTCATATATATTGAAGCAATATTTATGATGATTTCAAGAGCTGTTCACACATGAGTCATGCTTGAAAGCTCTTCATTTTAGATGCAAGTCACTTTCTCCTAGTGCCTGAGAAGTCATCTGTGGTGCTGTAGGTCATATGTCACAATATTTTCCTTTTTTTTGCAACAATATGTATAGTAGTTTTAATTCCAGTACATCTTGCAAGTAGGTTCTTTTATAAAAGCAGGAGTACAAATTTGCAACCACTTCATAAATAGTGGAAGCTGAATGACTATTGGAATGTTTTTCTACTTCTTTACATGTTTTAGCTATATAACTCTATTTGTAGTTATCAGTCCACATCCAATAGTTTGACAGCATTAACTACCAGGAGTATTTAACCAGGATTTTTTTCTGAGGTCTTTGTTATTTTATCTAACAGTACTCAGGCTGTTAGGCATAACATATTTAATAGTATCATCTTGTGGAATATGAAGTGTTATTAGCCCATAAATACATTTAATGGGATACAGGAAGAGACAGAAGGAGTCTTACGCTTTGATAAAATATACTTTCTCCTCACAGTGTATTTTGTGCTTGAGAATGAAAGCTTATTGATAGCACTTAAGCACTTGCTTTTATTTCAGCACTGATTTAAATAAACTGCTATCCAGGCAAACTCTTCTTGAGTTAGCTTGTCAAGCATGAGTGTCAACATAGTAAGACTGCAGAACCGCACAGAGTTACGCTGCAGAGTAGCAAAGATTGTGCTCTCATGTTATGAACATGGGATGATGATGACAAATCTGTCTTAAAATATTCTCTCCCTGCTACAGCTGATTTAGTTGTCTGTATGATTGAATGCTAAACTATGTCTGAGAGAACTTATACTGGTGATATGGTTCATCTTCTGGCATAAATGGATGTGGAAACCTCTTCAGCTGGGTCTTCTGCTAATGGAGTATTATCATGGAACCACTAGATAGTAGATTGGTGAGGGCAAGCCTGAGATCTCATAGGTAATTGCAAAATGAGCTTCTATACTCTCCTCTGCCAGTTTGACCCTTCACTGGTGGGAAGGCCATTATTACCAGGACATATCTATCTTTGCTGCCCCCTAAGGATTGCACTACTCTTCTTCTCTTGTGTGAACTCCCAAGATCAACCACTTTGTGTTTCTAAGTTTCAAAACTTTTAAACAACTATGGCTTTTCAGAAGCTCCAGGTAGCTCAGCATCTATGAGACTTCTACAGCAGCAGCAGCAGCAGACACAGTGACATTTGATCAACCTCTGTGCTCTGCAGGGATGGTCTAAATCAGTGAAGTGAAGTGAAATGGAGTGACTTCTTGTTTAGCTGGTGCACAGAAAAACAAAATTGTGTCCATTATTTGTGCTGGGCCTAAAGGATCAACTCACAGTCAGAGGTCTCGTATCTCATCAATATGCATACCAATTGTTTGACTTCAAAATGACATTTTTGCTCACTTTCTATTTTTCCTTCCCCCGTCCCCCATTTTTATTTTCTTTTTCCTTCCTTCTCCTTTATTCCTCTTTTTCCCTTCTGCCAAGTTTGCAACAGAAGCACAGTACCATGGTACATGAAACATCTGTAATAACATTGAGTTCTTCACAACTGAAAGCAGCCGTGGCTTATAAAGCATTTTAGAATAATTTATTTCCCTTTCAGATAAAGTGTACGTCTCCTTCCGCCCTACTATTAACAAAAAATAATGGGACTGAAGATGAGGCAGTCGTTCTAGAAAGTCTCAGGGTTAGGACAGTCATCTACAGATAGCCCACCTGTGGCTTTTTCCTGTACCGAACAGATTTTATCACAGGTTGCTTCATTTCAAGCAAATTGAAATTTCAGAACTGAAAGGCAAGCAAATATGTAACTTAGCAATATCCTAATTAACTGCTTTCTGCTTTGAAAAAACAGGCTTGGCCATCTTATATAGTATCAGTGAATACACCCAACAACATTACCTGTAGAGCAACAGAAGACAAAAGAGATCAAAGACAGACAGAGAGAGTTGGGGTTGTTCAGTCTGGAGAAGAGAAGGCTTTGAAGAGACCCTGTGGCCTTCCAGTATCTTAAGGAGGCCTACAAGAAAGCTGGTGAGGAACTTTTTAGGATGTCAGGTAGCAATAGGACTAGGGTGAATGGAGCAAAACTAGAAGTAAATAGATTCAGATTGGATGCTAGCAAGAAATTCTTCATCATGAGGGTGGTGAGACACTGGAACAGGTTGCCCAGGAAGGTGGTGGAAGCCACATCCCTGGAGCTTTTTAAAGCCAGACTGGATGAGGCACTGAGCTACCTGATCTAGTGTGAGATGTCCCTGCCCATGGCAGGGGAGTTGGAACTGAATGTTTGAGGTCCCTTCCAGCCCTGACAATTCTGTGATTCTACGAAATTCATTTTCCTTGAGAGGACCTCAGGTTTGAAATCTTCCTGGTTAAAAAGTCCTCACAATCTAGGCAGTAGCACAGTGATCTTAAGACAACAAGGGAAATCACACTCAATGTTATTAGCCACTGTCTTTTTCTGTACACTTAACTAAGTAATTGGAGCGCCAGGTAGCACACTTGCATATGTGGATTTACTGTGGGTAGAAAAGCTGCTGACACTTGTGTCTCCTTGAAATCAATAACATGGCTCCCTTTGTCTTCAGGGGGAACAGAGGCCAAAGCTGCAAATCCTATTGGATAATTATAAAAGAAACAAAGAGTGGCAGTATGCAATAAAACCCTTTGTGGCTGTGATTCAGGAAAGCACTCGGTGTTCTTTCTCAGGGAAGTCAGTCATGTAACAGCAGGAGACATCTTCAATGTTTTATATGCTCCTCAGTAAAGCTAAACACAGTTTTCACTGTGCAGGTTTAAGTACTCTACACCTTCACAGAATTTTTCCAGTCTTGAGCTTTTTTGGGGTTTTTTTATCTCAAAAAAAAGCTTGTTTCTTCTTTAAATATGTTCCAATGTGTGTTTACTTCTACAGCTGATCATGGAAACCCCAAGGCAACAGCTGTTATGAATGTATAATCAGATTGCCCAGATAATTAATGGTTTTAAATTACCTTATTCACTTTTTGTTTTCCCCTCTTCTTCTTATGATTTCACTGTCAATCACATTGTTAAAAAAATCGTAATGAGGAAGAATGTTATATAAATGCTGGCTAAACTAGGTCTTCCTTTATGTCCAAAGCATAGCATGGTTAAAATGTGCTGTGGGTAGAATCATAGCTTCATTTAATTCATCTCAACCTACCCACTCTGCACTGAAATGAACATATTCTGCTTTTCGTTTGATGTAATCTGTTGTGTTAAATGTACCATACAGATCTAAAAATGGCAAATTCTGTGGGTGCCCAGAGTTGCTATCAGCAGCTAGATGCTGCCTGCTTGCAAGACAGGCCTCCACACAGATCCTCTAGTCAGGAGGAAAAAAAAAGATGTGTAAAATTATCTCACTTGTCCTTTCAAAACAGGTTTCTAATCTCTTCCCTTACAACAAAATAATAGAAATGACAATTTTCCAGTTAAAGCTGGCAATCTATTACTCATTTTTTTCCAATTAAAGCTGATCACCTATTACTCTTTTTTTGCTAATGATTCCTAATATGTTCAAGGTGTGATCATAGTTAATCAAGGAATGATGGTGCAATCTGTAAGGGATTTTAAAAACCAGTTGGAAAACATTAGTTTTTTAAAAAAAACCCTGTTATTCAGGATCACCTTGCACATTAATTTTCAAAGCAAACTATTCTTTTTCCCAAGGATTCCCCCCCCCTCCCTTTTTTTTTTTTTTTTTTTATAACAAAGATATTTTTTAAGATCAAAGTGTTATATTTAAGGATCACTAACCAGAGGTAGAAATCTTCTGAAAACAACTCTGACAACCTCTATCAAGCAGTGATGGTAAGCAGAGGGAAAGAACTGGAACCCTGCAGGTTTTTAAAGCACAACTAAATGTTTAACAGTTTGAATTGTAAATGAACCTAATATCCACCTGGAATACTGTGTGCAGTTCTGGAACTCTCAGCACAGGAAGGACATGGAAGTGTTGGAGCGGGTCCAGAGGAGGGCCATGAAGATGATCAGAGGGCTGGAGCAACTCTCTTATGAGGACAGGCTGAGAGAGTTGGGGCTCTTCAGCCTGGAGAAGAGAAGGCTTCAAGGGGACCTGATAGTAGCCTTACAGTATCTGAAGGGGGCCTACAGGAAGGCTGGGGAGGGATTATGTACAAGGTCTTGTAATGACAGGACAAGGGGCAATGGGTTTAAACTGGCAGAGGGGAGATTTAGACTAGATGTTAGGAGGAAGTTCTTTCCAGTGAGGGTGGTGAGGCACTGGAACAGGTTGCCCAGGGAGGTTGTGGCATCTCCCTCCCTGGAGGTGTTCAAGGCCAGGTTGGATGAGGCCTTGAGTAACCTGTGCTAGTGGGAGGTGTCCCTGCCTATGGCAGGGTTTGGAACTAGATGATCCTTGAGGTCCCTTCCAACCTTACCATTCTATGATTCTATGATCTTCAGTACTGTGGAATTTTAAAGGAAATTAATAGCTATAGTATATTTTAACTTTTGATAAAAGGAGGATGTGTCATCAGTAATCTTTCTCGTGAAAAAGTCCTGCTGTATTGCATGTGATGTTAACAGGCCTCACAATACAGAGAATTATTTAGCTTCTTGGCTGCTGGGGGAGAAAGGCTTTTGCTTATCATACCAGGGCCCCAGGAGCTATGAATAAGTCTCTCTACAGAAAATTTAGTTTAGAATTCATGATGTTTCTGAAAATGCTAAATATTAATTAATTTTTTTTTTAGCCTTCTGTTTCCTAAGACTTTAGCACTTTCATTTTCTGTGTAACTCTGATGATATCCATGGTTTTTGAAGGGGAAGTTGAGTTTCTGTGACAAGCACAAGTGCTGGGCTTTTATGAAATTTAATTTAATATTGTGAAACTAGTGATGAACGCATTAGATTCAGCATGGCTGAGCGGAGAGCTTTAGAGCATGAGAAGTACCAGGTGGTGATGAACAGAGTGAAGGGAAGATAAATAATTCTGAGCTCTGGTCTTGCAACTCAACAACCAGGTACCTGCATCCAGAGTTCAAGCAAATGTTTTCCTACATGCACCATTTTAGACATGATTTGCTTATCTATATCACTGGGCAGATATTATCTAAAGTGAGTCTATCTGATGATTTCTATCCACTTGCCAACTGTAGCCTCCTCAAAACTTTTCTTTTCATGGTGTATTAGATAAAGATTTGTTACTTACGTGTCTCTATATTTTCTTTAAATGTGCAGTATGTGGGTATGTGCAGTAACAAAGGTGCACAGGGTTCTGACCTATGTTCAGGGGCTGGAATTGTGCATCAGAAAGGGAAAGAGCTTTTCCTTTATTTCGGAAACGATATTTCAGATATTGCCACTGCAAACATTGGAGTTGTGCCTGTACAATTCAGTAGGTGAGCTCTGCCATTCTCTTAGTTAAATTAATCAGCACGGACTTTTTATTAACTTCCATTCAAATTTAGCTTTCCCTTGGAAAACATAACTGTTATTTTCTATTGGTTTAGAGTTCTGGGTAATATCTTGAGATCTACACTATAAAAAAGAATAAATAAATAAATGTAATGATATGGAATTTGTTTGGCAGCAGCAAGCTATATTCGTGACTACCAACAGCTGAAGCAGACAGATGTGCGTGTACGTGCATGGTTTTTCAACCACATGGGCGTTTGCACAATAAATCCATTAGTGCTGAGTGCCTCCCTTTCTCTAAAAGGCCCTGCTTTTTTCACTTTGCTTCGCTGTCTCTAGTTCAGCAAACGGCTTTTACTAAAATCCTGAAGACTAAGCTGTGGTGAATGATAAAATTTAATGCATCAGACATGAAATATAACGTGAACTTGTTAAAGGGTGAGTCACAACTTTATTGCCTGTCTCTTCTAGATGCACAATGGATCTTTGTGGCTTTTGTTTTTTTTCCTCCAATCTTTATTCTGCTCTGAATGACAGATGTCTTGTCTGGTTTATGGCTAGGAAGGCATATTGTATGAAAAAGACACCTGCTTTCTGTGGGTTTAGTCTGCGTTTTTAATAGTGTTTGCTCATTACTACCTGTGAAACCTCACTTTTTCTTTTTTTTTCTTTTTTTTCTTTTTTTTTTAAAACAAGTTGTAAATACGGCTCAGATATACATTATATTAATGCAAAGAGAGTCTTTCTTGGCATTTTTCACCAAGTCTTAGGGTAGCTTGTGCAGACTTTGCAAATCAGGGGCAGCTCGCCTGGAGTAATGGAGGCCCAGCTGCTGCTAGTGGCCTGGCAGGGCAGAACCAGGGGCAGGAAGCATGTGTGGAGTGGTCTCTCAGTGGCAGAACACCATCCTCTCTAAGGCATAATTTAATTTTTCAAATTATATGGAGACTTATCACTTGGGTCTTGAAATGGAGCCCACAGATTAAAAGTCAGCCTTCTCTCGCAACAGTACATATGCTGCTTTGGAGTGTGGCTACTGAAGACCGCGAGAGGAAGAAGTGATTTCTGCATGACCCTAACTATTTCATACATTTACCAATGTGTTTGTACATTTCTCAGCAACCAAAGCTGCACGTTGTGACTAAGCTGTTAAAAAAACCCCTCCCTGCAGAAAGTGAGGTCTTCCTTCCTCTCCTCACCCCTCCCTTTGCTCTGTCCCCAGCTCTCCCATCTGCCTGCTACTACTTATGGGAGCTGGGCAGAGAGTTGGGCAGCCTGGAAGCTTGGCAGGACAGGGCCAGAAGAGGTGGAAGGAAAGGAAATTTTGGCTAAAGTAGAAGATTCCATTCCTTTTTGATAATTCTCAGATCAGTTCATGTCAAAGCCATAAAGCATCACCCAGTGGCTTCACCCAAAGTTTCTCTTTTTTCATCCCACAAGAGGTTAATTAACGAGCTTTTCATACTGTCACACAATACAGAAAACATTTTTGAAGACTCAGGAAATGCAAATGAATGATAATGAAATGAATGAAGGCATGTGATAGGTTCCTCCTCAGGGAAGAAGTCATCAGTTTCTTCTCAAGATCCAAGCCTGTTTTACAGTCACCCTAAAGCAAGAAACAGTGTAGTTGCTTCAAGGAATGGGTTCAACAGATCACTCAAGACAAAGTCTGTGAAACGAACTTTTACTCAATTCTGTGGACATGCCATGGAGTCTGTTTCTTAAGGCACAGGCCTTCCAGAAAAGTAGTGCTACCAGAAATAATTGCAGAGATGCAGCTCTGTCTTCAAAACATGCCAGTGTTTGTTAGGTCACTACATATAGTTGACAGTGTCCTTTGATTAGAGGGCTGAGACAAAATTCAGATTATGCCTACAGAGGCGGAAGCAGTCATGCAACAGGCTTTGCTTTTCCCAGGAAATGTCTCACTGCTTTCTCTCCCTCTGTGTGCTTCCTCTTACGCATCTTTACCTCTTATGCTATATACTTTGAAAATACTAATTACAGAAATTACTCAGTTACAGGGCCTTCTGTTATCATCACCATGGTGTTTTTACCTAATGAAAATAACCTCTTCAGTTCTTGACAGGTCATTTCATATCAGCCTCTCCTGGGTACTGTTTGCCCACATTTTGCTTTTTACAGTCAAAACCAGTGGCTAACTATTTTCTCACCTCTCCCCGGTCCAGTTAGCACACAGGAAGCACAAACACAGTTTTTAAAAAAATCATACACAAAGGGTCTCATTTCTTAATGATAGCTTATGCACGCGGGGTTGGCCGAGAGCTCTGATGTTTTGGATGAAACCACAAGTTAAATGTTTCTAGTTCACATGTGCAAATGAAACAGTATTTCAGAAGTCTGCAATTGACTGCCTGCATTTTTGAAGCCTGGTCTACTGAGGAGGAGAACGTTGCCCCCTGTGCTTATGTACATTTTATGGACTTTGTAAAAAGAGTGATCCTGTTAATGGTTAACCAAGTCAATAACAAGACTGTTAATGATATATTTCCCTGAAAGTGCAACTAAAGAAAATTGTAAAATGATGAGTGATATCTACATGCACATACAAACATTCTAAAGAGAAGTGAGTGGAATTTCAAACCAGTGTACAAAGCTTCCTGAATCACTACACAAATAATAAGAGTCAGGAGAGTATCTTCTGGAATGATTCCTTGAAATGAAACAGTGTCATATAAGGATAAACTTCATTTCAGCCATGGTAGGTTTGATTACACTTTTGCCTGTCCACACTTGCGGTGAGAGTGAAACTTGTCCCAGAGAGTTCCAGACTTGGAAACATCCAGGCCCTCTGCATGTTGTTGTTTTGACTGGACACTCTTATTATGCAAACACTAAATCATATGGAGTACAGGGAAAGAGGAGATCTATTTTCCACTGGAATGTGGCCCTGTGGCAGTCAGTAATTACCTTCATTTCAGCCCCACCTCTGAAGAAGGTAGCTGCTTTGCTTATGAACCCTCCCTAAGTGCTGATAGTTGCATATTAATATCCGCTTTGTTTCCTGTCTTTGCCCCAGAGTGGCAGATCAGTTTCTCAGAGGCAATTCTACTGTCTGTGCAGGGCATGGTTTTGAGAGACCTCTGAACCACCATGGATAGATATCCTCTTCTGTAGGTTGGGGAAGGGCTGTGGCTGTCTCATCTTAAAACACCTGCCTTGGGCTTCACTCAGCAACAGCAGCTGACAGTTTGTTCAAAGGGAGCATTCACATCTGTCTGTAACCACGATGACCAACTCCATCCTGGTGTTTTTGACTTCCAGGAGCTATAATTGTGAAGGCATATGTAATGTTTCTCTTCTGTGGTGTCTTCTTCCTTTCCTGAACATATCTGCTATTTCTCCTGCTATGGCCATGGAGTACAGCAGAATAATGGAAAGTAGTTCCCCCTGTCATTTTAAAGCTACTTTTAGAGTCTCTTTTTTATTTCCAGAGGAGAATCATTTGGCTTTAAAAGTGTGTTTTTAAAACAATGTGACCATCTTGGTTTGAGCTGGAACAGCTCTGGATTGAGGACAGAATGAATTTACCCCAAAGGAGTGAAAATAAAAACGCTCACACAGAATTGGGGGTTAGATAGAAATAGTATTTACAGAAGTACACAAGAGTACAGAAGGTGTCAAGACACAAAGGATATACACACTCAGAATCAGCCTTGGTCCAGCTCCTCAGCTGAGCCCCAAACCAGGCCTCAGCTAGGCCTTGGCCAACCAAGACTCTGCGCCCCCATCCCCCCCACTAGCTCCCCCCACTAGCTCCTTGTGTCCTCCCTCTGGCATGGACTGTCATCCCCTTGGGTCTATTAAGTCCTCTGAAGGAATTTATGTTAGGATAGTTAGTTTTTAACCTACAACATTCTTCGATTGTCTTTCATCTACTTGACTTATATGAACATCTTCATTTAAAATAAATACATGAAAGACTACTAATACAAAGCAAATCATCTTCCTCCCTCTTGTATTACAAATTACAGGTTTACTGGCCAGTTTCCCTTTCCACTAAGAAGACTCAATATTGCTGCTTGGCTTTCTGCCACATTTCATTACTTAACTCCCTTTGATAATTAGCAGTTCTTCTGTTTATTATGTTTGTATCGGTTTAATGAGGCATCTCCACTGAGCGCTGCTAAATCTGTCTCTCTTGACAGCACTCCTTGTGCTTAATGATTATTTTCTCCTGTCTCTGCAAGTCCTTTTAGTGAAATTCCAAGCATCTCAGCCTGAAGAGTAGCACACAGTGTTATGAAATGCAGTAGTGCAAAGGAGCGTCATAATCAGAGGTTGACCACATAGCCCACACATCCTGCAGTGGCTCCATAACCATGGAGATCTGTGGGCACAGCAGCACATGGGTAAACCTTAGCCTGAGAGAGACACACTGGCCTTTTGAAGAGAAGCAACACAAAATTATCAAATACTCCATAAATTATTCACATAACAAAGCTAGAAAGATACTAAGTATCAGAGTGACTAAAGGAGGTGATTTGGGTTCTTCTGCCTGTTACGCTCTGTTTGGGCTATTAGGGTCATTTTACTTGTCTGTCCTGTACACAGCTTCTCTGGGAGCAGATATGTAAATATCCACTAAAATAAGTAAATACTAAAGTAAATATACCAGCTTTGATAAATGCAACTCTTCTCAATGAAACAGACAAGCTAGCATAAATTAAGAGATACTAAAAGCAAAGGTTTCTGCCTTTTTTGTGTACAGTAGATGACAGTAAGATGGTCACCTTTGCCATGATAATGACACTGATACCATAATGGTCTGTGGGCTAATACATTGCCTGTACTGTGGAGATGGAGGAAATTAGGGTTTTTCTCAGGACACATAAACTTAATAATAATAATTTAATCCTTAAACAAGACTAAGATGGCCTTCAGTAATGTTTCAGAAGCTAGAGTTCCTGGGACTTCCATTTATCCGCCATAATAAAACACGGACAAATCTGCAGTCCCAGAGCTCTGCAGCTCCTCGCTCATCTCATTCTCTAAAGCTCAGTATTATAGAGTGATGGAGCAACTCTGGCCATGCTGAAATCTCTCCGCTTCTGTGGAAATTATGAAATGGAAAGTGCTAAACACATTCCAAGAGTTACTTGACACTGCAAGTAGAAAACCATAGCAAGTAGTTGTTTGTTTGGTTTTCATTTGCATGTTTGCCCTCTTGCTGAAGTGGGCAAGTAAGTGCTTACTTACACTAAGGCCTCTCTGAATAACTCCCACATTAAGACAGTGATGACACCTCAACCTAAACGAAAGTGCGTCTGTGTAATGAACATATGGTATGCAAAGCCCAAATACACTTGATTGTTCTGAAGGGCTGGTGCCAAACCATCACATGCTGCTTCTTTTCTGTCAAATAAAGGTGCTTGTGAACTGACAAGCAAGAATTTACAATAAAATCTGATAAATGAAGGAATGAGGCAAAAAAAAAAAAGCAAACAAATCTAATTAACCGCTTACTGTAATTGGTCACTTTCATTCTTATGTTCCCTTCAGACAACTGAATCCTTTTAAGAGAATAGATACAAGGTTTATGATATCTGATGCTTGCTACAAACTGGAATATTTGGAAACCCAGTCTCAGGACCTGTGCCTAGTGAAGTCTGATTAATGTCTTGTGTCTTTGTAAAATTTACTTGATCCATGGGTCAAACCTTTGCAACTCTTGTGCCTAGGCTCTCTCTGGGTGAATTGGCGTTGCTTGGCAGGACATGAATTAAAAAGGAAAGAAACTATTTCCAAATCTTTTACCCATCCAAAAGCTATCTTTGCTCATGCATACTACGTCTGTTTTCCATTTATTTTCTACCAACATTTTCAGAAGGGGGCTACTTTTATTCATATTTCAGGGAGAGTTTTTTTCATAGACCAGTTTTAGATAAACTTAACAAGTAAGTGCATAGCAGAAATAATGCATATGAGTTAACCAAAGAGTCACATGTAACAAATAATGAATTATGGATAATAGAAGTACAAAGAGAAGTCACAAGGCCAATGCAGGATTTAAATCCTGTCTACAACTTCAAATAGGGGTGCTTAGATTCAGTTCTTTGCATATTTGCCTACAAATTGGAAGCCTTTCAGGTTTCCATGAGCCAGAAAGGAATGTTACTGATTTNACGTAAAAACCAAAGAATCAATAAATGTCCCCTAGCTGGAACTTAAAAAAAAAAACCCTACTATTGATCAATGCACTCTGCAGAGGTACCACCAGAGCTACCAGGAATTGCCACCTTTGCTGAAAGAGGCAGCACAGAGAAATGACAGGTGCCTGTGAGAGGTGAACTGTTGTAGTGGCTTTGTCCCCGTTCTCCATGGGTCAAATAGGTGAATGAGGTATGTTAAGGATCCATCTTATGCTGTAGGTGCTTTGTGGTTAAATGCATGGCTTTGCTTTCCAAAAGTCTTGGTTTGGTATTTCTCACAAGCGTTGTGAACACACATAATAAATTTGTATATGAGCATAGGCAGAAGAAACTTAAAGCGCATTTTAATTAGTTGCAGAAGAGTCTGAGGCTTGGAATAAAATATCACCACAGAATGACCTGTACCCTTACTTTGGGACCAAGGTTGTAGCTTTTATATGTAGCAATCAGCTAAAATATGTAGTTTGCTTTGCACCTTCTGGCCCAGAAATAGATGAGATCTAACACAATCTTTCTCTTCAGGGTCATGCTGCCCCACATCTGCTCTGCACATACTAGTCTGTGTCTCTCTTGCATCAGAGGAAGAGCCATCCAATGCAAGGAATTCATTTAAGAAAAGGCAGAGAGGCATAACCACCTGACATTTCGCTTGGACCGTACTGTGTCCCTAGCTCTCACCTCTGCAGATCATCAAGCCAAACTCTTTGCAGCCCTTTCTAGTCCTTTCACATTCAGCTAGCTTCACCTCCTGTTCTTCCACCTGTCTTTCATCCGTGGCTTAGCACCTTCAGCCTTTGTTGCTCACCATACTTCCTCACAAAGATAAAATTGTGATAGGCTGTTGTCACCACTTTCCTTCTACTTTCTACCATTGGACCTGCAATGTCCTTCACTGGACATCTGCAGTGTAAGCTTCTTGGAGAAATGACTGCCTTCCTGTGAGTTTGTGCACTGCCTGACACACAAATGTAATCTGGGCCTTCGTGGTGCTGCCTAACAAGCACATTCCCTGCATAGAGATGGCAATGCCCTCCCTCCTGCATGAAGGTAACAAGGTAATTTTGTCCCCTGCTGCAAATGCTGTCTTTGATGGCTCAGCTGACATCATGGCTGCCTGATGAGGAGCATCTTCAAGTAGTTATTAAATCTGTGACAATTCCTTTAAGTCTTCGTCTCTCCCTTTTACCCAACCCCTGCTCTCCTGCAGCTTCATGGCTTTTCCATGCCATACCTCCCACAGCTAGTGCAGCAAGGTGTTCTGTTTCCTCCTTCAAGTCTTTACAGTCTTGGTGACAGCCCCAGGTATAGTTTCCTCATGCTCCTAGGACTGGTGATGGAGAAATGACATGGAAAGAGTGGGGATAAGCCACCCTGTTTCTCACAAGCAACAGACCATCCCATGCTGCTGGCCTCTTTTCAGGCTTGGGAGGCTGTGGCCTGCTGCCTCCTCCCCAGCCAGAGGCAAAGGAGCTGCCTGCCTCTTTCAACAGCCCTGGCTGGCTGAGCCTGCCAGAGCAGTGCTGGGAGACAGGGGCCATCAGTGCCGTGTGAGCTGCGAGGCCAGCTCTGCCTCTCAACCCCCAGCACTGTATGACAGTGCTGGCTGCCACTCATTGCCCATCTGCAGGCTTCTGGGGCAAGACATGGGCTCAGGAGAGACTTCCCAAGCTTGCCTCAGGACTCTGATGTCAGATGTTGCCAAGGAGTTTTGGGAGATTCCCCCAGGGGTAAAGAGGCACTGAGTAGGGTCTCATGCACCCAGGCTCAGGAAAGCAAAGCAGAGGGTTTAAAATTCCCAGGTGTTTGGGGTCCATTAAAATTAATCAAGATACTGATTTCCTGCTAATACTCTGTTAATGTGCTGGAATTTGGGGAGTCTTACAGCAAAGAAAAATTCTGGGAATGAGTCTGTAAGAAATGGTCCGGGAGGGCTGATGCCACACAGAAAAGGCAGAAGGATGTCTCCTTTTCAAAGTACCTTCCAAAGTACTTTGCAGGGACTTTGATTGTCATTCTACCCCTCTGTAAACAGCTACCTGGCCTTTGATGTCTGGGATCTCAGTAACTTCTCCTTCCTCAGTGTGGGGAGATTGGAGGGTTTCGAAGGACTCCTGGACCTCAAACCTGTATTTGCAAACCTCTGTGTGCAAAAGCAGTTCCTTCTGCTTGTGGCTCCATACTAGCCAGCAGCCAGCATTAGCAAAGCTGTCCCCTTGCTGCCATAAGAATTAATGTGAGTCCTGTGCCCGTCTTACACTGCTGTCACATGGTTGATTTTAATGATTCTGTACCTTAGTGGGGCAGAGAGTCTTGTCCCTGAGCTGCCTATGCACCCAGCTTTAACTCCTGCCTCAGACTGGCTGGCCAGCAAAGAGCCTGCTTACAGAAAATCCATAGGAAAGTGAGGCTGGGTACTGCTCAGCAAGGCAGGCATTCCTGTGTCTGTGCCACACTTCACCTGTGTGTTTGCTTTTAGTCACAACACAGTTTCATTCAGTATGTGACCTTATAGGGTAGTTTAGGAAAATGAGTACTTTTGGTTAGTACCAGCCCTATTTGGAGGCAAATCTCATGCTGGAGAATGTATGTGGATTTGGCTGACAGGGAGGAAACAACAGCAAAGCTTTTCTCTGTTACACAGAATTATTTTGTGGTTTAAAATGAACAATTATAATGAGCTTGATTCATTAGCTCTCTTTTTAAAGTCGTGCACCTTCAGAGATAGCAATCTTCAAATTTTAATTTCATTTCTAAATGACTTGGCTTGACCTGTTTTGCTAGAAATAGTAATCCTGCTCATGAATACCATCTGCCCATTCAGACTGCTTGTGTACCAAATATCTTCAAGGCTGGAGCTTATGGCTTTAACTATCACATGATACACAGTCCCATGCCTCTTAATCAGAGCATCAAGTGATTTATTCAATGTGCTTTTATATTTCCTGCCATGGCCTGCCCTCTCAGAAGTTTCCAACAGCTCCAGGCAGCCAGAATTCTCTCTCAGGGCTATCTCATTTCTGGCTGGCAATGACTTTTTATAAGCAGCAGCCCTTTTTTGCTTTAGCTTGCTGTGTTTTTTTTCCTCCCCTTATAAATTTCCCACAAAGTGATGAGCATTTTCAGATAGAACATATAATTCCACAGGGAATACAGCAAGACTTCTCCTGCCTCCAAATACTGCAACCTGCTTTAAGGAAGGAGGTAATTTATTTGTACCACATCTACCACAAGACCCTGGGATGTGTCAATTGGTATGTGGCCGAATGCTTACCCCAACTGTGTTTGCAAGATGAGCAGCCACAGTGATTTAGATGCATACAGAGCATTCACTTAGTCAAATTTTCTGCTGGAAATGTAATTAGACCTAGTTGCCCAAAATTTGACCCACTTTTTAAATCCAGCATTTTTTATATCAAAACTGCTCCTGACATTTGGCAGCTGTACTGAAAGAATGATTCATAGATCTCTCCAAAGAACAGTTTGGCCAGCAACAGCTGTTACTACAGAAAGAAGGAAAAAAAAGAGGTTGTTGTAGAGTGTGCAGTGGCTTCTTATTTTGCAACAATTGTAGTTAAGGTTTATGCACCAGGCCCACCTTTTACATGAAACTGCTTCTTGGTAGCAGTGCAGACTCACAGTCCATAAAGCAGGAGACAAGACGGGGATGGGCAAGAGAGTATCCTGCCTGATGGTGAACATTTCTTTTTAAGTCTGTGAGTCAAACCTTGGAGGGCAAGGGCATGATTGAAGTTAGAATATTAACCCAAATTCAGCTGCCTTCTTGGCATGAAGGACAGATGGCATCCCATGGGATACATGTCTCCAAACACATGGCAGGTTTTGGCTTGTCTGAGCAGATTAATAACAGGTAATAACATTACACCATGCTGACTCCAAAGAGTTTCTGGATAGATCCTGTATATAAACTATGCTTCCCTAGTGTTGATCACAGTATCTTCATCATTTCTCACTCTGATTTTGGTGATAGAATCACTGATGATGTTTCCATCAGCTAAGTCTTCTGGAACATCTGTGATGCAACGAACAACAGGCTTTCCCTTGGATCACTAGCATTTCATTTTCATTTCAGGCCTGACTTTTCAGACCAAAGTGGTTTTTTTGTGTAAACTTTGCTTATGAAATCAAGGGCTTTACCACATTAAAGACATAACATCATAGACAGAGACCTTGAAAGCATTTTTTTTTTCCCTCTTAAAAAGTTCTTACAATCCTGTAAATTAAGGAGTCACATTACTCACTCTTTCCTATGGTGAACAGAGACCAAAGCTACTGGGGAAAATGTTGAAAATCTGAATGTTCATCTCCTGACTTGTAGTCTGAGGCTATAATCACAAGACCATCCTTCCTCCCATTTTAGTAATAAAAATCAGCAACAAAAAATGTAATGAAATGAGACAAAAATGCCTTTCTATCATTGGAACACTCTTAAATGTTAAGATTAGGGATGTAGGTTGCTGTCTGTTTAAATTTTAGATCAGAGTGAAGTTAAGGAAGGGACCTCTATTAGCATCTCCTTTCAAAATGGATATATCCTCATGTAAACGCATGATTTAATTCTGGCCATTTTATCAAAACGACAGCCTCCATCTGTGACTGAGTTTCATTGTGTTTCTCTTACAGTTTTATGAGCAGAAAATAGGGCTGTTATGCTTTACACAGGATCAGGAGGGAGGCTGCTATGACAGCAGCAGAGCATAAAGCTGAGGATATTACCCACAGCCTTTCCTGACTCTTAAATGACTTTCTGCATTTACGTGCTTTAGGTGGAACACCATGCTGGCACTGAAGAAGCAGAGTCTTCTGGGATGAGTCATTTGTGTATCCTGTGATTGTGGTTTAATTTATCAGCCTGCCAAGATAAAGATTAGCATCCTCTGAAGGATGACTGAAAAATGGCCTATGATGCAGCCAAAACATCATCATCTGTCTATGTTAGTGTTACCTTCTAATTTTCATAATCTTCTTCATTCATCTCTTAGAGATATGTGTTAACAGAAACTGATATCTAGCTTTCTTAAAGCATTGCTATCACTGGTTGGGACAGCATTAGTGCTACTGAGTTGATGCTTCCTGTGACATCTAAAGTGTTAATGAATGATTTCCTGAGTGTGTTCAGTAAAAGGCAGATGTGTTAAAGCAGTTGGCACATAGAGTGCACCCCACATGGCCCATCTCCACTATTGCCTTGTGAAAAATACATATTCCAGAACTGACCTAGTAGGTCAGCATCGGCATAAGCAAAACTGACCTCGCTTACGCACTGTAAAGACAGGTGCAAAGGCCTCTCTTCCATCTCCACAATGTTCATATCAATTCTATCTATAATCATGGTGATCTGGACACCAGTCCCAGCTATCTGAACCAGCAACTTCTTGTGAGTTTTCAAACAGGAGCCTTGTTGTACAATGAGAAAGGATGGAGTAGTATCATAATCTGCTAGGCTATTCCACTCAGTCCCCTCATGCCAGCAAGAGTTTAAAGTCCTTGTCTCAGAAGAGAGATGCAGGTGAATGATCAGCTTTCATTTCCTCCTTTCTTAAATAGATGAGAAATAGCCATGTTTATTTGTGGACGTGCCAGAACTGTGTAGGGAGAGGCAAAACCTCAAAGCTGGCTCTGGAAATCAATTATGTTGTTAGACACCTTTGCACAGCAGCCTGACAGGATGGCTCCATGCTGCATCTAAAACAACATTTTGCCACCTGTTTTATATCCAGACTCTGACCATAAACCAATGTTCCTGAGTCCCAAAATGAAGAATAGCAATTGCAGAATGTTTAGATGGGAAAACAAGTGTATCTGTGCCCCCGTCAGGAGCTTGGCACTACTACTTCTCAGCTCTGCCAGTTTGAAATGAAGCACAGTGGTGGCCACCTCAAAATTTCTCTTTTCCCCTTGGCACTATCATTCAAGCAGTGGCTTGTGGCTGAGAAACATTCAGCAGGCACTGATGCATGTTTGGAGGCAGAGGTGAACAGTGCAGTAGCACTCCTGGAAAATGCAAGTAGATGAGCTCCCTAAGAAACCTCAACAAGAACTTAAACCATCTGTTTGATCTTTGACCCTCTTCCCCAACAGACCCTGGAAAATCATAACTTACACTGATCTGTGATGATGCAGATGGTAGAGGGGTATTACGGAAAGGACTAGAACATGAATATCACATGACTGCACACGCTGCATACAATAATAATACATATATTGTTTTTCCACTGAACTACACTGGAGCTATCATTACCATCTTGCTGAGCATCTGATTGAACATATACAACAAACATCAATGAGAATTACTTTTGACTACTTGTGTAACCACATATAATTTTACTTGTGTTTTGAACTACCCCTCTCACTAGGATGAATATTAGTAGTAAGTACTGAAGAAAATGGCTGAATAAATTTCTGTAAACAATAACTGACATCTAATATAAAATTTTTCTCAGGAAATGAGATGGAATACATGAGTTACGTAAAGGTTATTTAGAGATTACAAAAAATGTAATGCCACAATTGGAAAACTAGTACAGAGAGAATCCAGCAGCCTGTCAGGTAATAATAATACATTAAAGGTAAATATTAGTGGACTTCACTAATAAAAGATCAACTTTATTTTTCAGTCAAAACATAGTCTTACAAGTAGTATGAACCAAAAATATCGCTAAGTGTAAATATTTGTGGGAAAACCAAACATTTTCTGTAATAAAGATCGCCAACAAAATACCTAGTGCAATAAAGCCTGATGTGCTGTGTAATATTTTATACCTCATTAATGTTTTTGTGGATAGTCATAGTTTCATTCAATATGTGTAATATACACTTTGTTTTCTCTTTGCTGCCAGTGTAAAATATTTCAAAAGAAAATTCCAAGTACCTTGGGCTATGAAGTACACACAGTGCTAAGCTGAGCTAAACAGAACATCCTGCAACTAAAAATAGAAATAGTCTTCTGCACATCAGGAATAACAAAAGGAGCAAAAGGTATGATCATTATATTAAACCATGAAGCCACTTACTCAGTACTAATCAATATAGACAGATTTAGAAACCAACGTAAGTGATTTCCAGTAACAGAAGAAAGCAGAGGGCTCAGAAGTAGCACAGCAACAAACCTGCTCTGCCTGGAGGAAGCCATTTCCCTTATTCAGACTCCATTGCGGTCATCTGCAGCACAGGCAGGATGTGGAAACGGTACTGTTTCAGTGGTGAGTGTTTGCAGCATTTAGGCTTTTCTCTTCCAAAATTACAGATACTTGCAATATGATCCAGCCAGAAGTGTCTGTTTAAAATTCTATTCATGGAAAGATTTATGTCTTGTCTGGACTGGAGCCAGTAAGAGACAAAATGACTTTGTAAAGCATGCATATAGGCTTGAAGGCCTGATGTTCTCACTTTCTGCCAGAAGAGCATTTCCAGACTTAAAGATGCTGCAGACTTCTGGACCTTGTCTCTCAGGGTGCTGGGCACAACATCAGGGTGAGGAGTATCTAAACTCTACCTAGCCTTTTCACCTCTGCACTCCTACTCAGCATGTAGTAAACAGTGGATGGTTGCAGCCCAGAAGGCAAATTGCACTCTGGGCTGCATTAAAAAGAGCATGACCAGCACATTGAGAGAGGTGATTCTGCCACTTTGCTCTGGTAAGACCTCACCTGGAGTACTGCATCCAGCCCTCAATACAGAAAGGACATAGACATGATGGAGCAGGTCCAGAGGAAGGCCACGAAAATGATCAAAGTGCTGGAACACCTCTGCTATCAGGACAAGCTGGGGGAGCTGGGGTCGTTCAGCCTGAAGAAAAGAAGGCTTTAGGGAGACCTAATAATGACCTTCCAGTACCTGAAGAAGCCCTATAAGAAGGATGGACAGAAACTGTTTACAAAGGCTTGTGGTGATAGGATGAGAGGCAGTGAGTTCAAACTAGAGAAAAGCAGATTTAGATTGGATGTCAGGAACAGGTTCTTTACTGTGAGGGTAGTGGAACACTGGAACAGGTTACCCAGGGAGGTCACTGAGGTGCCTATCCCTGGATATATTCAAGGTGAGAGTTGACAGAGCTCTGTGCAACCTGATCTAGTTGAGAATGCCCCTGCTTCCAGCAGAGATGGTTGAATTTGATGACCTTTGGAGGTCCTTTCCAATCAAGATAATTCTATTATTCAATGTATTTCTTTTGCCCACAGCAATCATATACCTGAGAGAGTAGACATCCTACTTCCCACCCTAGCATGAATGCTGGGACTTCTCAGTGGCCTAAGGACACCCCGTACCAGAATTCAAACCCTACAGATGCTCTGTTTTCCTGTTTCATAGGCAAATGATATCAAGAAATTAGAGAAAAATAGGCTGGTACAAGTTTCTGACAAACCTGTGCGCAGCTTAGCACCTGAAGGACATAGCTCTAGATTACCCTCACAACCCACTTTGTCCTCATGAATCTGAGTTTTCTTTGGTTCATATCAGCCCTTTAGTGATTCCAGAGAAGTTCCTTTCCTTCATCATTTTAAGGCAGTTACCTTGACTTCTTCCATTGTCAATGAAAGGAAAGAGAAGGGCACTTTCAGCGGTCATTTCACCCCATTTCTGCAGCTTATCTGTGTTAGGATGGACGAATTTTTCCTCTGAAGGTTCCTATCTCTCCCCACTGACCATACAAGAATTTTGTTTAAGACTACATATGTAATTTATTGGGGGGAGAAGTTAAGATGAGGTAAATCTCAAGCCTCATCTGCCTATTACAGGAGTTCAACTTTCAAGTAAAACTCAGAGTAATTAAAACTTTTATAATTGTCCAGGCAGATCATCTTATGACATGGAGGTATTAGAGCACAAATGCAGGAGTTGTTTTAAGTTTCTGTGTCAGACAGAAAATTCCTCGTAGTATTTCACAGCCTCCTATGTCAGATTTTGTCACCTTGAAATTATGAAGCAGCTTTCTCTTAGTATAGCAGTATAGGAATATGAAGGACTTCTACGTCTGGAGAACTTACAAGAGCTTGCAATAACTAAGAAGTCAAATTAAGTAGTGATTACTGTTTTCAGAAACATTGCAATGGCAGTTACCTGTATCTTTTTTCATACGAGCTGCTCTTTGCACAGAGATTACCTGAATTACCCTTCAGAAAACTATACATGTGAAGTCCTCTGAAGTTATGGTTATCTGGTGATTATAAATGAAGACTTAAGCACAATATAAAAGTATGTAGACAGCACCTGTGTTGTTCACATAATCACAGAATAGGCATTGGAAGAAACCTCTGGGGATCATCTAGTCCAACCCCACTGCTAAAACAGGTTCACCTAGATCAGGTTGTACAGGAACACATCCAGGCATTCAGTGAGTGTATGCTAAACTTTGCCTTCACTGCTTAAGACACTGACATGAAGACAAATCAAAACGGATGCTGCTATCCATTGTCTTGCAGATGCATGTCTCCCTCTTCCCTTGTCTTGTCACAGCAATTGTGACTATGCCATCAAACAGGTCAGCAAGCTGATTTGTTTGAAAACATGCCCTAGAAAAAGAGTGGATTGTTTTTCAGCTAGGTCAGTGGGCTTCTCCAGCTGATGACAACATCTGACAAAAAGGAGCATTCCCTTTCCAGCACATGGGCTTAATGAAACTGTGCCTTGAGATGTAGATGCGACTAGACATAAAGTAAAAAAATGAATGTGCCCATCAAATATTTGAGTCAAATCCCAAGACTATATTGTGCTGATAGGAGAAGCCATAAAAGTAATTCAATATATTAAGACTAATGAGTAAAGTGGCATGGTCATATGTGGCAGGGAAGCTCAAACAGCCAGCCTAAACCATAAGTTCTTCAAAGAAACAACCTAAACCATCAGTTCTTCAAAGAAAAGACAAATATTACATTGACAGCTCAGGTCAGTGCTCAGGAAGGTTCATCAACAATTACCGACTCCTCAGTTCTAGTTGTGCTTTGGTTCCTGGCTGCTGCAAATGGTACACCTCTGTTTTTAGAGGTTTTTCTCTCTCTGGTTCTCTTGCCCAGCACACCGGTGTTAGCCATAAGAGACTTAGTGCCTATGAAGTTATCACTCACATTTAGATCAAGTAATTTAGTATTTTGGAATAAATATATACATATATATTTTAATTGTGACTAGAATAAGGGGATGACATGGTTTGATCACCCTTTTCTTTTATTAATGTTGTCCTTAGAGAAACAGCATCAGTTGATGACCAGCATTTTTTTTTCCCTTTCAGTCATAGAATCATAGAATGGTAAGGTTGGAAGGGACTTTGAAAATCATCTAGTTCCACCCCCCACCATAGACAGGGACACCTCCCACTAGAACAGGTTGCTCAAGGCCTTGTCCAGCCTGGCCTTTGACACCTCCAGGAAGGGAGCATCTACAACCTCCCTGGGCAACCTGTTCCAGTGTCTCAGCACTCTCACTGTAAATAATTTCTTCCTAACATCTACTTTAAATCTCCCCTCTGTCAGTTTAAACTCATTAGTCCTCATCCTATCATTACAACACCTTATAAATAGTTCCTCCCCAGCCTTCTTGTAGGCCCCCTTCAGATACTGGAATGCCACTATAAGGTCTCCTCAAAGCCTCTAAAGATCCCCAACTCATGTTGGGCCTGTCCTCATAGCAGAGCTGCTTCAGCCCTCTGATCTTCTTTGTGGCCCTCCTCTGGACTCACTGCAACAGTTCGATGTCCTTTTTTTGTTGGGGGCTCCAGAACTGCACACAGTACTCCAGGTGAGGTCTCATGAGAGGAGAGTAAAGAGGAAGAATCACCTCCCTTGCCCTCCTGGCCACACTTCTCTTGATGCAGCCCAGGACACAGTTGCTGTCTGGGCTGTGTGTGCACATTGCCAGCTCACATTGAGCTTTTCACCAACCCAAACCCCCAGGTCCTTTTCCTCAGGGCTGCTCTCCAGCCATTCACCACTCAGTCTGGATTTGTGCTTGAGATTGTGCTGATCCAGCTGCAGGACCCTACACTTAGCCCTGTTGGATTTCATGAGGTTGGCCTGGGCCCACCTCTGCAGCCTGTCCAGGTCCCTCTGGATGGCATCCCTGCCCTCTAGCAAGTCGACTGTGCCACACAGCTTGGTGTCATCTGCAAACTTGCTGAGGGTGCACTCGATTCCTCTGTCCATGTCGCTAACAAAGATGTTAAACAGCACTGGTCCCAGCACTGACCCCTGAGGGATGCCACTTGTCACTGGTCTTCAAGTGGACACAACTCTCTGTTAATCACAACTCTCTGTGTACAACCATCCAATCAATTCCTTATCCAGCAGTGCTCCACCCATCAAGTCTGTGTTTTTCCAGTTTGGTAACCAGGACGTCATGTGGGTCAGATTCAAACACCTTACTCAGGTCTAGGTAGATGACATCAGCTCAGGTTTGCTCACTGACAGTTTGTTGGTTTGGGTTTTTTGTTTGTTTGGTTGTTTTGGCAGGACAGGACAGTTTCAAGTTTTTCACATAGTCATCTTTGTTCGTGAACTTGGCCCTAAGGCTGAACTGTTTACTTAAACTGTTTAAACTGTTAAACTGTTTACTTAAATACAGTACTCAAGCAAACACAATGGATGGCATATTGGAAAGCTTTTAGCCTCTTGCAACTCTTAGCAATATCTTTTTTAGCTGCCTGCATTGTTTACTTATCCTCCTGCAGCAGACAGCTCAAAGTCTGCACAATTTTCACTTTATTTCCTTTCCCCCATCCCCCTTTTCTGCAGCATTGCAGACATAGTAAAAAACCCAACTCAAAACTAAACAAACCAAATCAACCCTCAAATCAAAACCTTCAAATTCCAAACCTCTTCAGGACAGGCTTCTTTGGTGAAGCTGAAAATAAGCCAGTGTATACCAGGAAGAATGCTGACATCAGCCTGAACAGAAACTCCAAAGCTTCACTGCAGCAGTTTGTGTAGATGCAGCTGCATCCCTTTGAAGACGTCTGTGTCAAATGCTAGCAGAGGAGTCCTCAGAAGGATGATGCCCGTGTAATTCTGTGCCACTGCCCTTTGATTTTCAGTTGCAAATCTGGCGAAAGCAGGTATGCTCTGCAGGTTTTTTAATTGGTTTTATTTGTTTGGATAATGCCTGATTTTCAACAGAAGGGCAAGCTGCATGGAAATGGGGAAAACTGGTGAGAGAAAGAAAACTCTCCAACCAGGGTCATTCCCCTTGCTGTGGAGTAGTAGCAGTGAAGTCTCTTGTGAGAGGAGGTGGAAGAAAGCTAGCCCGAGCAGAGGTGGCTGGGGCATTTGAATCAAGTGCAGGTTGTGAGGGAGGTCTATAGTGAGGTCTGGCATAAGAGCTCAGCAGAGAGTAGCAGCTGTACGTGTTTTAGTGCTTGTCTGAGGACTGTTCAGAACTGAGGTTTGGTATCTGCACATCAGTTTGTGTGTGAGGTCTGCAGGCAGGGGAGTGCTACTGGCCAGTTCAGGGAGAAGGTTTACGATGGCATGTGCTGGGTTGGGGAAACGCTGATGATTATAGGAATCCCATTTGCACCAATGTGAATCTGGGGTTAACTGCTGAAAGCAGTATATAGTATAAACAGGATTTGGCCTTACAATGTGAGAAAGAGAGGATTTGCCAGAGGGCCTGGAGGAGTGCTGGAAACTAGTCACTGAATGTATAAACGCATGTGCCTCTAAAAAAGTCTGTGCTGGTTGCTGGATAGATGTCTGAAGCCCTATGAGCATGTATCAACTTTCACAAGAAACAAAGAGGATGTTGCGTTTCAGTCAGGCTCCCCACTGAATTATTCAATGCAACTAAATAACTACAGAGCTTCAGTGAGTTGCATAAAACTGCAAACTGGCTCCCTCCCTTGCATTAAAGCAATGATGTTTTCTTCTTTCTAAATGCTACATTATAGCATCAAATGTCTGGCTTGGAGCAATCCTCAAGACACTTGGAGAAAGAATAGTAGTAAGATGATCATGGAAGGGAACTGACAACGCAGACAACGCAGCTCAAAGCATGGGCTGCTGCTGGTTGTGGAGAAATGACGGTGTCTGAAATAGAGCATGCTTTGTTCTCCATTGAATCTTCAGAGCTTGTGCTAGTCCAAAAATGCTAATCTGGAGACAGCACCACCTAAGAAAAGCAGGGGAGCACAGAGGCTGGGTGTATCTGCAGTGATTACTTCATGTGCTGAGTTTCTTCCAAAGTAGGCAATGCAAACCCTGTGCACCATATAGGCTGGCTCTCTTGCACCATTTTGCTCGTTCAGCATCATCATTCTCCTTGTCAGATCTTCACACTGTGCCAGAGCTGAAGCTGGTATGTGTACCAACAGGGAACCAAATGCCTCAAATGCCCATTCTCTAGACCCACCAGGCTGCAAGGTGGAGTCTGTCCCTGTTAGAGCAGCCCTATGGAAAAGTCCTGTTTGTCATGTTGACACGAGCTCTAATGAACACAATGGCAGGTGGAGAATAGGCACTGAACCTGCTCCTCACTTCCCCCTGACATCATTCCAGCACCTTCTGCATGGGTGAAGAAGGCAGGGCAGCCACAAGCCACCCACTACTGGAGATTTGAATATTTGAGAGCAGCTGTGTGATTGCTCTGTGAGTGCTTTACCGGCAGCTGAAGAGGACTCCAAATGTTTCTTAGCATTCTATGCATGAATGTAGTTACTGCTTGTGAAGATTGAGACATCAAATCATCTCATCAGCAAGAAAAGGAGGGAGGAAAAAAAAGGCATTTGTAAATATTGAACCTCTTCCTTTCCTGAATTTCTTTTCCTCTTTCAGCAAAGATAATTAATTAGGAAATTAATGGTTGGGCTGGAAACGAAGCTATTAGATTGCTAATCAGAAATCACAGGGAGAAATGTGATATGAGCCTCAATGTAGGAGCATAAATGTTTTAAATGTGTTGGCTTGTTTATTGTTATGAAGAGTTAATATAGTTGTAAAAAATCAGGGTTAGTTTACCAGAAAATTATTATGTTTATCTCATAATTTATTCATAGTGTTGTGATTAAAACTTTATGTTGTTGATCTGGTTTATCTGTTTTCCTTTACAAACAAAAGCTAACGAGAATTAATTGATATAGAGTAACACGGGGTTTGTTGTTTGTTTTTTTTTTGTTTTTTTTTTGTGGAATACAAAGTTTTGCTGCTGAATCTTTCTAAATGCCACATTGACTATAATGAAACTCATGAAATTTAGAAAGGTTGAGTTTTAAAGTAAAACAGATGATCATAGCAAATGCTTTATGTTTATAGTTTGATATTTGACTTGTGAGCATAAAGAATTGCAGAAATATTGAGCAAATTGGTAGAAATTACAATATGCAACATAATTAGCAGGTGCAGGAATGTATGTGATATAATGAGGAAGAATCAGTAAAGTTTTTGTATAAAAAAGTATCACACAGCTCTACTGGAATTCTTTGAGAGAAGAGGGATGTGAGGAGTCACCAGCAAAGTCTCATATCTGCACCTGGGCTTGTGTGGTTAGAAATAGAAGTTACCAGGTAAAAGAAGTATAGTTTGTGGTGAGATAATTTCATGATGGTAAGTTACTCTTGGAAGACAAACTGAAAGACAGCCAGGAAAAGGATCTCAGGCTACAAGTAGTTGTGTTGAAATGCTAGGGAAAAAAAAAACAAAAAGAAAAATGCCAGTAACTGCAAAGGAACACACCCCATTCAAAACAATCCTAACTGCATGCAGAGAGAAGTTCTGAAGAGAGAAACTCTATTACTTGGGTAGAAGATAACCCTGAGTTATGACACAGTTTTATGAAATTGTCAGGCCAGTGCTCAGGGGTGCAGAAAGAAAGGGACTACAACATTAGGAATTACTGAGGAACTAACAGGGAACAAAATATAAGTATAGTATGCAAGAAATTTATGGTGAACTCACAACTTGAATATTGTCTGCAGCTCCAGTTCTCTCATACTGAAAAGAAAAAGAAAAGGTTGAAAGAAGAGCAAGAAAGCCAAAGCAAATGGTACACAGTCAATGATTAAATATTCCATGACTTCAAAATGGAACAAAAGGAGCAGACAGGAGATTTGGCAATGAGTTTTAAACCATGACCAGCATAGAGACAGAGACTGGAGAGAAATCATTCCCTCTTTCACAAAGCAGAAGAAACCAAGAGGAAACCAAGAGAAATGGGCAGGTAAAAGGTCCAAAACAAGTGAAAATAAGTGGTTTTTAAACAGCCATGAAACTGAAATTTGGAATGCTGTGGGACTTAGTGGATGCCAAAGCCTCACATGGCCTTGAACAAACTAA
>VWZE01023403.1:105343-122530 GCA_013396675.1 Eubucco bourcierii
CGGGACGGGGTGGGCGCTGCGTTGCCCGGACGACGGGGGCGGGCGGCGCGGCGGGGCCGGGCCGGGCCGGGCCGGGCCCTCCCGTCATGGGCTGCCGGGACGCTGTCATCGGGATAAGAGCGGAGCGGGCTGCCAGGTATACCCGTTCCTGCCGGGCGAGAAACGGGTAAGGGCGGGGCAGGTACTATACCACACTGCTGCCTCCGGTCATGGGTTGCGGAAGGCCCACCGGGCGGTGCTGAGACAGGGGGGGAGATGGGCAGCTTGGTGGGCGCAAGGCCCTGCGGTACGTTTTGGCATAAGGGGCCCCCTACCGCAGATCGAGGCCGGCGCCAGGAGCCGCAGTGCGTGGGCTGGAACGAGCTGTCACCCAGCGCCTGCCGTGTCGTTGGTGTGTGGAATAGCCGCTGATCGCCGTGGGTGGCTTAGGGCATGCTGGCGGGATCGGCTGTGAAGGCTGTGGGAGGCGGAAGAAGCAGCCGCCGGTGGCGCAGGCGGGGCCGTACTAGTCCCGGGCCTCCGTGGGCAGGGACCGGACCGGGCCTTAGTTGCTGTTGCCGGCGGTGGCAGCAGGAGGGATGGATATGCACTCGGAGCCCGCGTGTTCAGAGGGGCAGAAGTCGGAAAGTGGAGAGGCTGGCTCCATGCGTTTGATAGCTTTGTATGAGGCGGTTTGTGGCCCGGCGTGCTTCCTAAGTTGTGGCCTCCGCTTTTACCGAAAGGCGACATTTAATACTCGGTCTGTGCGAGGTTGTTTTCCGTTCCTTTATATGATATCGGGATGCTGTGGACTGTGTGTTGCGGCAGGCTGGGCTTTATGAGGGCTTTGTGCAAAACTGGACCACGAAGCTTCGTTGTCAACAAGCCGTTTGTTGAAGATAGGAGATAAGAACTGAAGAAAAGCAAATGTAGGCTGTTCACGGAATTGCGATAGTGGTGATGGATGTGGAGTACAACAGTCACAGCACTTCAACACCTGAACTATTTTAATCTACTAAAAGGAGTGGACAGAGGAACAATGAGAACTCTTCTAGATGTTCTCAGAGCATGGGGAGAATGTGCTTTTCCAAGGGGGAAAATAATAAAGAAGAAATCTAAGAATGAGACTTTGGCTGTTATCCCCAAATGAACTCAGGAGCTTCCTTTTACTTATCTATGCAGTGAACGAGAAGGCAGGGAAAGCAGGTGAATCCCTGGAACTGAGAATAACACTTCTTGTGTAAGAGAAAGCAGACCAATTGAGGAAATTCCTAAAAGAGGATCAGGTGACTGAATGTGTTGACCTAGGAATTGGAAAAGCATTTCATGTGGTTATAAATGAGAGCTGGCTAGAGTGGGAAGTCTGGATTGTAATGGTGCTGTAGTGTGGTGAGGAGTTGGGAAAATCTGAGTCTTTCTTGCCTTTAACTCTAGGCTCACAAACCAATAGTGCAAAGAAGGAAGGTATCTTCTTAGATACCTTAGAAAAGCTGTAGTTTAGTCTTGCTGAGCGTTTCTGATGGATGCTTAAAAGCGAATGAAGAATGAGAATACTTATAATCTGTCATAGATAAGAAAAAAACAGCTTTTAAAAAGGTATCTTATTTTCCTTCCTTATTATGCTTTAGGCAGAGAATCTAGCAAACTAAAAGCAAGTAGCTTTCAAAGCCTTGCTTCTAAAACTAAAGGAGGCCAGGAAGTCAGTCCTCACTTGGTTTGTAAGGCTGTATGCAGATTTCTTAAGGGGATTTCTTAATGTCACTTCCTACTTTCCTTCTGTCCTTTAAATTTATTTTTTTTTTTGCTGTCCTCCAAGACAGCTTTTCATTAAAAGTCTTTAATTATTAGAGGTTGTTTTGTTTAGATTAATAACCATTTAATTGAGATTCTTCTTAAATGCTTCTTTTGCTTTACCTTTTCTCTTAGTCCCTATAGAATCATAGAATGGTAAGGTTGGAAGGGACCTCAAGGATCATCTAGTTCAACCCCCTGACATAGGCAGGGACACCTCCCACTAGTACAGGTTACTCAAGGCCTCAAGGCCCCCTGATAAGGGTTTTTTTGTGTGCCTTCACATAATTTTTTTTTTTTGGTGTGCAGTTCAACACAATGAGAAATGAAACTGTAAGCATCTTGTATTTGTGATCTTTATATTTGAACAGCTTCGCTGGTATCACAGTGGTCTCTCTTCAGATAGAATATCCTTGCGTGCAGAGGAATTCTGAAGCAAAACTGGATTTGATACTTGCCTTTTGCAGGCAGAAGGGAGCAGAGGGAACGTAGGGTGAAATGATTATTTTGTAAGAGGATTCTGTCACACCAGGAAGTGCTTGCCGTCCAGAGCATACTTGCTTGTCCTTTGTGGGTGAATTGAAATTCTTTTGGAGTGTACAGCTGTTATCAACAAGACCTCACTCATATCTGGTTTATTCCTTTGGGGAGTTACCAGGCTCCATGAGTTTCCTTAATGAAGAACTGAAGTAGCTGTTGCCTGAAATTTAATCAACAGTATGAAGTAGCGACAATTTCAAAGTCATCATTTTTTAATGTTTGTTGGAAAATTGGATTATAACATTGGACAAGAATTGTAATATGCAGTGGATGCAGGGCTCTGTGTACCATATGTCTGGGATTACTTTGACTCTTGCTTTTCCAGTTCAGAGACAGTTGTGAGACTGTCAGTTACTCTGACAAATTACTGCTTAATGAACATTCATAGGCCTTTAGATAGTATCACTTAATTGAGCTGGTGCAGTCAGTGCTATCAGGTCCTGTGACAGCACTGATCTGGAGATGATTTACCTGTTTTTATAACTGGACAAGATCAGGTACAAGAGATTTGTGGTTGCTTGTGTTCTGTAACCTGGACTGATTTGTCTGAGTTAGTTAAACTGCTCAAGCAACATGTTACTGCTGAAGGGGGAGATGGCTTGCTCCTGTCTTCTATTTGCTGGCCGTGACAACTGCCTGATTTCCTCAACATAGCAATTAAAAACAAACAAACAAATCTAAAAAAAAAAGCTTTCTGGAAACCTGCGGAGATGAGTCATATTGAGAAGGAATTGGTTGAGCACAGTACTGAAGGAAGAGGAAGGGAATTGTTCCTGAGAAGGAACACCTTTTTGCTGGTCATGAGTTTTCCGGTGAGCTGAGCTGTCTTGTTTAACTTTACCCTAGCTGCTCCCCAGGATGTGGGACTTTTGCTTACATTTGATAGGGTTTCTTCTACAACCATCATGGGCATTTGCAAAGAATTAATAAAGCAGCGTGGTATGCACTAGATTCAGATTATATTTTCATAGAATAGTAAAGTTGGAAGGGACCTCAAGGATCATCTAGTTCCAGCCCCATGACATAGGCAGGGACACCTCCCACTAGTACAGGTTACTCAAGGCCTCGTCCAACCTGGCCTTGAACACCTCCAGGGAGGGAGCATCCACAACCTCCCTGGGCAACCTGTTCCAGTGCCTCACCACCCTCACTGGAAAGAACTTCCTCCTAACATCTAGTCTAAATCTCCCCTCTGCCAGTTTAAACCCATTGCCCCTTGTCCTGTCATTGCAAGACCTTGTAAATAGTCCCTCCTCAGCCTTCCTGTAGGCCCCCTTCAGATTCTGGAAGGCTACTATCAGGTCTCCTTGAAGCCTTCTCCGGGCTGAAGAGCCCCAACTCTCTCAGCCTGTCCTCATAGGAGAGCTGCTCCAGCCCTCTGATCATCTTTGTGGCCCTCCTCTGGACCCACTCCAACACTTCCATGTCCTTCCTGTGCTGAGGGTTCCAGAACTGCACACAGTACTCCAGGTGGGGTCTGACGAGAGCAGAGTAAAGGGGCAGAATCCCCTCCCTTGCNGGCCTTGTTGAATTTCATGAGGTTGGCCTGGGCCCACCTCTCCAACCTGTCCAGGTCCCTCTGGACCAGGTTCCCCTGTTCAGATACAGGTCTTACATTTTGAAAATAAGGTTTCAGGACTTGTGGAAACAAATGCATGGGAATGTTTTGCCTATAGACAAAACACTCCATACAGAAGGGATACTGGAACAGGTGAAGGGAAGAGAAGAAAAGATGCTATGTGCATTGAGGAAAAAGTTTTTCTTGCTTTAAGCTGTTAGCTCTCTCTATGGTTCATGTTTGCGGCCTGGAGAGTGATTAAAATCCCATTTTTCTGGGAAGTCAAGGGATTTTTGGTACTAGGACAGTAGGAGTGAATCTTGCTGGTGTGATTTTTGGGGTAACTGTGTTATGCTTTGTGTGAAGTTCAAAGCTTAAATTTGATGCTGATTGTGAGAGCAAGACAGCAAAATTAAATGCAATATTTATTAGCTTATGTATGTTAAAGAAGGATAGGCATATAATGCTATGATCAATGCAGTGAAGTGGGTTTGTTTTTTTTTTTTTTGGTTGGTTGGTTTTTTTTCCCCTCTCCCCAGTCACCACTGCATATTTTTGTGTTGGAGAAGACCTGGATTTCCAGTGTTCTGCTGTTCTGGCCTGATATTTCTTAGTTCTCTTTTCCCTCATAAATAACTTGCTACTGCTCGTTGCTGTGAGTAGGATTTTGCAGTGGCCACACAGAGGATAAGCACTGTAAGAGCTGTCCTCTGCACTTGTGTGATTCACTGCAGGCATTTGGAGCTTGCCCTGTGATACCTGTGTTTCTCTGGGACTTTTGAACTGTATGGAGTTGAGGCATGGTGAGAATTAATCTCGCTTTGTGTGAGAGCTTTTTTTGGATAATTTAAAAGTGGGAAGTGGAGGACAAAAGTGATGAATGGTGATTTGTGGAAGATGGTGGAAGATGAATGCCTGTTAAACTACATCTGTGTTAGAGGGGTTGAGCGAGCATCTGACAATCTCAGATAATGCTTTTCCTGCATCCAGACAGTTGAGGTCCTTGACTTCAGTTAAAAGCATCACTATGCTCTATGAAAAAGTATGGGATCATGAAATACTAAATGTGAGGTGTGTGGAGAGTTCTTACTTCTTCAAACTTATGAGAATAAAGAAAAATCTTTCTGCTTTCCCAAGAGAAAATTGGGAAGATGAGATATCAGAAGAATAGTCCCAAATGCAAGACTTCATTGGAAACATTAAAACTAACAGAAACTTCCTGTTTAGTATTGTTGAGACATTTACTAAAGATTTGTGTTAGTGTGTGGTAAATGGCAAAAGCATGTAACCCTATTATCCTTCTAAAGGAAGGTAAGAGAGTTTAAAACCCCTAAACTCAAAAAATTGAAAGCAAACATTCTTACAACTTAATGTAGAGAAATCAAAATAAAAGTCCCAGAGTGTAAAACTCTGTGGGCTACCTGAGGTATGTATTTGTTTGTATCGCTCACATTTTTCAATTGTAAGGGAGGTTTGAGTCACTGAAGAATGTGTAGTTTCATTCTTGATTTGTGAGTATCAATTGACAATAGATCAAAGGAAAGCAGAATTTTCTTTGCCGAGATACTTAGATTAAATGCTGTGTGTGGCGGTGTCTTTTCAGTGGCAGAAGGTACTCCACTCCTAATTAATCTTGAATTATTTTAGAAACTTTAACTATCTCTCAGTAGTCCAAAATCTTGTTTGTGTGTACATGTGATGGCTATCCCTAGTTTGCTGACTTCTTAAACAATTTGTCTAATTTTTTAGGATTTTCTTAAAGTTTTCTGTACTACTAGGTATAATGGGAAATTTCATAGTTTTAGTCTTTGTTATGTGAAATTAAGTGTAGTTACTGATTTTAGGTTTGTGGGTTTTTTGGTGGTTGGTTTTTTGTTGTTTTTTTTTTGTTGGAGTGTATACTGCTTGACTAGATGTCAGGAGGAAGCTCTTTACAGTGAGGGTGGTGAGGCACTGGAACAGGTTGCCCAGGGAGGTTGTGGCTGCTTCCTCCCTGGAGTTGGTCAAGGCCAGGCTGGAGTGACCTGTACTAGTGGGAGGTGTCCTGGCCTGTGACAGGGAGTTGGAACTAGATGATCCTTGAGGTCCCTTCCAACCTTACCATTCTATGATTCTAATTTTGAATTATGTTTAAACTTCAAGTCTAGAATAAAAATCCTAGCTGTTCCTTATGTGCATTCTCTCTGGAGAAGACCTAGCTGAAGTGAGATGTTAATGTGACTCATTTTGCCTGATTTGTTGATTGGGTCTACTGGGCCCACTTCAGTGCAAGAGGAACCAGCATAGCTGGAACAATTTCTGTAAAGCCTGAGAGAAGTCCATGGTCTGCTCCCTAAAGCAATGAAAACTGTATTTCAAAAAGAAGCTTGCAGACTGAGCTTCACAGGAATAATAGTGTGTGAAAACTCTCAAATGTTTAGGTACATTTATTTTTCAATATGATTTTCAGAATGCTCCCTGCCCTCTCGTAAACATTTCATTGCTGATAGCGACAATGAACTTCACTAAACATTTTTTGAAGATCCAGAAGCAGAGTTGGTTTTCTGCCTATTAATGATGTCTTATTTTAACTCTGATCACTGACCTTCCTCTCTTATGTAATTGCTCTTAGTGGGTAATTTAGTCACAATGCCAGAATTTATCATCAGTACTTGGCTTTCCAGTTTTAATTCTCTAATTACTAAGCTTTCAGTTTCAGAAATAGCTTTTACGCATTAGCATCCCCTCAGCAAGAGTGCCTCAAGATACTACTTAACTTTTTGGCTACTCTATCTCTCTGCAATTGAAATGTGTAATTTTAGAAATTACAGGAAGGTTTGTGCGGTTCTTCAGATCGCTATTTCAGTGGCACATTTGTTGTTAAAACTAACCTTCAAGTAGATGCATAGTTGTAGGGTGGTCACAACTCCAATGTTTTTTCCCAGTTGCACCAGCAACTATCTGTTGTACTACAGACTAAGAGTATTCACGAAGTCTGCAGAGCTAGTCTGTACGTGCTTGTTAGTGGAGAGGTCTTGAACTTCTGACTTAACCTTCTGTAGTTTCTTTTACTCTGCAGAGTATGTGAAAGTTATTCTTGATCTTTACAGTTAGTTACTAGTCATTACTTTGTAATCATAGCTGTCAAGACTTGCTTTATAGTCTCTTTTTGGGGAAAGTATCAAACCTAAAGCTTAGGAGAACAGATTTAGGACTTCCCTGCATATGTTTCAATTTTGAGAAGGACCTATACTAGCACTTGTGAGAAATGCTCTGTGTAAGGCTCACTTGGAAGCTACGCTATTACAGCTTTTCCACAGCTGAATGTTTTGGAGAAGATCTTAATCCTTTGGTTTTCTTTTAGAAGTATTTCCTGGTCTTCAATAGCTGATTTTTCTACATAGTCTGTAGTATGATGGGGTATTGTCAGTATATGTTTTCTCTAGTATCATGTGTTTCTTACACGTGTTCTCTGACACTTCAGATAAGGTCTGAAACAGATCCTTGTCTTTAGCTCTGCTAACAAAGTTTGTCTCTAGCATTTTCTTGGTAACAGCTTGGTGATATTCATTATGTTTTAGCTAATTTCCATTATAGTAAGCATATTTGTTTCTGACGCAGTTAATGTTGCAATGATTATCTTTGAATGTCTCCAGCTGGCAGAATAAACTCACCACAATACATATTGTTTTGGTTGTTTTTGTGAAGTCAGGAAAAAAAAAAATATTTCTTATAGTTTAAATATAACAGCATAGGGAAAAATGCAATTACTACAAGAGTATAATAGCCTGAGGGAAGATGGGGAAGAGGTCAAGCAGCAGCCAAAACAGCAGCAGGGGAAGATAGCAGCAGGCGCAGGCAAAGCAGCTGAAGCAGCAAGGGGAAAGTACAAGCTGTGCTTCCAGACGTAAAGCTCTTGATGCTCCAATAAAATTGTATTAACTTATCCCTTGTTGCCATTATGTGGCTTTTCTCCAGAAGCCATCTCCATTATATGGCTTCTCTAAGGAAACTCCTTAGAGCTTCCACCTCCAAGTTTCTCTGTTTTGAATTCTTTGTTTATGTCTGAGGTAGGAATCTAACTCAAACCGCCACAATGCCTAATCTAATCTTTATTCTGTCTACATATGCAGGTCTGAAATAAGCAGATTTCAAATGAACTTTATATAATAGATTTAATGTGGCTAACAACTCTATGGTAGTTACTGAATTTTAGCAAGAAGTTGACATAAACTTGAGTATAGCATGTGTATGGAGTTAATGCATTCCTGGAGTGAAGGTGGTTGGTTGAGAACCTTTCATTAGTGCTGTGCTTTGTCTTGTAGATGAATCATCTCATATCTTGGATTGTTTGAAGGCTCAACAAGAATGGTTACACAAGTGTTTCACATTGTTTGACTAAAATTTTGTTGAGAAGCTGTCTTAAAATACTTGTATAACATGCAGCTAGCCTGTGGGATTCTTTGCTACTATGTCTCAATGGTATTTCATTCGGACTCATAGTTGTCAATCTGCTACTTGTAAAGGGGATACATATCTTTGTAATTCAAGCTAGAACCTGATAGCCTGCTGAATTTCAGTAAGAAGAACTTTAATCCTTGATGCCATCTTTTTAGCACACAGTTGATATTGCATTGCTCTGTCTCATTACAACAGCTTGCATTGCTCATCATTGCAGTGAAGAGTTATTAGAACTTTGCATTAAAGACTCTTGAAGAAATTCTAATCTAATGTAACTTTTTTTTGGTCTAAGGGTCAGATATGTCATGTTGGTGTTTATGTGGAAAGTCTAGGACAACATGAAACTAAAATGTGCTATTTTCCTGCCAACAGACTTTCTCTTCTGCTTTCTTTCATAACGGTAGATCATTAAGGTTTTTGGTAGTGTGGTGTTGAAGTAGCCAGTTGGCACTTAATTCTAGTCCCCAAGGTAACAGTACTTTCAAAGTAGTAAATATTAACAGATATAGCCCCAGAAAACCCTGTTTGTGCTGAAGTTCAACAAATTCACTTTTTAAGCATTCTGAAATTCCAGCAGTGTCATAAGCTGTCCTTGTAAAAGCCCTGTCAGGAGCTAAACACGCAAAAGAAAAAAAAAAATCAAATTTGTATTACAACTATACTTTTAAAAATTATGAAGAACAAATTCAAATGATTAAGTACTTCACAATTAAGTATGACATGAAGTTAGACTTTTAAGTGCTCTTTGCATTTCACTGCTGGAAATGCTTCAGTAGCTTATGATGCACCAACAGCTGCATCAGATGTCACTAAACTGACCCTCGTGAGGCATTCTTAATCACTCTGCTGACAACCTATACCAATTAACTTTAAAGTTGCTATACAGAATAATGCTAGGGATTTCATCTAAGACATGGAAAGTTGTTTTCCATCTTCTAAAAATTATTGTGGATGTGGTGTGACTGAGGGACAGCTAATGCTCAGGAGGAACTAGAATGAGAGTAATGATGGCCCTTTCAATTTCTTAAAGCTCGCTTGATTTGAATAACAGGTACTCTATACAGTAATGAATAATATGGCCTCTTATGTAGTACAGACTTTACTAGATGCTCTTTCTCTGAATTGTGAGGCTCTGCTGGGCTGAGGCTGTCACTGCAGTTCTGTGTTTTACCAGTTGCTTCATCATTATGAATGTTAGAGTATTTGTCATAATCATAGTTCTGTGTTTAACCTTTGGAATTACAGACCTAAAACATCACATGAGCTGCATATGTTCAGCTTAATTTGTAGGTCTCTGTTGTAGTGTTTATGTGGAAAAGTCTGCAGCTAGTGTGCTTGTCAGTTGTCTTTCTTTTGGGCACTTGGATCCTGCATCTCTTGCTCCTTTCTTACCATGATCTGTCTCCTGGTTTTGGTAGTCTGTGTTTGATCAAACTTTTTAATGCCATTTGTATCTTAATGTTGTTGTTGCTTTGATTTCCAGCCACCTGTGTACTGCTACTAGTTAATCTCTTATAAATTAGCTAATAAATTAGAAACTTGCTGGTTTGAGTTGATAGTTTTGACGTTGTAGGACAATCTTATGCACTGCAGGGCCACTAGTAGATTTTTCCATTTAGGAGACCTACATCTTTGTTAGTTATATGGAATAGTGAAATGACAGGTATCTAGTGGAAACACAAAGAAGGCAAATTAAAGTTCATTTAATAGAAATGATGTCCTAAGATCAGTTTGGAAACTGTTGAACAAGAAAACTTAATTAGGGGTAAATGGGATTTTTTTTTAAATTTTATTTTTTTTAACTCGTATATAAGGAACAATATTGTGTGCATATTAATCAGTTATACTTTTCTGAATTGAGTTTCTATCATCTGTTCAGAGCTTTCACCAACAATTATGGTAGAAGAAACTTAAATGCTTGTACGTCAGACTATATTAACAGGAACCAGATTAAACTCTAGCAAATACAATTTAAGTTGTCTTCAAAAGATACACTGGCCAAGTTTGGGAAGGTAGTCTGGAACAAACTTCAGGTCCAAAGAAATGAACATTTGGTTTTAATTTCTAACTGTCAAAAACCCCAGCAGCCTGAAAATATATGGCAAATAATAATTTGGGGATGTATTTGGTTGAGGAGTTTTGTTTTTTTCCAGTGTGGTGCACCACAGGTCTGGGTTGCAGAATAATGATATCTCATTTTTAAGAAGCTGACTTGACTGTACAGGAATACCACTTTCATGTAGCTCTAGGTGCCTATAGCCCTGGGTACATTTACTAAATATAGGTTCACTGACTGATTTATATATATCTGATGAGTATTTCTGAAAGAGCCTGTTTCTTTCATTTGGCCACACACAATATGAAAGTGAGTATTTTCATTTAAGGACTGACATCTTTTGGACTTTTAAATTTTTTAATTTTTTTGTCCCTCCAATTGTTTTGGTTTTTGTGGGGTGTTTGCTGTTTTACTTTGCTTTTTGAGAAGGCACAAACAATACAATTCCTTAAAATTCTGTCTTTTTTTTTCAGTGCAGGATATAATATTTTAACAACCACTTAAGGTAGAAATTTTCTAACTCAACTGTATAAACACTAAGCTTCATGGATTAAATTGTGCTTTAATATCTAGGCAGCAGAACATAAACTGCACACTTACAGGAGATTTAAGATACTTGTAGAAACAGGACTGTCAGACTGTTGAAAGACAGGTGTCTCACATGTGAGCTGAGAGTGAAGTATGCTTTTTGATTTTATTTAAAAGTGGCATTAGTAAGCTTATGCATGCAAAAACATGCCTGTATGAACAGCAAGACCATTGCTCTGAAAGTCAGTGTACTTTTCAGTGTTCGTTAAAACAGCTTCTTTAATATCTTGTGAGCTTAGTTAAAGGAACAATGTATGTGGTGTTTTTTCCAAAAGTAATAAGCACTTAACTTTTTTTTTTCCTTTGTTTTGGGATGAGAGAGTGAGTAACTTATTTGGAAATCTAACAGGTTATACAGAAGACTAAGGACTTTGTCAGAAGTAGAGTTGTGCCAAGAAAATTGGCATCTACCAGCAGTCTCGTGATAAACTCTCTATGTTAAGAAGTTGCTTTTCATGTGCAGCCTAATGGCTGGAACAACACTCCCTTAATCTGTTTTAGTAGGTTGTCTGTTTCTGTAACTCCAAGTAGTTAATAAGTAGTAGCAAAGAACAGATCAGAAAGTGGATGGAAATAGAGTAAATAGGAGGTCTTCTGTGAAGCTGATTGTTGTCTGGTATGGCTGTTTTGAGAATGAACCAAACTTGAAGTACCTTGTTTACTCATTTTGATCAGAGTTGCTGGATGGTTAACAAATATTCATTGCTTTTTATAAATTCTGCTTTTGTCTGATTGCCTTGCATTGGTAAAACAAGGCATCAAAAAGTCTCAAGATTTGTTGATGCTTTGCTTGAATTGGAAGCTCCTATTTTCTTAAGACTTGCGTTCCTCCTGCTATGTAAACTATTTTGGCAATGTCAGTGGGGTATTTCTAACCTGTTTGAAATTTTGAATTCCATCAAAAGGATAAAAAAGGAATGATGACTTTGACTTTACAGTTTGAGGCATATACTTGCATTTTGTAGCCAAGTACAGACCTCTAGGAAGCACTGTAGGATGCATTCCAGTTTTTCTACTGGCCATGATTGATATGTATTTCTGCACTGCATTCTCTCATGCTCTGCTTTCTTTTCCTTCTTCACTTTGCATAGAGAAGCTGGTTGTTTGTTGTTAACAAGTTAGTGGTTTGGGTTTTTTTTAGTCAGAAGGCAGTCAAATTTGGTGTCTGTTACAAACATATTAAATTTAGTTTCCATAACAAACCTTACAGTCTGTGCAACAATTGTAAAAGCAGCAGAGTATCTTTCATGTTAATAGTGTGCCAGTGCTCTTGCTTAGGTTTGTGGTCCTCTGCTAGCACTTGATTTGAACTTAAATCAGAAGTTTGACTCTAAAGTAAATATGATTATTGTAATTGTTGATGCAAGGTTAAAATCATTGAAGAGATTACAAACATGTTCTCCAGAGTATAAATGTTAAGTACAAGCAATGAGACTGGGGCAAGTATTTACCAAGTGGAATCAATACTGTATGAAATAAGCATAGCCTCTCTTGTCCAGTGCTGATTTGTATTCCCACATACTTTATTCTAGAGAAGAGGTGAAAGCACAGCAAGTTTAATTAAATTGGAGGTCAGAAATAACTGTTTTGTACGGTGGCTTAAAGAAATTACAATTTGTTTTTCAAAGTGTCAGTTTTAATACCTACTGAAAATGCAGCTCTTTTGTACTCTACTCAACAGGACTGGCCATGCCTTATTAACATTTGTCTCTTCTCTAAACTAGAAAAATAGGGAATGTGAACAAAATTTATGTAGATATACATTCACTACACTTCTTTGCATGCTCTGTAAAGTAGCTTCCTGTAATTTTATTATTATTAGGAGTATGGCTATCACTTCATTAGTGCAGCCTTGTCTGCCAGGTGATACGTGTATAAGTAAGACTGCTTTTACTGGAGATGGCATAGTGACCTATGGGAAATTAAGGCTTGTAGGTGGCTTTTATGTACCATATATGCCTTCTTAGAATCACAGAATGGTTTAGGTTGGAAGGGACCTCAAAGATCATCTAATTCCAACCCCTTGCCATAGGCAGGGACACCTCCTACTAGAACAGATCACTCAAGGTACACCATCACTATTTTACTCTGGCACTCAGCATCGCAGTATCACCAAGGTTGGAAGAGACCTCAAAGATCATCAAGTCCAACCCATCACCACAGACCTCAAGACTAGACCATGGCACCAAGTGCCACATCCAAACGCACCTTGAACACCTCCAGGGACGGTGACTCCACCACCTCCCTGGGCAGCCCATTCCAGCAGTCAATGACTCTCTCAGGCAAGAACTTTCTCCTCACCTCCAGCCTAAACTTCCCCTGGCACAGCTTGAGACTGTGTCCTCTTGTTCTGCTGCTGCTTGCCTGAGAGAAGAAAGCAACCTCCTCCTGGCTACAACCACCCTTCAGGTAGCTGGAGACAGCAAGAAGGTCTCCCCTGAGCCTCCTCTTCTCCAGGCTAACCAATCCCAGCTCCCTCAGCCTCTCTCCATAGGGCTGTGCTCCAGGCCTCTCCCCAGCCTCGTTGCCCTTCTCTGGACACACTCAAGCACCTCAATGTCCTTCTTCAATTGAGGGGCCCAGAACTGGACACAGGACTCAAGGTGTGGCCTAAGCAGTGCAGAGTCCAGGGGGAGAATGACCTCCCTGCTCCTGCTGGCCACACTATTCCTGATGCAGGCCAGGATGCCATTGGCCTTCTTGGCCACCTGGGCACACTGCTGGCTCATGTTCAGGCGGGTGTCAATCAGCACCCCCAGATCCCTTTCTGTTTGGCTGCTCTCCAGCCACTCCGACCCCAGCCTGTAGCTCTGCATGGGGTTGTTGTGGCCAAAGTGCAGCACCCGGCACTTGGATTTGTTGAATGCCATCCCGTTGGACTCTGCCCATCTGTCCAGGCGGTCGAGGTCCTGCTGCAGAGCCCTTCTGCCCTCCAACCCAGCAACATCAGCCCCCAGCTTGGTGTCAGCTGCAAATTTGCTGGTGCCTGACTCGATGCCCTCGTCCAGATCATCACTGAAGATGTTACAGAGGATGGGGCCCAGCACTGATCCCTGGGGCACACCGCTAGTGCCCGGCCTCCAGCTGGATGTGGCACCATTCACCACCACTCTCTGGGCTCGGCCCTCCAGCCAGTTCCTAACCTAGCACAGAGTGTTGGCATCCAAGCCACGAGCTGACAGCTTAGCCAGCAGTGTGCTGTGGGGGACAGTGTCAAAGGCCCTGCTGAAGTCCAGGTAGACCACATACACAGGCCTCCCCACATCCACCAGGCGGGTCACCTGATCATAGAAGGAGATCAGGTTGGAGAGGCAGGATCTGCCCTTCCTAAATCCATGTTGGCTGGACCTGAGCCCTTGGCCATCCCTCAGGTGCGCAGTTATTGCCCCCAAGATAATCTGCTCCATCATTTTCCCAGGCACTGAGGTCAGGCTGACAGGCCTGTAGTTCCCAGGTTCCTCCATCTGACCCTTCTTGTGGATGGGCATCACATTGGCCAGTTTCCAATCGTCAGGGACCTCTCGGGTAAGAGACCTCTCTCAACCCTGTATATGCAGCTACATGAACAGCACTCAGTGGCATGGCATTTTAGACTGCAACTATTTACTAACAAGAAATGTGATATCCGCTTTGCAACAAATAGAGGTGGTTTAAGTAGCTTCTTTTTTACTACTATAAAACAATTTAATAAATTCTTAAACCTAGCTCTCCAATGTTTCTTTTTTCAATCAGAGCACTAATTTGAACTATTGGTATTTTCTTCAAAAGGACTTTAAGACCCCTGAAGTAAGTAAAAGACATTCCTAGGCTTAAAGATGCTCAGCTGGTGAGCAACTTCATGAAAGAAGAGCAGACAAAACAGATCTTTCAGGTGCTCAAAATGGATTTATAGAACAGCAGCAAATATCAGCTCCACAAAAGGTGATGCAGAAAGGGGCCAGAAGGCACACATGATACAAATTGAATTGAAGATAAGGATGGACATGAAGAGGACAGATTATATGTGAATGTTGACTCGTTCATGGTTAAGTGTGTTTTGTTTTTTTAATTTTAAAATAGGTATAATCTGTTTGAGGGTTTTTCTATTAAATATAGTAATCATTCTTCTAGAAAGTGAAGCGGAATACAAGAATGTGAATATTTTTCAGGGCTGGCTATCTCAAGTCCTAATACATTGCAAAACTGTAACTATCCCATTGGGATTTCACATAACAGTGGTGAACTGAGATTCTTGTAGGTTTCTTCCTGCTCCCTTATGGCACAGCTAATGTGATTCTGCAGGATTGGGCTTTTTTGTTTTGTTTGGCGGTGTTTTTGTGTCTTTTCTCTGTAATTAAGATGACATCCCTGAAGTCCAAGGTCTTACATGCAGCGTGTGCTCACAGATTACTAGGCACCACAATAATTAAAGATATGTCACTTAAAACAAAAGGGAAATTCTGCAATAGAGTAATTCCTACTTCTATCAAGTTGGTTGGCATACATTCTTGGAGTAAGATGAAATACTACGCTGTGTAGGGTGTAGTATCAGCATACAACAATCTGCAATGGAAAGAGAAGCTGACAAGCAAACTGAAACCTTAGAGTGGGGGTGGATTTGTTGTTGTTAAAATAAACCTCAAACGCCAACACCACCGCAGAGTTTTACGTTACAGCATCAGCAGGGCAAGTTGTTAATGAAGTTTTTTGTGAAGCAGTGTGCTTTAAATGCTCAAAATCTTGTCCAGAAACAAATATGCAGCTTTTTTCTTTGATGTTTAATTATTTCTCAGTTCTTGTACTGCTCTGTCTGAAGCTTCAAGATAGGATGAATAATGAGGTTATCTGAAGCTGTTTCCAAAGATGCATTTGTGTTATCAGTCTGCTTGAGAATTTAATTGAAGCAAAAGAAATAGGTACAACTGAGAAGTAGCTAGCACTTGTTGGAAGGAGTCCCTTACAAAGTGCTTGATTATCCAACATGTTATCTCCTTACAATTTTTTCTGCACTGAACATGAGAGCATCTTAATTCCTTTCCAACTATATGTTCTTGCATTCAGAAGACGTGTTTGGTATCTCTTTGCATTACCATCAACAAAATACTTATTTCTTATCACAGATATTGAGAAGTCGCCCTTTTGCTATGGGCGAATATGGCAATATATGTTAAGTCCATTTTAACAGTGCAATCAATGCAGGAAAGCTGGAGTTGTAGAAATAAACATCACCTCTGGAGTTACTAGTGTCTCTCTTCTAGGAAACGACAGAGGAAGTATGCAACCAGTTAAATGAAGCTATACATTGAGATTTAAAGCATGTTTACAGAGACTTAGCTTAAGGGGTTTTTCCTTTTCTTAGACTGAAGTCTAAAGATGTTAAGGAAAGTGCAGTAACTAGGAACTCTTAAGTTTTCAAATGAAAAATGAATAAACCCTTTTGCAGCTTAGATTTTGCTTGTAGACTATGAGCTAGAGCTCTAAAACTCAAAAGAAATCCCTAATCCTCTCGAAGATTCTTCATAAACTTGAAATAACTAGCACAAAACAAATTTTAAACCAAATTAATTACTTACTGTGATTATTTTTTTTAACAGGTGAACCAAGGGTGGTATTTCCACAACAGGATTTTTGTTTTCTTCCAAAGAGAAGATAAATGTGCTAAACTGGCAAAATAATTCTGGTAAGAGTATTCTTGTTACTCCTACAGAGGATGTCATTATATATGTCAGTACTTACAACCCTAACACTAAAAGGAACTTTCAGTAGCATTAATGTTGAACTTGTTCTTTCTCGCAAGCTCTGATTTGCTTTATCAAATATATCATAGAATCATAGAATGGTAAGGTTGGAAGGGACCTCAAGGATCATCTAGTTCCAACCCCCTGCCACAGGCAGGGACACCTCCCACTAGTACAGGTTACTCAAGGCCTCATCCAATCTGGCCTTGAACACCTCCAGGGAGGGAGCATCCACAACCTCCCTGGGCAACCTGTTCCAGTGCCTCACCACCCTTACTGTAAAGAACTTCCTCCTAACATCTAGTCTAAATCTCCCCTCTGCCAGTTTAAGCCCATTGCCCCTTGTCCTGTCATTGCAGGACCTTGTAAATAATCCTTCCCCAGCCTTCCTGTAGGCCCCCTTCAGATACTGGAAGGCTACTATAAGGTCCCCTCGAAGCCTTCTCTTCTCCAGGCTGAAGAGCCCCAACTCCCTCAGCCTGTCCTCATAGGAGAGCTGCTCCAGCCCTCTGATCATC
>VWZE01023403.1:122926-152691 GCA_013396675.1 Eubucco bourcierii
TTGATCACCACTCTCTGGGTTCGACCATCCAGCCAATTCCTTATCCAGCGAGTGGTCCATCCATCAAGTCTGTGTTTTTCCAGTTTGGTGACCAGGATGTCATGTGGGACAGAGTCAAATGCTTTACTCAGGTCCAGGTAGATGACATCAGCTGCCTTTCCCTTGTCATAGAAAGCCACTAAATTTGTCATTTATATGTATAAATGTTTCTTGTTCAAGCAGTATTAATTCACTTATTACATTTAAATATTATGTAGAAAGTTATTTGGCTGCCTTTCTGCATGTTCTCTGCTTGGACATGATGAAAATACTTAAAATTTGAAGATGTTACTTCATCTCTTTCTATAAAGAGTTAAAATGTGCTGGACATTAAGTGGGTTTCATGTGGATTGAATATTCTTGTTTCTATAGTTTCTATCACTGATTCTTGGTTTTGTTTTGTTTTCTTCAGTGATCCTCTTAATAGCTTTCTAGTGCCGACTTGCTTTTTTTTTGGTCTTTCTAAACTTTTCAGCATGTGCTAGTGCTGACTGTACTATGCCATAGCATAAGAGAAAACAAAATAGTGTTTTTATAAGCTAGAATAAATAGACAAAGTGTATGAGTGCCTCATGCATTATCTAAGGTAAAAGTAATCAGTTTGGAAATCAGCTTTTGACGTTTTTTCTCCTGAACACATCATAGAATATTAGTACAATTAACACACAATACCATGACTGCCGCACAGCCGCCCTTGCTTGAAGAAAAGCACCATGAAGTCTGTTCACAACCAGATTACAAAGAAAAGCTGAAATCAAGTTCTTAGCTTTTGTTTTTGCAGTGTGAGGAATGCTGTGTGTCATGGACTTTTACCTGATAGGTTTACAAAATCAGTGTTAGGCATTGTGGGCTGTTAAACTTTCAATTAAATGAGTTGCCATGGTCAAGCTCATCCTTCTCATTCCTTTCTGCCCATCATTAATATATTGATTTCTCAGTCCTACAGGCACTCTGCCCTTTGTAGGGGGGAGTGATACAGGGAAAAAATGCTCTGCTCTTCTGCCTTTTCTCTATAAGTAATGTATTTTCTGATGAATTTAATTTCTGTGTTTTCCTCTACTCAGCTCAGACATGAGCAGTGCCAGTAACTCACTGGCACGAGAATTCTTGACGGATGTCAACAGACTGTGCAATGCAGTGGTCCAGAGGGCAGAGGCCAGGGAAGATGAAGAGGAAGAAACTCATATGGCAGCACTGGGACAATACTTGGTTCAAGGCCGTGGGTTTATTTTGCTTACCACACTGAACTCAATTATCGATCAGGTAATAGTTTTTCTTACCTGGCTATAATTTTTTTGTGTTGAGCTTTGATTGTCTGCATTTGTCTGGCTCAGGTTGTGTTTGGTGCTGATTTTCTTGCGTTTATCTTTGGTAGAGTGTATGAGCTAAATAAGTGCTTGAAAACTACGTGTTAGTTGTCTGAAAGTTTTGACTGAAATCATTCTAACAGAACTGCATAGCACCCAGTAAAAGTTGTTTGAATCCCGTGCCTTCTGCTGCTCCTCTCTGCACCAAAATTCTTAGTGTTGAAGTAAGACTAAAGGGTTTTTAGTAGTTGCAGGTTTTGTTTGGTTGATTCTGTTTGTTTTTTAATTAGGAATGTCCTTCCCCCTTTCCTCCCATAAAACTTCATCACTTGATGAATGTAAGCTTTTTCATTTGTTTAAAGATGCCATTTTGGAGAACGTAGATTTCCCATAAAGTTCTTTGAAGCTACAATTTTTCAAAAACAGGTATTTCAGACTTTACTTGGGATTTATGTTAGCTATGTCTAGATCAACAAGTTGTTTACTTTTGACTTCTAGTTTGCTCTTTTGGTGAGGAATTATTTAAGAGGGATTAGGAGAGCTTCATATAGAAACAGTTGCAGTGTAATAAATATCTTAGACTTTCTGATTGGCACTCTAATGATTATAGCACTCTTGGCAGTTAGGCCATTTTTTTCAATATATAAACCAGTAGAAATGCCATTGGGAACTGAATGTTGAATAGTTGTTTTTTTTTTAAAAAGATTAACCATCTTCATTTTACAAAGTATGAAAACTTCTGTTTCTATTTAACGTCTAACGTAGGAACTGACATGCCGCGAAGAACTTCTGACCCTCCTCCTGTCACTTCTGCCATTGGTGTGGAAAATTCCTGTCCAAGAAGAAAAAGCAATAGGTACATTTTAACACTTCTGTTGTTAAGGGCCTAAAAAGTTACTTATCTAAGACTTCTTATGAAAGCAGTAGTTTATTGTAATACATATTCTCTTAACATGCAATGAAAATACAGGACATAGGTATTTTTGAGTTTAAATTCTCTTCAGAATCTACTAGCTTACAAAGATCAAAACTATACAGAGAAGTTACAGGCTCTTGACTAATGTGAAAGGCAATGCTTGCATTAGTGTAGCTGAACCTAGTGGGGAGATTTTTCTCTTCAGGTGATTTGGGGGAGATAAGAGATTTGAAAAACTGTATGATGTTTTTGATAATGTGAAGTGTTTTGTGATGAATAGAAAGGGGAAATTTACTGTTTCTTTTTAAAACAAAACAAAAAAGTGATACATGCTGACAAAAGATTAGTCAGACTTTTTCTTCTAAAATTGAAGAAATGGGAAGTAGAGAATAAGTTTAAAGCCAAACAGTAGACAACTGAGAATGAAAGAAGTGCAGTGTTATCAGGGAGGCAGGCCCTGGAAAATACTGGATTATTATGAATAGAAGCAGGCTGCATTCCTTAGAAAACATGGTATTTGGTGTCAGAAACCTGTGCTGATTGAGAAATCAAATCACAAGGGTTCAATTGCCACAGGGTCAGTTTAAAGCAAATCAAGAAAATAAAAGGAATGGTAAAAGCGAACTCTGCAAAAACTGAACCAGGAAATCAAAGTGATCATTTTGTGGGTTTTCTTTGTTGTTTTGGGCTCTTGCATTTGTCTGATTCATTCATTTCCTTATTAGAGGGTAAAATAAAAAGATGGAAACAAATGAAGTTACTTGTGGAAGAGTGTAGGATTCTTACCTGCAACTCTCCAGTATTTTTTTTTGTTTGAAACATCTCCAAATTGAGGGGAATTTATTAATATTCGTAGACTTGAATTATTTGAAGTGCTAGTATCATAGCACATTTATATGGAATTTTCTCACTTGTTCAGTTGTATCATTTTTTTTCATGCTCCTGTAAGCATATTTGAATTAGAGATTTTTTAATTTTTTTTTCATTATCCTATGAGAGCTTAATGGCTTTTCCAGGGTAAGTTTAAAATACTGTCATGTAAATAGATTTTAAGATGTTTTGCACTCTGCATAATATATAGTTTTTACTTTTTACAAATGTCTCTCATATTACTGATATAAAAACCACAATGTACCCAGTTGTACATTAAGAACTGTTTCTTTGACTGAAATATATCCATCTTCATTAGACAACTTTTCGTGTGTGCAGGATACAGCTTTTTGTGAAGTACTTCTGGCTAGTTTCCTGCCTCCAAAGCAACTATGATTTAATTAAACAGCAAAGCAGTATCCTGCTTGCACTTGGAAGCATATTTTCTTGCAGTTCGATTGTAACTATAGTGTAGGCTTTGAGGGGTTTGTGAAGTAGCTGTTAACTATCAAATCTTTCTAAATACTAAAGTTACTGGATGGTGGATGTTTTACACTAGGCATTTTACTACCTGAAGCATCTGGATACAGTTCTATTACTGTTTAAAATAATGGTGTATTTTATCCCAGAATATACAGAGGTTTTTCTGCCTGCTTTTTCAACAGTTTGTGATCATACTTTACCAAGACAAATGAACTGGTTGTACTTGTATTTTATTCATCGTAATCCTTGTGCCCACTGAGAATCAGATATGAATTTTATATTTGCTGTTTTATATTGTGCATTTGACAGTTGGTTGTTTTGCTGGGCTTTTCTGGGAATATCCAGCATCCAAACCACTGTTTCTACCTCTCTCTTGTCCCTAATTATCTTAAAATCCACTGCTTTTATTTCTGTTTTTTGTTTGGAATAACTGACCCTGAAGTAGAGACTGAGACTTGTGTACTTGAAGATCTGTAATGTTTTTAAGAAATGTATTTTATTGCTGCTAGTATGCTAACAGTTTCTTCATACGTGTTAAAAGGAGTGACTTAATGCACCCAGTTCCAATAGTAGTTGAGTTGCAAGAAATTAACAGTGGATCCAAGTTGAAGACATTTTCCTCCCCTTGGATTACTTTCCCCCTTCACTTGTGGGGCAGAATCATTTGGCAGTGCCTGTGCTGAGACTTTGAATATATCAAATTATATGCATGAAGTAAATACTGCTTCCATAGCAAAGGATTAGAGGAGATCTCAAAGTGGGTATCCTGCTGATGAATATTTTACTTCTACTGTATTAGCAAATCTAACTTAACCAAATTTAAATTGAATGTAGCAGACATGTGGCTTTATTGTTCTTTTATATCCTTGCTGTAACAGGCCAAAATATTTTTCAGTCTAACCTTTTTCCCCTTTTGCCTGTGGAAAGGTCCTTTCATCTACTTTGCTAACCTTTCAAGAGAATGGAGTAGCTGTGCCCATAAAGTTTAAAGAAACTCTCCATACACATTTTTGTCTAGCTCTAGTTAGAAAATAATCTGTCTAGGCCTTGAAAATGGTAAGATTCATAAAAGTAAATTGCTGCTGACTGTTTTTTTTAATACTGAAAATTTCAGGCATAGGTGTATGCAAAACCATGACGTATTAAGATACGATTTATTTTTTTTTTTTAAGCTGGAAGTATTAAACTAAAACTAGGAAAAATCCTTTGTGTGTTATAATGTTTCTTTGTTATCTTTCTGTTCCAACAGATTTCATTATACCCTTTACAGCAGACATATGCCTGACCAAAGAGAATCATTCAAGTCCCATGAAATCTGCTCAGGAGAAACTAGGTTTAGATGGGAGCACTCGTTTGTCAATGCAGACTTCTGTGAAGCTCGATCCTCGATCTCGAAAGGGTGGACGTTTTCGCAAAACCACCCATCGGTATTCTGTGCGAGATGCAAGAAGGTCTCAACTGTCCACTTCAGATTCAGAAGGCAATTCTGATGATAAGACTACTGTAGGAACAAAACACAGACGCTCCCAGTTACTGCAGCCTTTTTTAACTAATTCAGTTAGGGACAGCTATCCTATAGGTAGAAGTGATTCGCTACCGGCAGAGGTGGTACCAAATACCCATCCTGATGCTCCTAATCTGGAAAACCCCAGCAAAATTATTCCAGCACATGAGCTAAACCCAGAGATTTTGAATGACCCTGCTGCAAGAACTGAGAGCAACACAGATAACTCTCCTTTTGATTTATGCCATGTCTTACTGTCTCTCCTACAGAAAGTATGCAAATTTGATATTGCTTTGAATCACAGTTCTGCTCTTTCAGCTAATGTGGTACCCACCTTAACTGAGTTCTTGACAGGACTTGGAGACTCTTGCACTGCAAGTGGTAACATGGAAAATGAAGTTGTTTCTGCAGGCTGGACAGAAGAACCTGTGGCTCTGATCCAAAGGATGCTTTTTCGAACAGTGCTGCACTTGATGTCTTTAGACATTAGTAATACAGAAACAATGCCTGAGAATTTACGAAGAAACTTAACAGATTTACTTAAAGCAGCATTAAAAATCAGAATTTACTTGGAAAAACAACCTGGTCCTTCTGTTGCAGGATACGAGAAGACACTACAGCAGCCAGTTCAGGATGACAACGTATTTTCTAGGTATCATCACAGAGCCTTGCTTTTACCTGAGGTTATAGAAGGGATTTTGCAGATCTTGATCTGTTGCCTACAAAGCGCGGCTTCTAATCCATTCTACTTTAGCCAAGCTGTAGATCTGGTTCATGAGTTCATACAGCATCAGGGATTTAAGCTGTTTGAAGTAACAGTGCTTCAAATGGAATGGCTGTGTACAAAGAATGAGAGAGTAATTGGGGAAGCCTCAGACCACCTGAAAGCCCTAATCAACAGCGTCATGAAAATAATCAGCACTGTCAAAAAAGTTAAATCAGAGCAGCTCCATCAATCAATGTGTACAAGAAAGAGGCACAGACGATGCGAGTACTCTCACTTCATGCATCACCACAGAGATCTCTCTGGACTTTCTGTATCTGCTTTTAAAAACCAAGCTTCAAAAAACCCTTTTGAAACTGCTGACGGAGAAGTTAATTATCCTGACAGATGCTGTTGCATTGCTATTTGTGCACACCAGTGTTTGCACTTGTTAAAACAAGTTTCTTTGAGCAGTACCTGTGTTCAGATTCTCTCTGGTGTCCATAATGTAGGAATATGTTGTTGCATGGATCCAAAGTCTGTGATTGTCCCATTGCTTCATGCTTCTAAATTGCCAATACTAAAAAACTTCCAACAGCACATCTTAAGCATCCTTAACAAGTTTATATTGGATCAACTTGGTGGAGCAGAGGTTTCTCCAAAAATTATACAGGCATCATGCAACATATGTACTATTGACTGTGATCAACTTGCTCAGCTGGAAGATGCCTTGAAGGGCAACTCAAGTGATGTCGGCCTTGCATCAAGTTCCTCTTGCAGAGTTCAGGGTATTCTGCCTAGTAGTGGATCTGAAGATATGTTGTTGAGGTGGGATGCATTGGAGGCTTATCAGGACATTGTTTTTGAAGAAGACAAACTACATGGCATGCAGATTGCAAACCATATTTGCCACTTAATTCAAAAGGGAAATGCCATGGTCCAATGGAAACTCTATAACTGTATTTATAATCCCATTCTCCAGAGAGGAATTGAGCTAGCTTGCCATGCTCAACAACTTGGACTAAGTACAGAACATAAACACACATGCAGTTACCCTAGCCAGTCTTTGTCATCTGAAGTACTTCAGATTTACTTGCAGATGCTACCTGTGTTACTTAAATCCAGGTTGGTTGATTCTCTGTCTGTTAATGAAAAGCATGCTAATTATGTGCAGAGCTTTGTATATTTTTTTAGTAATCAAATCATTAATTTTATTTGAACTGTTGGCAGCACTTGGATATTGTAGGGTTGACAACAACATAAATACTTGAATAATATAAGGTGCAATCGTAGAGTTGTAAACTATATAGAAAGAGAGGGTTCCTTACTGATGGTCTTTAAGTAGATGAGGTATGCAAAAACAAATCTAAAAAATCTTTGTCCAATGTGACATCCTTTCTCACCTCTTCATTCCTTGTGTTAAAGTGAGTGAGGAGTGTTGAACTCATTGACATTTTTCAAATTCCAAAGAAAAGTGACTACTTAGCTTTCTGATCAGTTTCAGTTTTCCTTTGTAGAAACCATATTTCAAAAAACAAGCTTGAGAGATTTACTTGTACTGAAACAAGTTTCCTAGTTCACAAAATCCTGTTCACTTATACCTAGTTCTTTGGATTAGTTTTGTTAAGAAAAGAAACACACACCACACATCCCAAGGAAAAAAAGGGGTATGGGAAACCAACCAACAGCAAAAAAAAACCCCAAAAAACAAAACCCCAAAACATTAAAAACATATCCACAAGCAACCTTCTAAGGCGTGAAATAGAAATATTCCTTTTTATTTTGGAATCGATGAAATGGTTTAATGCAACACGTGGAAGTTTATTCCAAATATGAATGTGTCTTTTTGTCCAGGAAAGATCCTGATCTTTTCTAGTCATAGCTGAATAATCATAGAATTGTTTTGATTGGAAAAGACTTCTAGGATCATGGAGTCCAACTGTTAACCTAACATGGCCGTTAACCCATATCCTGAAGTGCCATGCCCACATGTTTCCTCCAGAGATGGTGACTCTACCACCTCCCTGGGCAACCTAATACACTATAAATAGTACACTTCTTAACTTTTATGCTACCTGAGTGGATCAGAAGCACTTAATTTTTTGGAAGTGTGCTTAGTGGCTTTGAGTGTGTAACTTTGTTACAGTAAAAGCTGGCCCTGTAGAAAGGAAATGGGAGGGTAGAGACTGTGGATGCCTACAAGCAAACAAAGTGCAATGAGAAACTTATGCATCCTTACCTCAAATTCTGGATTGGCTCTAATATCTGAGGAGCAGAAATAAGGGAAAAATACTTGGAAACAAAAATTGATATTCACGCACACTTTTTTTTAAACGTTGGGCATCCTGGCATAATTGTGCAAAAATTTGTGCTTGTAAGGTGTTCCTGAATTCTATCTGAAATATATTGTCCAGGCAACTAGTAGTTACTAAAATACCTTAAAACTTAAGAGGCTTTTTTGAGAAGGGATCTGTTTTCTGATGAAGTCACAGAACTGAAAGAAATAAAGATACTTGCTCTTTCTAATTGCCAATAAGAAGATAGGGGAAGGAAGTAAGTGTCATAAATAAAGTTTAAACACGTTTAAGGTTCCAAATGTCATACACCTCTGTGGTCTGCTTTTTTAGAGCTTAATCAATATTTCCTATGTTATATATTAAATAAATAGAAATTTGATTTTTCTACTGCCAGCTGGATGATGTTTCCTTGAATCTAGAGTACTGCAAACAAGTTCCTCCTCTCCTTAATTTACAGTTTGCAGTAATCTGTAGCAATTACTGTAAAGATGATCAGTTCTTGTTGTTACTGAAGTACGTGCAACACAGGGTTGGTTTTGGTTAATATGTGCCATCTAAACTATATACATTTGTGGCTAACTTATAAGCTAACTCTTGCTCTCTCTTGCAGGGTGATTAGAGACTTGTTCCTGAGTTGTAACGGAGTGAACCAAATGACTGAGTTAAATTACCTAGATGCTTTGAGGAGCCATTCTTTGAAAGTTCTAGAAACTTTGATACTCTGCCTTGGTGATCAGCAGAAAGACCAAGCAATACCAGAACTGGAAGACTTGAACAGTGAACAAAAGGAGTCTGTGTCTGATGTGCCTACTTCTCTTTGTAGCCAGCAGGCTGCTTCAGAAGTTCCTCAAAGCCTAAGCAAGTTTTATGCAGGGTTGAAAGAGGCTTACCCAAAAAAGAAAAAGTTTGTGAACCAAGACATTCATGTCAACACAATAAACCTATTCCTCTGTGTTGCTTTTCTGTGTGTAAGTAAAGAATCAGATGGTGACCTGGATTCAGCTAATGACTCTGAAGATACATCAGGGTATGACAGTACGGCAAGTGAGCCATTAGGGCACAAATTACCATATCTGTCCCTGGAAAGCCTTACTTTGCCCTCTCGGGAACATATTCACAGGGCTGCAGATATTTGGACCATGTGTCGTCGCATCTATTTGTATAGCTCTGTTTTCCAGAGACAGTTCCATAGACTTGGAGGCTTTGAAGCATGCTACAGACTGCTAATTCTAGTAATTCAGAAACTTGCAAAAAACAAGGCAGAGGAGCTAGAAAAGAGGGACAGGGTATTGAGTGAAAGCAGAAGTTCACGTGCTGAGCTTCTCAGCAAGGATGACTCTGTTCAGCTGGCTAGAAGTGGAAAGGTGACACAGTTGGAGCCTGATAGTTCCGACATTCTTGCTGGTGAAGAACAGCTGGTGTCTGAATGTGTCTCCTGTGACAGTTCTTTGAGTAGGGAACATACTTCAGTTACTTTTGCCAATCTTGAAGGGATAAAGACTTCTGTAAGAGATGAGACTGAGTGGGCACTTCAAGCTATCAGACTGCTGGAAGCCTTGCTGACAATATGCTTGCACAGTGCAAGCACCATGCAGCAGAAGATGGAACTGGAGATGTTTCACCAGGTACTGTGCAACTTTCCTTGGTTTACTTTAGTCATGTTTATTACATACACTATTTAAACAGTAATTTAGGCATAAGTTCTGAGGTGAAAAGAGTTTATGCTATTGCTGTGCTACCATATCTTTTGTGTAGCACTGAAAGCATGCAATTAAGTGATGTGTGTAGTAGTCAGAGGTGTAGAGGTCAGCAAGCATGAGAAAGTGGAAATGGGGGTACAGACAAACTGGTAGCTACTGTTTCTGAAGAAGTTTTCCCACTTGTCAATTTTATATTCAGTAAGATGCTAGTGAGGGTCTTGTACTCCTTTTGCCTGTTCTCCAACATGATCTTTGTCCTCTCTTCTTTTGAGTTGGATCCCTATTTATGTCAATTGCATGCTTCTTGGAGGTTGGGGTAAAACCTTCCAGAGAAATGAGTTGATCCAGGCTGGACGAGATTTTTATGTTGCTTACTACATTGATATCCAATCTAAACCTTCCTTGGCACAATTTCAGGCTTTTTTTTCTCCCTGGTATCAAGTGGTAGAAAGGGAGAGGAGATGAACTGCCGCCTCATTACAGCCTCCTTTCAGGCAGTTCTAGAGAGCACTTATTGCAAGGTACTGGATGAAATATGATTGCTCTAGCTGAAGAGTCAGATTAGTGTAGGTGGATGAGGGAAAGTCCTAAATATAAGTATTCATTTGTGTTAGCCAAAACAGATTAACATGAATCAAAATGTTTGTCTCCAAAATGCAGAATACCAGTGTGAGTGATATCTTGCTTCAAATAAGGGAGCAGCTTGCTCAATCAAAAGTGATGGAAACTGACTTGGCAAAGCCACTGTTCGATTCGTTACTTCATGTTGCGCTGGGTTCCTTTGCTGCTGATCTGGATCATTCTGAAGAAAAAGTTGAAAAGGTATGAAATGCTAACTAGTTGAATTCTGAATGTTAGAATGGTTTGAGTTGGAAGGGACCTCAAAGGTCATCTAGTTCCAACCCACCTACTGTGGGCAGGGACACTTTCCACTAGACTAGGTTGATCAAGATCCTGCCCAACCTGATCTTGAACACCTGGGCAACCTGTTATGATTTTTCACTACCTTCACTGTTTGTTCAGTCAGGTTTATTGTTTATTTTTAAATGTGGTTACTGTGGCTACTGAAGATTGTCTGGTTGTCATTTGGAAGCTGAATGCTCATTATTGGTAGCATTCCCATGTCTGCTGCTCAGAAACAAATGATGCCCCAAAGAGGGTGTCCCAGGTTGGGAACTATAAGGTTAAAAAGAGTCCTCTGGGGACTGGAAGATTGTTATTCAATCCCATAATTCTGCTATCTCTTCATAAGCTCACGGCAAGTCCAGCTTGTTCTCCTTTCCTCCCCCTCCAGCCTTGCGCCACCAGGAGCTCCCTTATCAGGAAAAACATGTAAGGATAGGTCTTGTTTGGGACCTCCAGAGGCTGTGCTTAGGCCTCTGAAGGATGGCAGTGGCATGGGGGGGGAAAGGACTGGAGCACTGGGGATTGTAGATTTAGTTTTGGGTTGGGGGAAAACTTAGGGGGTTCGCTAATGGCTTATGTATCTGCTTTGTAATCTCTCTCTGTAACTCTCTCCAAATACAATTCTGTTTGTTTTCTCCAATTCGTTTGAGAGTTTTACTCTGTCGGCTCTTTAAACCCACGACAGAGGGTTAAGCTGTGTTACACTTCATGGACATACTTGAAACTTAATATTCTCTTCACTCTGAGAATTTGCCACAGTCCTTTATGGGATTAAAGAGAGCTTCAAACAAGGATGCTGACTGACCCAAGTGGCTGTAAACATTCATCTGAGAGTGAATGTCAAGGTGCATGTTTACAGTGGTAGTGCTGTTTTGGGTTTTTTTTTTGTAAACAATTTTTCATGCACTGGGCACCTACTTTGCAGGATCCATTCTCTATGTAAGAAGGAAGTATTCATGAAATCTCAAGTTCCTTGTAAATGTATTACTAATTTTTCTTTTACCAGTGGCCTTGGAGGAAAATAGACATCTGAAAGGTTCTAAATTGTTTGCTTTTCTGACCAAAGGTGGTAAATATGCTTGATGTCTTATACAGACCCATTACACTGAAAAGGAGACTGTGTTACAACCTGGAGATATTTCTGAAGAAACTGAAGAATCACAGTGCTGTAGTCTTAAAATTTTTGCTGAAGAGGAAGGCTATGAAGCAGATAGTGAAAGTAACCCTGATGACAGTGAAACCAAGAATGAAGGTAAATGCAAACTTTCCAAGTATACAAAGCTTTCTTTATGACATAGCAGTGCTTACTTGTCTTCTGATAATGCAAAAATGAAGTGAGCATCAGAGACCTTTAAAAGATAGAAGTAGTGTAACTTTTTTACTTCCAGTAGAATACAGCTACAGATAGAGAGATGTAGAATATTCTTCCCGAGTGTTACAGGAACTACTCTACCTTGGCTGTCTTGATTAGCATGACTACTCTGAAGTCCTATTGCTCAAATGTGCTATTGTAATCCTGCAACAACTTTCTGCAGAGATGCAGATGTAGTTTGTTTGAAACTCAATGCTGAATTTTATCTTCAATGTTATAACATTTTGTTAAAAAAAGTAGATAGTCTTATCTGTATCATAGAAGACATTATAGAATACTGGCATTGTGGACCAACAGTTCCTGGCAACAGCATGGTCTAGACAAGATAGCCCATCACACTGTCCAGCTGATTCTTAAGTGTCCAAGGGTCATTCCTGGGTCGTACCTCCCTGGAGAGATTATTTCAATGGCTGGTTGTTAGCATTGTGGGAAACTTGCCTATTGCGTTCAATCAGAATTTCTCCAGGAGTAACTTGTACCCATTAACCTTTGTCTTTTCCATGTGAGTCTTTGTAAAAAGGCTATCTCCATCTTCTTCGTAGTCACCCTTCAAATACTAGAACGTGATGATGAGGTATCTCATAAACTGCCTTTTCTCAAGGCTGAACAAATCCGCTTCTCTCAACAGGCTTTACAGTCTTATTCACTTAAACATAAGGAAAAACTTTGCTTTGAGAGTAACAGAGCAATGGATGATAGAGAGATTGTGAAGCCTCCTTTTTGTGGAGCCTTTCACAACTTACTTGGCTGTGTTCCTGTGCAACCTGATCTAGGTGAACTTGCTTTAGCAGAGGGGCTTGACTAGATGGTTTCTGTAGGTCACTTCCAACCTTTAGTGTTCTGTGATTTTTTGGTCATCTAAGTAGCATTTCTCTGGACTGCCTAGCATGTCCTTTTTTTTTTTTTTTTTTTTTTTTTTTTTTTNGCTAAGCACAGGATTTCAGTCCGGATGTGGCCTGGCAAGTGCTGAGTAGGTTGGGATAATGACTTCTTCATCTCTACTGGTGATAACCCTTGTTGCAGCTTGGCAGCTTTTTTACTTTCTTTGCTGCAGAAACACACTTTTCCATCATATTGAGTTTGGCCTCCAGGACCCACAGGTCCCTTTCTACAACTTCTCCCTGGACTCCTAAACAAGTAGATCCCAGCCTTTGCTACAATCCTGGATTATGCCTTCCTAGATGCAAGACTATGCTTGTCCTCACTGTGCTTCATAAAGTTCTTGTTAGCCTACTCTTCCAACCTATGTAGGTCTTCCTGCAGGGTAGCTTTCCCTTGTGAAGTGTTCAGTTCCCATTGTTTGGTGTAATTGGCAAACTTCATCAGAGTACCCTTGATCTCATCGTTCAGATCACTTCCAAAGGCATTAAACAGCATTGGGCACAGTATCAATCCCCTGACCGCATTTGTGACACATTGCAACATCCTCAACCACTGTGCAGACCACTGTATGTTACCTAGATGTAACACATGCATTTCTCTAGGGGCAGGCTCTGGAAAACTGTATCAGAAATCTTGAACAAATCCAGGTAGATGTCCAGCACTCCACATCAAATGAGCAGGTGACTTTGTTGTAGGAGGACAGGTTTGTAAAGCAAAATTTGCCTTCGGTGAATCTGTGCTGGCTTTTCCTGATTCATTCAACAGCTGATGTGCACACCTCATGCTGTATTGTTTGTGCAATTCATTTTGAGTGTGGGTTTAATTTTTCCCTTTTGTGATGAACATTTGGATACATATGTTCTTGTATGAGGTCAAATAGAAAGTGAGTAGAAACAGCCATTAATAGCATTTAATTCAACTGTTGCCATTTACTTGTTTGACTGGGCTTTATCAATAGAAAGAAAACCTTTTTAAAGCGTTTCTAAAGAAAAAACTTAACTTGAAACATTTCCATGAAATGTTTGCATAAAGCATATGTGTATACCAAATAATTTTTGCAACTAGTGTTTCCAAGGTGTAAGAAGTGGGGCTTAAGTGGTTTAGTTTTTTTCTTTTTTGATTGTCTTGCAGATACTCTGTCATATGACAATCACATGTGTTTTTTTTTTTTCAGTTAAATAAGTAGATAAGTGCTTCCACAAAGCTTTTAACATAGAAGAAAAGTTTATATTACTTTGGATTTTTTTCTTGGCAAGCTCAGAGATCTGTGCAGAAGCCTGAGGCTCTGTTAACGATTTTAGTCATGTTTCTTTAATTGTGTATATCATTGTTACTATGTCTCCAGTTCCCAGGAAATGAAGGCATGTAATCTAAGAGCATGAAATAGGAGAAACGACATCCTTGCCCTTCTATATCAGCAGAAAAATAGTAAAATCCACATCAGAATAGAAGATTATACTAGCTTCTGAAAACTGCATAGAAGCTAGTGGATGTTTTTGTTTAGTAGCAGTAAGAAAGTTGAAGGAAGTATGTCCTTGGATGTTCTACTTCAATCATGCTAACTGTATTCAGCTGAGTAAATTTCACTGAGACATGTGTCTTCTTTCAGGAGCAGACACAAAGGCAGAACCAGTATGTACTGGTACTTCAGGTTATTTTAATGACCTAGCTGAAAACATCAATCAAGGAGAATTAATATATCCTGAAATCTGCATGTTAGAATTAAACTTGCTTTCATCTGGTAATGCAAGTTTAGAGGTGCTTGCTCATGTCTTCCAAAGCTGCCTGAAAATCATCACCCAGAAGGAGAGAAATGCCACTCTACTTATAGAGCAGGTAAGAATATTAAACAAAGGCAACAGCATTTGTACACATTATTTTCTTCAGTCTTAAAGTACCAGTATACCTAGAAGAGTAATCTCAGAAATATTCTCACTTGGTATGGCACTTGATGATAGGATGCAAAAAAATGCCACAGCTGGCAATATGTTACAGAATTCAGTTAACTAATATATTGAAAAATACCTGATCTGCAGAGCTTTTGATTTTCACAGCTTATTTTATCAAGGCTGTTCAATCACTAGGTCTATAGACACACATTTAATCATGCCATTGGGTTTAAACTGGCAGAGGGGAGATTTAGACTGGATGTTAGGAGGTAGTTCTTTCCAGTAAGGGTGGTGAGGCACTGGAACAGGTTGCCCAGGGAGGTTGTGGCTGCTCCCTCCCTGGAGGTGTTCAAGGCCAAGTTGGAGGAGGCCTTGAGTAACCTGTACTAGTGGGAGGTGTCCCTGCCTATGGCAGGGGGTTGGAACTAGATGATCCTTGAGGTCCCTTCCAACCTTACCGTTCTATGATTCTATGAAACAGAAGAGCAGCAGCAAAAAAACTCCCAAGTACAAACATATCACAGTATCACCAAGGTTGGAAGAGACCTCAAAGATCATCAAGTCCAACCCATTACCACAGTACACATTATCAAAAACTAAACTCCAGAAGCTCCAAACAAACAACAATAAAACCACCAACACTTTATTTCTTTATATGTAAACATTCTAAATGTGCAGGTAGATAGTAAGTACCTTTTTAAAAGCTTCAAGTGATGTACCTCAAAAACACTTCATGCTTTTATTCTTCCTGAGTTTATGTTAGAAACTATTTATGCATATGCTGATGTCTTCATCCTTTTGGAATTTCTCATGGTTAGTATGTGCTTTTGCTTTTTAATAATTGCATATGCCTCTTTTGACAAAGAAAAATACCATTAAGTAATCTAAGCTTAGTGGCCTTGTTTATACAGTTATTTGGCTAAGAGGCACAGTTAGTGTTTTTCAGCTTGAGGCAAAGATGGGAAAAGAAAATGTTATCTGATGCCAGTACTTCATTTTTTTCTGTGAATTACTACCCTTAAATCATTAGCATGCATTTCCTTTTGTTCTGAATTTCAACACATGGAATTACTTACAACCAAAATAATATTTTTCATTACTCTTCAGTATCATTTAGAAAGGGCAAGGTATTAAACTAATCAATTTAGAGATTGTTTTAAAATATCTTTAATTGGAGATGTCTCCAGTTACCCATATCTAAGATGTTTTTGAAGGATTATTTTAAGTATATGACTTCCTTTTTTTTTTTTACATTTTTCTGGGTAGTTATTCTTTAATCCTCTATAAAAAGGTAGAATTTTCTTTCAGTATTGCATCACTACATACCTATATGCTGTGCTTTTTGTCATGACCCGTCAAATCCTATAACTTTCTTACAGGGCAGAAGATAAGGGAGCTCTCAGCTGCTGAACTGATAATGTCTCAAAAGTTTCTTTCTAGATTAATTTGGATTTCAAAGTCTCTTCTGCAATTGAATTGTACAGAACATGAAAGAATTAACAAATATAAAAACATTGTGATGGTAGACAAAAATTGCTTGCAATAAAATATTTCTTGATTCTTTGAGCTGGTGTATATTCTTCAGACCATTTTTCCCTGTATTGTTTTTAACAGGGAACTGTTAAGCTTCTGTTGGGAGGATTTCTGAATATATTGACACAAACAGAGTCTAGTTATCATGGTGAGTTAAAGGTTTAAATAACTTAAATACTGTTATTTATAACAATGTGTGCACACAATGGCATGTGTGAATTTATGCAGCTGCTGCTTTAAGCTGTGACAAGTTCCTGACTTGTGGGTAAATATGAAGCTATTTCTGAGCTAGTGGAAATCTGCTGTTTAAACACATACTGGCAGATCCAAAAATTATAGTTGAAATCATAAACCCTAGGGTGACAGAATTAACAATCATTGTTTAAAAAATAGTAGTCATCTCACTGATAGCATCAGACTCCATCACAACCTATGTTTCTATTTTTAAGTATTTTTGTGTCAGAGGTCTTAATGACATCTTGCTAATGCAAGAATGTGGAAGCAAATGAAAACTTGCTTTAAGGTAGCTTCACATAATGAGGTTGCTCCACAGCAGATGATGTAAACCCATTCCAGGACTTTGATCTCTGACTTTGTGGGGAGAGCCTTTGCTATGCAGATGCTAGGTTCCCAGACTTTCAGACTCCGCTGTGCAAACCTAGGAGCCAGACTTTGTATAGCCATCTGGATGCTTTCAAAGAAATTCTGAAGTATAGTGTCAGGGTCTACTGTTGGATCTTTATAGAATTTCTCTTGTAACTACTGCTGCTTCCTGAATTTGAAATATTTTCATAAATACTGAGTTCAAAGTGAGTCTTTATAAATTTTAAAGATTTTTTTTTTCTTTTTAAATCTTCTCCAGATTATTATTTTATTTCCTTATTTTTAGGTTGTCAAATGGTGCTGGTAGACTTGCTAGTTTCATTGATGAGTTCACAGACATCTTCAGAGGAGCTAACTCTTCTTCTGAGGGTATTTTTGGAGAAGACACCTTGTACGGTATGTATGGAGTAGAACATAGAAAAATTCAGAGACTCACTGAGAACTGAAACAAAGCAAATACTTTTGAATCCAAGTCTGATGGTTCAGGAGTTCCCTGACACCCCCCCCCCCCTTTTTAAAAAAATCCCCCAAAAAAAAACCNNNNCCCTTTTGTAAAATGACCCAGACAAGAACTCAGCCGACTGGAAGTTAAGGACTGAAGCTCTATTTACAGCTCAGCACAATGTACAAGCAGATATACACACTATAGACAGGAATATTTACAGAAATATACAAGTTAAAGGTAATACAGAAACTCAACACCCCTCCCAGAAATCAGAGACCCCAGGAGGGGCTCCCAACCACCCTTCCACCTTCTCCCCACCCCTGTACCTTACCCCAAGGTAAATTAGGAGGATTGGCCAGGGGGGTTAGAAGGAAAGTGGTTAGTGAGAATTAATCGGCAGAGGAGCCAGAGCCATAAGCTGCCAGACCACCCAAGCTGCTCTCACAGGAAGACACAGAGAGAGACTGACTTATCTAATGTTTTGGTTATTGTTCCCAAACAATTTTTCAGCAAGTGTGTGAGTGAAGTAGACATCACCGTGTTTTCTTTTCACAGCCTATAGTGTAATTTTCTCTATTAGAATATTCTAATTAGCCTCAAACCAGCACACAAAGTATTTGGGAAACTAAAGAGACTATAATAACAGCGTTCTAACTGATCAAAACAAAGTTTTAGTTTGTGAAATAATTCTAAACATATAAAAAGGAATTGGAGATGAGAGGTTTTTGACATATGTTTTAAAGTCCTGGGCACTTTCAACACAAGAAAATAAAATTTCTATTGAGGAGACTGACATTGTAGCTATGGACACTGTAATACTGTAAAATTCAGAACAAGAGGACAGGAGTCTCAAACTGTGCCAGAGCAGGCTTAAGCTGGACATAAGGAAGAAATTCTTCAGGGAAGGAGTGACTGCCCATTGGAATGGGCTGCCCGGGGAGGTGGTGGAGTCACCATCCCTGGAGGTGTTTAAAAGGAGGCTGAATGAGGCACTTAGTGCCATGGCTTCGTTAATTAGTAGGGTTAGGTGATAGGTTACACTCAATGATCCTAGAGGTCTTTTCCATCCTCGTTAATTCTGTGATTCTGAATCATTCCTTTGAAGTTGTAAGACATCTTGCTATTTCAGCAATGCTTTAGCAGCAAGTATTTCTTCAAAACTCTCAAGCTGATTTATGTCATTCTGGCATCTACTGCTTGTGTTGGATATACTGCTGAAATATCTATCTGTTGGTTTGTGTGGAAGTCTGTAAGAAAGCAACAAACAAAGCAGCAGGTGGAAAGAAATAAAAATAATACTATGGAGTCTGAAATGCTCTTCTTGCTTGATTTGGTACTAAGTCAATTTTTCGAAATATCTTGGCAATAATTGGTTAAGTAACTAGAGAATTTTAATTTTTTTTTTTTTTTTTGATTTCAAGGGTTCAGGTGGTTTTGTTACTGATTATGCAATAAAGTGCTGGCCTGTGTGCATTCTTAACCAGTCTCAAACATTGGGTAGAAGGTGTAGTCTTTTGTTGAAGTATAAATTCGATCTGTTGGCATGTAACAAATGTGAGCTAAGATTGTGCGATGACCACTTGCTGTGCCTGAGCTGCTTTCTAAGGGTAGTGACTTAAAGGTTGATTTGCCCTGACTAATTCCCCAGAACTCTTAGGTTATATAATGCCTGTTGATGTTGCTACTTGGTATTTTGTGTGTGCGTGGATATGGAAGCCCACTCCTTTGGGAAAACATCCAAAATCAAGTGAAGGCTAGGGTTCTGCTTAGTTAAATGATATTTGACTACCTGGTATAAACAGTTTGATTTATTTTATTCTCATTTGTTTATTTCTTCTAGGAGATACTACTCAAGGGTGTATTGAAAATCATAGAAGCTAATATTTATATGAGCCCATTGCAGTACCTTGCCTTTCCTTTGCTACATGGCACAAATTTGAGTAGTAGTTCTTCACAAAAAGCTGCTATCACTTCCAACAGCAAAAATACTGGACTACTAAAGAAACCAAAATTTTCACAAACTAAGAAAGAGGCAGATGGTGAGAACTTGAGTCACCAGCTGCTTTCTTCTTGGCATGTAGCCCCAATTCACTTGCCTTTAGTTGGACAAAACTGTTGGCCGCACATGTCTGAAGGCTTCAGTGTCTCACTCTGGTTTCATCTGGAGTATGCTCATGAAACAGAAAATCCAACAGCGAAAGGGAAGAAAATCAAGAGAAGCAGCAGACTGTTAACTTTAAGAGAGAACAGCTTTGACAGCACAGGTGAGGATACAGTTGTTTCTCTTTAGGCAGCACTGCAGTATTCTGGTTACAAGTATGTGCCAGATGTGAAAGGTTGACTTTTTTTTTTCTTTCTTTCTTATTATAGATATTAAACAGTAATTCTAACTTTCTTCAAGATAATATTTTTTGGCCTTTGTCATTAAGTTAGATTAATACCTACTTCCTTAGCAGTCTAGTGTTCTCATGTAATTTATGACAAATACAATCTTTTTTTGTCTACTTCTTTTGATGAAGAAAACATTAAATGCTGCAGCAGAAAAATCATGGGAAAAGACTGTTCTCAAGTCTATTTGGTCTTATTGATGAAAAAAAGTGCTTTGTGTTCTTTAACAGAAGTCTAGTAAATCACTGATTTAGGATTTAAGTATTGGAACTCTTAAAGATGCTCTGAATCCACCAAGGCAGAACCTGAGACTGACTCTGTGTAAATCCTCTGACTTTTCTTACATGTGTGTCAATATTGATGTCAATAGCTGTACATTTATCTATTTATGCTTTTGTTGAGACCCCCCTGCTCCCAAACTCCTGAGTAGAGCCTTTTGGATTATAATTTACAGAGGGGAAAATTCCTTCAATTATTTAAAATACCTCCTAGTGACAATGCTTAGAATACCTTTTACTGTACTTTTTTTCTTTTTTGCTGTTTGAATAAGAGGAGGCAAAGCCTAGCCCAACCCTGAATCTTGGAGCTTACTAGAGCTACTTTGGTTAGAAGGTCTGTGTTTTTACATGGTAAAGTATTAAATGCATGATCATGCTTCAAGGGTAGTATGATCTGTGAAACAAAATCTAATGATTTCTTGGTGCACACTAAGACTGCCAATTCAGCCCAGGGATGTGATATGACATGTTGAAAGCGTCTTTGAGTGTACTCTTGCTTCCTGGATTTACATGATTATAAACAAAAAAGTAAAGTAGGAGATAATTTCAAGCTCCTTACTTCCAGTTTATAACAGACCTAACTTTGTGAAAGAAATGGGGCATTAGTCAACTCACTTGAAAAAAGACAAACAAACAAACAAAACCACAAAACACAAGAAACAATCATCCTCTGCCCCAATACAAAACAAATAAAAACCAAACAAAAAACCCCAAACAAACCAATCCACAACCTCACAACTAAAGTAATTCTTGAACAATACTCTGCAGTACCTCAATTATTTCTTTTCATGCTTGATAGCTGGTAGAACAGGCATTGTTGTATTGGATTGTAATTCTGTATAAACATGCTTATTTTTCTAGAAGAAGTGAAGTCTCTAGGAATGGAATACCTAAGCCTGGGAGATAAACTCATTGAAGATGGATGTATTCATATAATTTCACTGGGTTCCAAAGCACTGATGATACAAGTCTGGGCAGACTTGAACACTGGAGCATTCCTATTTCGGTATGTTGTATTAGTTCAAAAGCAGTCTTGTGAACATACATGTGCTGTTGCTTCCAGTAGTAGCTTACAGATGATACTGGGGAGAGTAGAGAAATTGTTTTTTCGGTGGGGTCATCTTGTACAGTGATGGCAACATCCAGTAACCCTATTGCATACCGATCTACATGATTACTTAATTAAAATGTTAGACTCTGGTCTTGTATGTTTCATACAGTTGTGTATAAATATTGCCTGAAGTAAAATGAAAGGTCAGTCAAAAACATAATGCCATACAAAGCAGCAGTTCAAGTGTTAATGAAATGACATAAGTGTGAAGATAAACTTTTGTAGCTGTAGTGTTTTCACACCCCTGGTGTGAAAATTGCTGTTACTTAATAGGCAAGTGACAACTTTGGTTTTAATCTTCTGAACATATTTTAGCCCTAATTTAGTTTTCATAGGTAATGTATTTTTAAAATGCAACTGAAGCTGCAACTTTAGAACACTGGTTCACAACATTTTTTTTAATAAACTGAAAATTAACTCGTTTATAAAACAGAGATAGTATCCTTGTCTTAAATGTAAATAGATTCATGCAAACAAGTTAAATAAACTGAAACATAATTACCTAGATTATGCTGAACACACAACATATAGAATTGTGATTAAACAGTACTGCCTGAGAAAGCTGAAAATGGCAATATCAGTCTTTGAGGTTTTAATAAGAAAAATACCAAGTTTGGAACTTAAAATGCAAATTCGAGAACAAACACACACAAACTGTTGTGGGTTTTTTTTCCTTTTCTGTTGCTTTCATAGCATGTGCATGGATCCAAACGATGAGATGAAAGCTGGTCTGCTAGCACAAGCTGAATCTCCAGAGAATGTTTTCCTTGTGGGTAGGTGGCAGCATTTGGCAGTAACCTATCTGCAGCAACCAGAAGGCAAGAAAAATATCCATGGAAAACTGTTGCTGTGGGTTTCTGGTCAGAGGTAAAGTATATATTAGTTGTACCTAGAGTTTTATCTTCTTTAAAAGATGTGCTCTAGTAGGAAAACATCTGCACCATTTTGGTGTGAGCTGAAAAGTCTTTTGGGGGTAGGAGAAGGGTTTTTACTCTCGCTGGAATTCCTAGAAATATGTCGAGTTGTCTTGATTGCTTGGAGAGCCTTCAGTTCATACATGGGCCAGTGCAGTTCTAAGTGTGGTTTTTCTTTCCATCACACTTAAAGAGAATTTCTACAATGTTTTGAGTAAGATCCAAATAAAGTTATGGTATGAAATTAGCAGTAGGCACAATGTTTCCAGTTAAGAATCTGAATTATGGTATAGTTCAGATACTAGCAATGCTGTTGAAAAGCAGGAAAGAAGAGGAGATAGAAAGAAAGCAGGTATTTTGCTCCACTGAGAGAAATAGGGAGAAGTTAAAATATTTTGGACAGAGTACTACTACATCCACTGAAAACTTAAGGTCCATACTCGAAAATGAGGTAACTGGTGCAAGGCTGGGCAGGCCTGTACCTGCATGAAATAGTCATTGGTTAGAGAAAGAGGAATTCATTCAATATCACAGTTTTTATCACTTGCTCCTGAAGTCCAGACTAAGACTTGCTTTGTGTCCCAAATATGAAACTGATGGTCAAAATGCTATGTTCTAAGACAATTAGATACAAGACTGTGCTATTCCTCTAGAATTTGGTTAGTAAACAAGCAATATTATTAAAAGCATTCCTAAAGCTATGTCTAGGGCAAAAAAAGCTGTTGTGCAATTTTTCTTCTAGCAGTTTAACCTGGAATTCGAAAGTATAATGCTTGTTTCACTTTGTTATGGAAACTACATGGAGTTTTTAAGCAACTTGTTCTGCTCCCCAGCTGTGCTTGCTCATATGCAATAAAATCCAAATATGGAAGTAGAGCAGAAATTAAAACTCGTACAATGTTCTGCCTATGCAGAGGCTACATTATATGGAGAGTTAGTTGCCAATTTGCTAAGTTAAGATCTTCCAGGAAGCTTCAAATGACCTTTACAGTGCAATTTGTCTGTTTATGTAAATGTACATAAGGTTAACTAGATGCTTTATTGTCTATGGCTCTGCAGCACACCTGCTCTGACAATGTTCCTTGATAAGAACAAGTCCTCAGCATAGTATTTTCAAGCATATGTGATGTGCATTAGTATATTCAAAGACCTTTTAGAAATAATGGAAATTCTTGAACATGAATTGTGTTTTAGAAGTGTACATGCTGTTATATACAGTTTCTTCTTTGTAAGAGGAAGGATGAAGGAACTTCAGATCCAGAAAATCTTCACTGTATGGCAACGTTAGTTGTGACTCTATTAAAATACTGCACAGAAGAATACATACATCATTATGTAACTTGAGTTATAAGATGCCTACTGCTTCAAGATGACATTAGCAATCTAATGTTGATACAGCATGTCCTTTTGCCTAGTACATATGGAAATATATCTCAAGCCTAAGATAACTACCTTAGAAATTTTGATTTGCTTCTTAAACTTGTTTCTTTGTGTATTTTCAGGAAATGTGAGATAAATTTAGATTACTCACTACCGAGGAAATCAGGCTTGTCATCTGACAGCAATAAAACCTTTTGTATGGTTGGCCATTGTACATCATCTCAAGAAGAGCTGCTTCGGTTATCGGGTAGATGGGATCTTGGAAATCTCCTTCTATTTAATGGTACTTTTGTATGCTTTTTTCCTTGAACAAGTCTTTATTTACTCTTTCTCTCCACAATCAAAGGCTTAATTTGATTTTACTGTAATAGCTTGGCATATTTAAAAAATAGAAGTAACAGCACATTTCTTTACCAGCATAATATAAGGAGAAAGTTTCAATATTTGGTGGTGCTGTAGTGTCACTCCTGCTTTCTTTTTTTAGTGCTGTAATTGGCAATTCCAGTTGTTTCAGTGTTTCAATCTAAAAAAAAAAAAATCTTAGGGTAGAGAATGGATAGATCAGTGGTACTTTTTCTGGTTTTTTTTTTTTTTTTTGCTTAAGGACTTATTCTCTCCCTGCTGAAAAAATGTATTTCATATATCTGCTTCTAAACTACTAACTTCAAATTACTTAAAGCATATTTTAAAGTACACAGAATTTAAACTACTGAGTACTGAGTTAAGCATGCTTATTCCTGAAACTGTTAGAGTTACTTTGGGGTTTTCTTAGATGCATAGTTCTCCCTCTTTTGGAAAGCTTTGTCCAGGACTTCTGGGTGTTTGCTTAGTGCTGAAGGCTGGAACCATGCTGGTCATCACCTGGTATTTTTTCACGTGCAGTGGTCCAGTTAGCAGTACCACACAAATGAAGTCAGTTTGCAAGCGTGTGGTGCACGCAGGTGTTGTGTGTGTAGATAGTGTATTTGTGCAAGGCTGTAAGTGAGATGTTTATTGTGAATGTAAGATCCACCTGGTGAATTTACATGATCTGGCTGCCATGTGCCTACAGCCAGCATAATCGGTATGTCTTGAGGCACAGGGCTTACTTGTCATACACCTGTGCATCACAGATTTGGGTTCTTCTGCATGATTCTTTTGAATTTGCATTCTCACAAACAGATAACTGAAGATGTGCTGTCCAGGAAAGGGAGGAAGGTTCATTTGGCCTTCTACTTACATGTTTTCTCTTTTTTTTTTTCTTTCCCTGCTCTGTTTTAGCTGTAGTGAGCTCTTACTGTTGCATCCTTCTTTTATTCTACCCTTCTCTCTATGATGTTGTAGTATGTTGTTGCTGTCTGTAATCTTACTGTACTTTGAAAACTTTGAGCAGGCTTGCATAGGTGACTTTTTATTTTTAAAATATGTTATTCATAGTTTTAAAATTGATTATTGAGAACCGTTAGTCTTCAGTTGGTGCAGATCATTCTCTTGACTTGATTTCAGTTGCCACTGAGTTGATCTGGCCTGTGATATGTCAGAAGTCACTGATCTACAGCAGCTAAAAGAAAATTGTATTTTCTTTTATTGATTGTTTTCTGTCAACAGTGACTATGAAAAACAGACAGTTTTCATGCTCTACTAGCCAATGTGTGAGTTGTTTTTTTTTACTCTTGCACTACACAGTTAACAACTTCTTTGCTGGCTTTTAGGTGCAAAGATTGGACCAGAGGAAGCATTTTACTTGTACACGTGTGGGCCTGACTTCACATCTGTAATGCCTTGTAAATACGGCAAAACATCGACTGATTATTCAAAGTACATAAGTAAAGAGATTCTACAATGTGAACAAATTAAGGAGCTCTTCATGGCAAAGAAGGAAGTGGATGTTGGGTCCTTAATTGTAAGCTTTCACTTCTTAAATTTGTTTTTAATGTCTTAGAACTAAGAAACTGGGAACACTTTTTTTGCTGTTGTCCAGAGTTCTTTACTTGCTCAAACCAAGTGGAGACAAGCCAGTTCTCATTAAAATCAGTGCAGGGTTCTTCCCACTTATTTCAGTGGGAGTTGAACTCCACCCAGGGTGGCCATTTCATATTGCTCTGTTTGGATAATGACAACTTCTGTGTATTTAAACTTGCTCTGTGTTTAATCCATCAGATAAGCAGACCACCTCCAAATGCTGTAGGCTGAATATATAACTCTTCTCTGCGTTACTGTAAAGATAGGCAAGGGCAGTTTAGTTACCCTTTTAATGTTAAAACTGAGAGGAGAAGGGTCTTATCTGGCTTTATTAAAGCAAAAGACTTCATCCTCATTCTTTGAGGGTTTTGAGGGAGTAAGCTTCCATCAAGTTTTACTAAAAAGTAATTTTCCAGCAGGCAGATCTTACCTTTTCTCATCATTCCTGACTGAAACAACCATGCTAGATGCAGGTGTAAAGATAGTTGCATGAAAAAAAAAAGCACTAAATAAATGTTTATTAATCAGTAGAACCTGCTGTATTTGGGGAATTGTCTTCATGCACTGATAATTCCTACTGTATGAGTTGTTTCCACTAGAGACATCTTGTCCTACAGCAGTTCTGTAGCTGTAAGTGAAGAGTCATTCTGTGTGTGATCCATGTAAACAAAAATTTTGGGTAGGTTAAGGAGGAAAGGAATAGAATAAGTGAAAAGCCTAACAAATTCACCATGCAACACTTAGAAGCTTGTTTTGCTTTGGAAAACACCAAGTAATCAGAGAGAATTCTGGGCTTGAGTGATGAATTAATCTCTGCACTTTTGTGCAGAACACAAGTACCTTAAATATAATAATTTTTCTATTTTAAGTTACTTCCCAAGTATGACTGGTTTACTTTTTCTGTGAAAATAAGTCTGTTACTTTCCGTAGAAGCTTTGGTTTTGATCTAGATAAGCCCCTTTATCAGTAATCAAACTTCTACTGACATCCTCTTATGACAAAGCTGATTAAACGATAGACTTCAAACAAAAAAAAACCCAGAGAAATTTGGAAAGGATAGCAGATGACTTTCTAAGCAGCAGATCCAAAATAGAAAAAATTAGTCCAATACCTCATTTTCTTTTAGATTTATTAGTAACTCTGTTTTATCAGGGGATAAGAGGGGGGTCCTTAGTGGATTTTTTTTTTAGTTCTTTCTTAACATTCTGTCCTGTAGCTATTGCATAACTTGCTAAAAATCAGGTATCCTTTGTGTTTTAGTGCACATGCATCCACATGAAACTTACGAGCATGTTGATAGTGAGGTGGGATTGAATTGCCAAAGTGGCTGCTACTTGCTGTTGGGTGGGTCTTGTTTGTGGCTTTTAGTCTTCTGCAGCAGGGGTGGCGTTTTTGTATGTAGCTTTTTTGAAAAACATTAAACTTTTCTTGTTTCAGGAGAATCTTGCTGTTGTTTATACCACATGCTGCCCTGGTCAGTACACCATATATGAACCTGTAATTAGACTGAAAGGTCAAGTTAAAACTGTACCTTCTCAAAGACCTTTCAGTTTAAAAGAAGTTCAGAGCAATGTATTGGACTCTCATCACCTGAAAACACTTCAACCTGTTGAATATAAAACTCTCCAGGGCATACTACATGAAATAGGAGGAACTGGTGCATTTGTTTTCCTCTTTGCTAGGGTAAGTAGGCTCAAGAAGGGGGGTATGCCTGTGTTCTCCCATATAGTATTTTCCTTTGGGTCTTGGGTATGAAATCACATGTTCTGACTGCCTGGCTGTAGTCTGCATGTGACTTCTTTTTATGGAAACTACCTGAGGCATAACACAGACTGGATCATGCAGCTTGTGTTAGAATTGTAGTTAAGTTTGAAGTTTCTTATATAATGTTTTTAATAATATTCCTATTATGTAAGATACGGTGTTACATTCTGATTTACTTATGGGACTTCTAAATGTCAGATTATTTTTAGGGGTATTGTATATCATTACGTAGCTCTAACATTTCAAATGGAGGATATTCACAACGTGAGTATGAATAAATGTAAAGCTACATAGTGTGTAATGAATAGTGAGAGGTTTTTGTTTTTGTTTAGAGAAATATTCAGCCATGTCTAAAGGCTTATTCTGTCTAAGGATAATTGTAATTTCAAAAGTATTAAGGCTACGAGCCTTAGGTTAGTTATTATTTACCCATGACCTTTACATGGAGAGGCTAATATTTGTGCTAGGAGTCTTTGGAGTACTACAGTTAATTCAAAATGCCAATGCATTGATAAGCCTAAAACTTGCTTGGTTTATATGTCTCAGGCAATAGTAGTGTTCTGAAAGTGGACTAAAGACAGTCCAGTGTACAGACTGCTGGTTATGAAGACACTGCCTGCTGTAATTTTAACATTACTGGTGAGATCTGAGGAGAAAATCCTAATTCATGTGACTATCATTTGTGCTAAGTATGTGCTACAGATCATGCTGTAGACTCTTTACATCAGTAAAGCAAGCAAACAATAGAGCACCTGTCAGAAAACACAGATATACATGTTAATTCTGCTGAAACAGTTACACACCAGTGCACAGTAAGGGAACCTATAGGAACTGAAATTCCATTAATGTGAGATTTCTTTCTTGTACATTTTGGGTAAAAATACTGTTTGCCTTTTTTTAATTCAAGGATGTTAGGAAGGAAAGAGTGAAGAACTGTCCATGGTCTTCATCTATCAAATTGCTTCTCTCTTTAAAGTCAAAATAAAACTTGTAATGCTTGATGCTTACAGGTAGAGATAGTCTAGACCCTCAGGGACCTTAATTTAAAGCTCCCTTAAACATTACAAGAAACATTCTTTTCCAGGGCAGAGAGTTGATTATTACTAGTAGTTTATGTACTTCATGAACTTGTGACTTTGTAGTATAGGAAGAGTAAATTGGTGTCTTCTACTTACAGTTTACGTATAATAGCTTTCTAGTTTTCTCCTTAAAAAAGGGATTCCTGTAATTGAACTTTTCTTTTTTTTAGTACAGTAGGAATTATAATTTTAGATATAATAACTGAATGTACACAATTTGGCAAAATTAAGGTTATGTACATAATTTCATTTTTTAAAAACAGTTTTAATCTAGAAGTTTCAATTTAAGACTGTAACAAAGTATTTTTAAGGCTTTTTGTTCTAAACTGTTTTATTAAATTTTCCTTTTCTTCAGGTTGTAGAGATTAGCAGCTGTGAAGACACTCAAGCTTTAGCACTGCAACTTATACTGTCTTTAACAAAATACAATCAACAGAGAATACAGGAAATGGGCAATTGTAATGGTTATTCTATGATTCATCGAGTATTGATCAAACCAAAATGCATTGTAGGATTTTGCATGCTAAAGGTAATACTCTTTTTAAACCTGGTATTTTGTTTTAAGTTAGCATAAATTTAGAAACTTGCCTGTAATTTTAATTCTATATTTGAAGCTGCCTTCAGAAAGGCAGAAACGTGGTTTGGAGCAAATTTGGTCTAAGTATTTTGCCTTAAACTACAAGTTCTTGATAGGTAAGGGAGAAAAAAGAAAAGTTGAAAGACTCTGATTTCGTGGGTGATTCTCTGAGAGAATGATCTTAAAGTAAGCTTAAACTTGTAAGCAAGTAGTAAAAATATTTGAGTGTGCTTGAAAACTTTTTCCAGAAAACTTTTGTACTGGTGTTACAAGAATTAAGCATCTCAACTGCTTCCAGTGTGATTACTAAACTCAGTAACTATTTGAAGGTGACCAGATAGATATCTGTGCCTTCCATCAATGCCTCTTTTAAAGATTTTTTTTTTTGATAGGACAACTGTCCTATTTTGAGCATATGATATTATATGATATGGAGTGCACCCTCAGCAAGTTTGCAGATGACACCAAGCTGTGTGGCACAGTCGACTTGCTAGAGGGCAGGGATGCCATCCAGAGGGACCTGGACAGGCTGGAGAGTTGGGCCCAGGCCAACCTGATGAAATTCAATAAGGCCAAGTGTAAGGTCCTGCACCTGGGTAGGCACAATCCCAAGCACAAATACAGGCTGGGTGGTGAATGGCTGGAGAGCAGCCCTGAGGAAAAGGACCTTGGAGTCTGGGTTGATGAAAAGCTCAACATGAGCCTGCAGTGTGCACATGCAGCCCAGACAGCCAACCGAGTCCTAGGCTGCATCAAGAGAAGCGTGGCCAGCAGAGCAAGGGAGGTGATTCTGCCCCTTTACTCTGCTCTCGTCAGACCCCACCTGGAGTACTGTGTGCAGTTCTGGAACCCTCAGCACAGGAAGGACATGGAAGTGTTGGAGC
>VWZE01023403.1:152835-175552 GCA_013396675.1 Eubucco bourcierii
GATGATCCTTGAGGTCCCTTCCAACCTTACCATTCTATGATTCTATATTCAAAATAAATTTCCTCTTCCTTTTAAGACTCTCCTTGAGGGGTGCTGCAGTGACGAGATTCTCTATGTAAATGAAAATGGGCAATTCATGCTTGATACAGACTCTACTGCAGTTATCCAAGATGTCCAGTTGTTAGAAAAGCTGCTGCTTGACTGGAAGATTTGGTCTAAAGCAAAGGTAATAACTTTCATGTTGGATTTTAAGTTGAATAGTAAAATGTTTTTACTTTTTAGAAAGTGATAAAGTATGAAGTCTGAAAAGAATTTTTCCAGTTAGAGGTCAGTAATTAGCTGCTAGTAGCATCAAGCTGCTGTTATACAGGTAGCCTTAGTGTCTTAAATTCTGTAAACGTACATAAACGATTTGTTAGTTGAATGGATTTTTTTTTTTTTTTTTCTTCCTCATGGTAACTTTTTAAGACTGAGGAAGATTTACTTCCCTCTGGTGTTGAACTGTTGAAAATAACTGTCTAGAGTAGACAAAACTCTATTTAGATAGGAAGTAATATTTTGGGAGGTAGATTCGTCATAAAAAATACACTTCATTTTGTATAAGTACAACTTTTTTCTGATGGTTTCTAGATCTGATTTGACCATTTGCAGTCAATTAGTGTTTTTCTTAGATGCAAAACTAACTTATTTATGTTCCTAAAGAGTTTGGGAGTTTATTATCAATATGTAGGCTCAGAAATATAGTTTTGAAGCCTTGTTCCTGTTTTGCTTTGTTTTTCAGCAAGGTATTTGGGAAACACTTTTAGCAGCTCTAGAAATCCTTATTAGAGCTAACCATCCACAGCAGATGTTTAACATAAAACAGCTACTGAAAGCTCAAGTGGTACATCACTTCCTGTTGACTTGTCAGGTTCTGCAGGTAACTTCATTTTGAAACTCTGTGTCGTGCTTGGCGAATACTGTGTTCCCTATAGCATTTAGTCTCTTCCCTACCCCAAACAAAACTACTTCAGTAGATGTTGTCCTCTGTGCTTCCAGACCACTTTTGTCTTCAGCAGGTATTACTGCTGTAAACAGTTCCCTTTTGGATGCTCTGTTTACTTCTGGACAGAAGGAACAAATGATTTTAACCATCTGGTACAATCTGAAAGCCTAGTCACTAGGTTACTTGTCCAATTCATCTATGGGTAGAAGCTGAAATGAATGCACTGTGACCCTTTTATATAAGACCTGATGTGTCTGTTACTAGCTCAGGTCTTCAATACTGAAAAATAGATACTGTGCAAATAGAAGAAACTGTCATTTTTATCTCATTAGAGAGGGCAACTTCAGCCATTTGATATACACTTCTTGGGAACATTATTTCAAAACAGTTTCATGCTTGTAGTATGTATGTTTGTGACAATAGGTATTGGCTTTATGTTCTTTATTTGGGGTTTTTCACTCTAACATGCATGCATTTCATTACTTTTTTGTCTTTTAATGATTTTTTCAAGTTTTTGATAATTCTCATTGCTGTACTTTTGATTTCTTCAACTATTTTAATTTCTCTCCAAGTATGTAATACAATACAGTATACTAAGCTTTCAAGGGTGGTTTGTGTCCAAAGACTCCAACATCTCAAGTCAGACTGATATAATTAATTTTCTAAAAGTAAACTGCACATCTGCAATATATGGTCTGTGCTTGAATTGAGTGTGCTGGACTTGGGTAACATTGAATGGATACAATAACTCCTCTCCATACAGGCTTTACTACTCAGGTATTTTTCTTATTTGTTCTACAATAGCACAACAATTTGGGAAAAATAAAAAAGTAAAAATAGAAACAATTTCTATGAAATCAGAAATACAAATAATTTAGAGTTGTGCTGCTTTTCCTTTTTAGGAGCATAAAGAAGGGCACTTTGCATCCCTGCCTCAGGAGGTTTGCAGATCATTTGTGAAAATAATTGAAGAAGTGCTTGGATCACCTCCAGACCTGGAATTGCTGACACTGGTCTTCAATTTCCTCCTAGCAGTTCACCCACCCACTAATACCTATGTCTGTCACAATCCTACCAATTTCTACTTTTCTCTGCACATAGGTACATATGTCCCATTTAACAAGAAGTAAACATAGTAATTTAGTTACAAATTAATATTAAACCCCCCTATTTTGCTCTTGTAAATTGCTATTCTGTTAATATAGTCTTTGCTGTATTGTGGTAACTAGATAAAAATTATTGAACTATTGGGACTTGGTAAAATAAAAGTAGTTTATAGTGTTGAGAGACATTGTAGTTAGACTTTGTTTGCTTGGCTTAGAGAGCTTCATTCTGCTTACAGCCATAGATAATCTCTGTTTAAAACTGGCTACTGTTAAGTGGAATACATAACATTTAGCTGCCTGTATGGACACACTTGCTTACGGGCAAACCTTAAAGAAAAATGCCAAACTTGCCTATAAATGAAGCTTCTTCAGAAGTGTGTCCGTTATTCTGGCGCTTTCTTGTTTCCTGTTACTGGATTACTAGAAAAATGAAAGTCCTCAGGAACACTACTAGCAAATCATCAGTTGCACTGCAAGATGCCCTTTGGCAAGCACCATCAGTGCTTTTCATGCAAGTTACTGAAAGTACCTATGTGCTTTGAGGAGTGCAGCTCTAGGACAACTGCCTTTACTGTATGTGTACTAGATGATCACTTTGGCAAAGTGAGTGCTATGAGCTTTAAATTTCTTTTTTCTAGCTCTTCTAAAAAATGAGAAACCGGTAGGTGTATAGTTCATGCTTTAATACTAGCATTGTACAACCTTAGCCATTACTCATGAACATGAAAAGCATCAGCCAAGTGTGAAATGTTTTCTTTTTTTGCAGATCAGTTGCAATGGCCATGCACCTTATCTGTATCTGCCCTCTAATAACCATCAGACATAAAATTCCGCATAAGAGTAGAATGCCCTTTTTGTTACTTTGAGCCTTATTAGGTTAATCTGAAAACAGTCACCTGTTCTCCACATGGCAAAGAGTCTAAGCTACTACTGCTTGTATGCCTGAAGGGAAGGACCATCTTTAAATAGAATTGCTTCAGAACATCATAATGTTTTCAGTGTTCTGAAGTAAAAGATACATCACTTAAAAATTGTTCACAAGTGCTTTTTCTCGCGTGCTTCTGAGTCAAGTGTTTCTCATTAGCCTCCAGCCATCAGCTTGAAATGTAACTTGGCTTCTGTGAATCTAAATATGTCAAGAATGCAGGCTTAAACTTTTATAAAACTCTTTCTTTTCTTTTTAGATGGCAAAATTTTTCAAGAGAAAGTTGAGTCACTTAAATACCTGAGAAATTCTAGCAGTGGTGGGAAGTCAGTAGACAGCTCTACATTTGTGATTACAACTCCGACTGGATTTACAGCTTTACCACTGGGAGGTAAAACAATGCTGGAAAAACAAGGACCTTAAGACACAGACAGAGTACTTTGGCAGCTGAATAGCGTGCTGTAAAGTTATTTTCCCACAGATGTTTCGTACAAATCTCTCCCTGCCCCTTGGAGTTTGATCTCTGAACAGCAGAGTAAGAAGGATGGAACTGAATGTGCTATCTTAATTGCTCTTTATGCTCCAGTTGGGATGAATTTCCACACTGATGGCTGAGGCAGTAAAGTGGACCAGATAGCTGAACAATGGCATTTGTTAACAGACCTGCTAGATATGTACTAGAATGCCCAGTTAAGGCAATAGTTCAAATAGGATAGCTGCTTGTGGCTCAATATCTGTGCATTAAGCTGATGTTTTTCTGTATTTGTGCATACTTTTTAAGATCCATCTAAAAATAGCTTTGAAGTATTGACATTTAGTTATACTGCAGATACACTGTTCCTGCCTGATAGAAGATAGTATATCTTATAAAGAACAGTTTAGATACCTTGGTTATATAACTTAAAATTGAGTAGTTTTCTAGAAACAGTCTCATTATATAGTCCTCAACTTGTACAGGACACTAAAGATGATTGCTTTAATCAGTTTTGAATTCCTCTACTATAGGTGCTGAAATGCTGTGAAATTTAGTTCAAACTGGTAACTTTTTTTAGCTGACATGCTGCGAGTGTGAAGTCTTCTGAATCATTACTGAATTAGATTTTTTTAATCATACTTTTTACACAGGTTTGCATAGGCAATCAACAAATATCACCTGCAAGGCAAAATCTAAAACTTGGGTTTAGGGTTAGGTATAAGTTATTTAAGCAGATTTGCAATAAGAAATAAAATCTAAATAAAAATGCATAATCTGAACAAGTTAACCAATATATACAAAATTGGGATGGAAACCAATTACTCTGATCTATAGTTGAGCTACTGTGTATTTCAGACCATATATGACTTGGCTGTATTTTGTGTATCACCAATGTACTTCAATTTGCAATTAACATCTTGTTCCTGCTCTGCTTAGAAAAGACAAACTGAGTCTTCAATCATTACTTCAGTTGAAACAGTGTTAGTTCAAGTACCTTTTAGGGTAGCAGTGATATGAAGAGCAGACCACAGTAGTAAACTGTTTATGGATTACTCTAGAAGAATAAGATTTCACACATACATACTTTTTTCTATCAAGAGTATAAAACTGTTCTTTATTAAAGATGATTCATATGTGTCAAAGGAATACATAACTTTTTTTTGGTGAAAATAGATATTTGAGTGTTGTGGTTCTGAATTTGAATTTTTAAATTGAGATAATGAGTATGTAATTTAAAATATTTAGATAAATTGCTTCCTGCACATGGGTTTGCAGTTTGTTTTTTCTACTTGCTAGTACGTGTGAAAGCATGGCTGTAAGATAGTTGCAGCTATATGGGTTCTTTCTGTTGTCTGAAGGCCAGCTTGGTATGGCTGTTTGCATGTGTGTAGGTGTGTATATATTTGTTTTATGCATATCTCATTTAAAAAAAAAATTCCTGATTCATTATCATTTGCATCAGTACTAACTAGCACATAGTTTTCAAAATACTTCTGAATGAACAAAGTCTCCTTTCCCTTGAGTAACAGAAGGCTTCTTCTACCACTCTAGTATACAGATGCTTTCCCTCTTAAAAATTTGTTTTATATAAGACATCTGTAATGTACTGTGGAAGTTTGACTCTTTCAGGTCAAAAGCTGTGTGTGAAAGGAAGCCCTGTTAAATAAGATAGGCAGTGATTTGTTATACCTCTGAAGTACATGCAAAAGGGTTAGTGAATGGTATTTCAGTATTCACTGAAGGTAGATTGAACCTCTTATACAAATGTGCCAAGTAGAGCAACCAAATCTATCTGACCATGCTTATAACATTGAGGGAAAAACTTTTTTTTATTGTAAAAGGAATGCTAAAGATATCCTTATTTCTCTAGAGAACATTTCCAAGACTACTGTACAGCAGAAGATAAGCTTTCAGATGCCTAAAAGGCTTTGCAAAAGTTTACCAACGTCTCCTATTTCCTCACCTGAACTTCATCAAAAGAGACTAAGTGAAAGAATAGGAACAAGTGCTGATGACCTGCAAATTATTGGCAAGCCTGACTACATTGATCTCCAGGGTAGAACTGATTTCATAGGAAGTTCTGAAACCATGAAGAGAGTACAAGAAGAAATATTTCTTAGCAGTTGTGAGTCAGCAAAAACAGTTTGTGACTCAGAATTAACATCTGCTGAAACACTTGAAGAAATTGAAAAAGAAGAGTTATCTGAAAATGCTTTTGAGCGTAAGAAAGCAGATGTAGACCTGAAATGTAGTGAAGGTGGTGGTGCTGCAGCTGAACCATCACTACGTCGTCCAGACAACTTGAAAGGAGTGCCTTCATTTCAGAGGAGTCAGAGTAATTTTGCAGGGTTGGGCTTGGCGTTTTCCATTCATGGAGGATCATCTGCCATTGCTCGCTGGCCAAGCTTTGCTGACAAGAATGTACTTCCTGAAGACTGGGAAAATCTTGCTTTTTCTTCAGCTGATGAGAACCCTCAAAAAACATTTGAAAGCCCTGATGACAGGTAAACAGATAAACAAAATAAACTAGCAGTAGGTAAGCATGAGCTTTAATCTCAGTTCTTCATCTTGATTACTGTTCTACAGAAATTGGAAGTCTGAAAATTAAGTTGTCTTTGACTGTCATAAAATCATTATGGTAGCTCACAAATTATATCACAACCAAGTAGGTCTGGTCAGATTATTTGGTAATCTGACATTCACAAGCAACTGTTAATGAAGTGTGGTAATAGGAGTATTGGAAAAATATTTACCAGATGTCCTCTTCCTTCCAACCCTAAAATAAGCTAACGATTTTGCAATTTTTTTTTTTAATGTTTCCTGGTTTAGACAAACTGCAGTAAAATATTGATCTGTTTTCAGATATACAGAAGACTGTCTTGTACTTGTCTGTTGTGGATTATATGACCTTCTTCGTGGAGTTCTTCTAATCCTGCCAGATATCATGCTAGATGATGTGATGGACAAACTTATCCAACCTGATTATCTTATAGTTCTTGTGAATCACCCATCTCCTCTTATACAACAAGGAGTCATTAAAGTAAGGCTGTAGAAAGTGTTTTAAGCTAAAAAGCTGTGAACTAGCATAGTTAACATGTGGGAAACATGAAGTATTGGTAATCTTTTTTTTATTTTGCTTTCTTCAGTTTTATAGGTTTACTTACGAGCTTTAAGATGTCTCCACTCCCTCAGACTGAAAAAAACACCAAACATCACTAAAATATAGAATCTTCCAGTAGATATAGTCTGTGATCTAAGCCAGAGGCCTTAGGAGAGCATATGATGGCATTACTGATATAAACAGACAACCGTGCATGAAGCTGATATCCACATCTTCAGTGTTAAAGACACAATGCGCTTCAGTATGGCGACTTTCAGTTAGTCTGAGCAGCCATTCCCACGTTTGTGGCCTGAGCATGAACTTGAGGCTTCAGAATGTTTTCAGAGAGTGTTCATTGATGATAACATTATGGAGGTGAAAAGCTTTGAGAATCTGTTTCTGCAAAGAAAGTTAGAATTATACAGCTTCATAAACAAAATGATCCAAAAATAGTCATACAGGCACCTTCATACACAAAGTGCAGAATTAAGCAAGTATAAAATCAAATGTATTTATCTAATCATTCTGATATGTGTGTTTTTGTCTACACCAGACTTGACTAAAAACCTGAGTCTGCACATTAAAAGGATAAAGTCTGCTGTTGGTTATAACAAGGGCAGTGTAAAAAGTTTTGATACTGTAGTTGATAATTTTAATCTGAAATGTAAAAAAGTGTTAGACTGTTCAAATCACAGACGGAATTACGTTAAATGTTTAAATCTTGCATCATAATTATGCATTTATTTTTAGCTGTTGGATGCGTATTTCAGCAGAGCAAGGAGAGAGCAGAAGGAGAAATTCTTGAAGAATCGTGGCTTCTCCTTGCTAGCCAACCAGCTGTACCTTCACCAGGGTACTCAGGAAGTTGTAGAGTGCTTTTTGGAAATGCTTTTTGGCCGCTCTGTTGGCTTGGATGAAGAGTAAGTAATGCCCTGCTTTTACATCCTGTACCTAGATATTGGAGCTGCAGGCAGTGTACTTTGCTGGAGGCAAGGATGTAATAGCTTTCTGATTCTATTATCTTCCTAGTACTCAACAAGCATAAAGACGGTGCTTTCCAAACTGCTTTGATTCTCAAGAGTATTGTATGGCCCTTAAGTTGTAAGCAAGTCATTTGATTGGTTCTTCTAAACCCTCAGCCCTTCTGATGGTCTTAGAGACCTTTGCATTCAAATGTTGATTTAACTTTCTGGGTTCTTTTTTTAATCTACATGAAACTCTGATGGATATTTTTGAAGTTTTCAGTAGTAGTAGACTTTGGCTACTGAATTTTGGTAGATGGTTAAGGAAAGGTTTGATACCACAGCTGCTACTCTGACTTGGCCATGAGTTTTAAGTTCCTATTCATCCTATACATTCTTGAAACAAAGAACCACCTCATATTGACAGGAAGGGAGATTATCTTTAAGCAATTATCCAAGTAAATGGTATCTTTTAGTAGTAATATGACTACTTAACAGTTGTACCAGCAGAAGATGCAGCAAAGTAATCAGAGTGCAAAACACTTGTGGAAAATTTCCTAAGTTGCTGCTTCTGCAAGATTTGTAATAAAATTACTTTTCCTGTTGGCCTATCTTCATCCCCTCAAAATATTCCTGTTTAACTGCAAGATTTAAACCAGGTTGCTTAACTAGCCCCAGAGCTAAGAACTGTTGCTGTTTCAGGACTGATTTATGGGTCTGGAAAGGAAATGATGATGTTTTGGGGTTTTTAGGATTGCATATAATCAACATGTTATGGACCATTAATCCATTATCTTAATACAGGGTCTGAAGCATTGTCCTGAATTCTGCAATTGCAGTAAGTCAGAAATTGGCAAACTCAAACTTCAGTAGTAGTGGGTGTAGAATATAAAATCTGTCAGTCAATATATTATTATACTGATGCTAAGCTGTATCTGGTTTATTGATAGTGTTTGCTCTAGTTGCTATACTTACTACAGGAAAGATTCTGTCATCTTTTTTTTTCAATACTTATTTAAAAAAAACCCTTGTTTTTAATAAATCTGTAAACAGACAGCTGCTGTTTATCTGAAACTTCAGATAGCCAAAAAGAAATTAAGTGCCTGAAGTGTATTTGGGGTGTTTATTTTGCCCGTATTTCCTGAGTAGGCAGACATTGTTACTCCAGCAAAACATGGGAAATTGCCATTTATGTCTCTGCCAAAATATTAACATAGACTAATATTGTAGTTGCATGTACCAGGTTGTTATTTTAAAGATGTCATTCACTTATGTTTATGTTAATAGATTTGATCTGGAAGATGTCAAGAATGCTGGACTCTTTAAAAAATGGTGTGTCATTCCTATTCTCGGTCTTATAGAGAACTCTCTGTATGATAATGTTCTGCTTCATAACTGCTTCTGTCTTCTGCTGCAAGTCATAAACTCCTGCTCCAAAGTTGCAGACCTGCTACTTGATAATGGTTTGCTCTACGTGTTGTGTAATACACTAGCTGCTCTCAATGGACTGGAAACAAAGTGAGTATTTTATCGGTTGCTATACAATAGTCCAGCCACAACCTTAAATCTAATGAAAGTAATTGTGTTGTATTTATTTGCTTTACTTTTCTAAAGTTATCAGAGAGGATGTATATAACACTGTTCTTGGCATTTTTCAGCTTTGATTGTACCTGTAAGTGAAATGACAGTTTAAAATGCAAGTTAAGTTTTTCACATTGTACACTCTGAATGCTTTCCTAATAAAACTCACTAGAACAGTAAGATAAAGGTCCAGGAGGTGGTCTTTCCTGTAATGTCTGTGATTTAATATTTGAGATTTTGAGTAACTTAAAACATTTAGTTATAAATAGTCTGCACTTTAAGAAAAATTACATAATGAAGGAAGGAGAGATGGAGGTTTGTCAATTTATTTCATCAGTTGATATCCCAAAGAAATAGTTTTCATGTTTACCCCAGTACTGTTTTAGTTCAGCATGGCTACAAAATTATATTATTCTGAGCTTTTCTTGAGCAACACAGGATTTTAGACCTCTTCTTAGAAATATATTATTATCAAGTTTATGCTTTTTACAATAAAATTTTGTTAAAATTGTAATGTTAGTGTCTCAAAGATTTGCAGGCATCTAATCTGCCAAAGATAACACTAAAAAATGTCTTTTGATTACAGTTTTCTAGCCTACAGCAGTAACAATTTTTTTAATTAAGTATTATGTAGGTAGGGTTAACAGAAGTAGAAAGGGGACTAGAAATGGGTCTTAGTATAGATTAAAATCTGCAAGAGTTGTCATGTTTCTGGTAACTACAACTTTGTTTGCAGCATTCCCTTGAATGACTACAAGTTACTTGCATGCGATATACAACAGCTGCTGGTAGCAGTTGCAATTCATGCCTGCAGCTCCTCAGGTTCTCAATATTTTCGTGTTATTGAAGACCTCATTGTGCTGCTGGGTCATCTTCAAAATAGTAAAAATGCAAGGATGCAAAGTAAGTTATCTGCTTATTTTTGGGGTCACGGGACTGGAGGACTAAATTCCATCACCACATTTTTGTTTAAATTAATATTCCTGCAAAGGGAGAAGGGGGAGTCCTTTGGTGGTAGAACTTTCTCTAAACGATTCTTAAAGTAGTAGTTTTCCTCAGGAGTCTGCCTTACGGTAAAGAATTGTGTACTGCCAGTTTGAACAAACAGTGGCTATAAAAGATCATTAAGGACATTTAAATGGAAATGTACTCTGCAGTTCCATTTTTTTTTTTAGCATATTTTAGAATCATCAAATCCAGTGACTTTCTCATGAGAGCTGACTTGTGTACTGTCTGTATCTGTGGAATAGTGAGGTGACTCTGTGTGACCGCTTTGGAATGGAGAGTTCTGCAACCTTTGACACATCTTGTGTTTTGCTCTTTACAAACACCTGGTAAAACGTTCTTGAAGACCTGTAAAGAATGTTATGTATTCTTTGTATGTCTCTCCCTGTAGATATGGCAGTTGTTCTGCAGTTAAGAGTTCTTCAAGCAGCTATTGAACTAATAAAAACTACAGCAAACCAAGATGCTCAGGAGCAGGCCAGCTCAGTCCCATCATCTGCACCACATCATGCAATGTTTCAGAAGCGGAAAGGCATTGCTGGTGAGTACCAACACTGCTGTATGTGTTACTTAGAAACTGTAATTTCAGTGATACAATAAATGAGTCCTGATGCTTTGCTGTTCCTGTGGATTTGCTTTTATTTGAACTTATGGGGCCATAAAACTGCTTGAGAGAGTCTAGCACAGAGCCACAAAGATGATTAAGGGAATGGGATATCTCTCTTATGAGAGACTGAGGGAGCCTGGAGCTCTTTAGCTTGGAGAAGAGGAGACTGAGAGGTGACCTCATCAATGTTTAAAAATATGTAAAGGCTGAGTGCCTTTACATATTTTTAAAAAGGGTGGAGCCAGACTCTTTTTGAGGAGAAATAATAACAGAACAAGGGGCAAGGGGTGGAAGTTGAGGTATAGGAAGTTTCATGTAAACATGAGGAGAAATCTTTTCCCTGTGAGGGTGACAGAACCCTGGAACAGGCTGTCCAGAGGGGTTGTGGAGTCTCCTTGTCTGGGGATATTCAAAACCTGCCTGGATGCGTTCTTGTGTGATCTGATATAGGTGATCCTGCTCTGGCAGAGGGGTTAGACTAGATGATTTTTTGAGATCACTTCCAACTCCTGACATTATGTGATTCTGTGGTTTTGTGTTGGGAGGAAGTGGGGTATTAAAATGACATCTCATTTTATTCCTGTAAAAACAGGAATAAAAAGAACTTTAAAAGAATCTACACAAATATAGAAATTCAATAAATCTGATCTTGAGATGAACTTGTTTCATAGTATCACTTCTTGAATTTTATACATGTATTTTTAGATAGGGAAAGGTTTGAGACAAGCTCTCCTATGAGGAGAGACTGAGGGAGTTGGGGCTGTTCAGTCTGGAGAGGAGAAGGCTCTGAGATGACCTTATTGTGGCCTTTCAGTATCTTAAGGGGACCTACAAGAAAGCTGGGGAGGGACTTTTTAGGGTGTCAGGTAGTGACAGGACTAGAGGGAATGGAACAAAGCTAGAAATGGGTAGGTTAACAATGAATGTTAGGAAGAAGCTCTTCAGCTTGAGAGTGGTGAGACCCTGGAACAGGTTACCTAGGGAGGTGGTTGAAGCTTGATCCCTGGAGGTGTTTAAGGCCAGACTAGATGAGGTTCTAGACAGCCTGATGTACTGTGAGGTTTCCCTGCCCATGGCAGAGATTGGAACTACATGATCCTTGTGGTCCCTTCCAGCCCTGGCTGATTCTATAAGTACCCAGATGATAGTTATGTTTCCTTCAATATGAATATATTTTAAATGTTTGATTTCCTTAAATGATGCAGACTCTTTGAAAGCAGTTGCTGATTTAATTTTTTTTTTTTTTGCACTTTAGTAGTATGCTGTTAATGCTTTTCTACTTAAAGGCTCTAGAAGGTTTTCACTTGCTCAGTCTGATGCTCTGCTGATGAAGATGCGCTCACTAGCAAGTGAGGAATTCAACATGATGATGCAGCGGAGAATGAGCCAAGAAAATCCTGTCCAAGCCACTGAAGCAGAGTTTGTACAGCGGTTACAGCGGCTGACTGTTCTAGCTGTGAACAGGCTCATATATTTAGGTAGTCTTTTTTTTGGTTGGTTTGTTTTGATGAAGCCTGATGCAATGCTACATGAAAGATAGATTCTTGCTTTTAGTGAAGAGTTTGAGAGGAAAGTAATACCATTAGCACTGGTTGAACAGATTTAACCTTAAAGTGTCACACTCTAATTTGTGTCTGAATATTATGTAACTGACAATCTGGATAGAGTTTTAATCTGAACTGAACAAGTTGTTTTAATTCTGTTAGTCCATTAATGTATTAACTGCCTGAATAATTATTTGAAGATTTAAGTCTGCCAAAGGGAGCACCTGTTCTCTTAAAGTGCACGAGTTTGCGTGTTTCTATGAAATGGCTACATTTGTTAGGAAGACTTGATGATTTTTGGGGTTAGTTCAAATTCTACAAGAGCAAGAGAAAGTAGTTAGAAAGGCAGTATTTGATTTAAAGCCAACTGAAGGATGCTAGAATTGTCTTGCTTGAGATGGTAATAATCTGTTTGTGCCTTCTAAATTTCTAGCATCTACTGAAGAGTGCCTTGATGTATTGGGTATAACAGAACATGCAAGTCAAACCAGACTTTCAGCATCACAGACAGATGTTCCTGAAGAAGAAAGCCAGCAAGAACTACCTAGCAGAGGAAATCCTTTTCTTAAAGAAATGTTCAAAATGTTGGTGGAAGGTATCAAAGTATCCATTGTAAGTAATTAGTTGTGCACACTTAAAGGATGTTTCATGAAGCTTTTCTATTAGGGGGTTTTCATACATAGTCTTCTGTTCATAAACGCCTTTCTTGCTGCATCTTAATTCAGCTGTGACATTAAAAAACTCTCTTCAGCTTCCTAGTTATTCTGCAGTTGTAAGCTAATAAATACACGTTCTGATTTTTGCCATAACACTTGGCAAAATTCTGCTTCTTTACCAAGCAGACAAAGGTTAAATAGACTTCTGTGCAGTCCACAAATTCGCTTTCTCTTAAATCTCGAGGTTTGTTTGGAGCTCGTACAAACTACCATACATCCACAGATGATAAAGTGTTTCAGCAATTTGTATCTGTAATATATTTCAGAGTTGGGAAGGGAAACATTATCTTGTTTCAATTGTTGCCAAAGGGTTGAAAGCTTTTTTTTTTTAGTGTACAGGTATTAATTAGCTTGTTGACCTTTCTAAGGCAGTTGGGCTTCACTTGGGTGATTTCATATGGTTTTGTTGAAAACCTAACTGCTTCTTGCCTTTCTATTGCTCTTAGGTTCTTTTTATAGAAAGCAGTTCAGCCAAATTTTCTTTCTAGCTCTGGAAAATTGAGTTTAAGTCTGTTATCTTTCCATTATGCCATAATTGAAGTAATTTCTTAAAGATGGCAGTTTTATGTGAGTCCAGTGCCTGGTTTTTCATCTTTTGAGGTAATCCATTCAGAAATACTGGCTAATCCAGAAGGGCTAGTCATTAAAATAAACAAACAAAAAAAACTTTTGTTTTTAAACTCCCTGTATCACAGTTTTCCCTTTCTGGGTTTTTTTTGCATAGTCCCACTGACTATTCAGTTTATCCACAAACTGCATTTCTAATATTTGCAGATTGAGAAAAACATGTTTATTTTAGTAGAACAAACAAATCTCTTTCATTTTTAGTAGAATGTCTTTTAAAATAATAATCTATAAAATAAAATTAAGTCTGTCTTGCATTTTAGTGTTTTGCAATGTGAAAAACTTGCTAAAAGGAAACCCTAACTCTGTAATATTAAAGAATTGTCTCTTTCACTTAGAGCACCAGCAGAATGAACACACCCAAGCAGCAGTGGAAGAGAATCCTTGTGTCATGCAAGGACACATTTCGTACACAACTTGGAAGGCTTCTTGTGCACAACTTGTCTCCAGCAAGGCTACTGCAAGAGAGAAAGCAGGCCTTGGAGATGGTACATGAAGTTAACCATCAAGAGATTATGCGTGACTGTCTTAGCCCAACTTTGCAAGTAAGCTCAAAAGTGTTTGAGAGAAGTCTGCAATGCTTGCATTCAAGTTTTCTGTTTAATGTTTGCAGTTGTTTAGAACTGTGTGACTCAAGTTGTTCACTGCTATTTTAAGTGTTTAATGGCAAAGTTATGTCATACCGAATGCCTGTGGTAGCCCTGCAATTGCCATCTTATCCTAAGGGTAGATAGTTGTGTAAGAAACAAGGTGAGATTGTCTGGTATGCTGACTCCTTAGTACATCGAGCATCACATCATCTGTGTAGTACAGAATCAAAAGTTGGTACTAGTTTCAAAATGAAGAATTTTACCAAGGATGCTAGAACTTAAGGTATCCCGAAAAAGCAGATTAGTGAAGGAATTACTCTTGCCTGGTAAGTCTAACTGCAGAATTCCTGAATCTTGAAAGAATTGATTGACAGTAGAGTCTTCAATGAAGTAGTACTCTATCTTGTCTTATTTAACCTTTATTAATTCTTCAACTTGGATTGTATGTTCTATGTTCTTACCTCAAATAGCTGAACAGTTTCCGCTTTTCTCTCTTGTCAGAAAAAAATCTGTTTATTGTACTCTGATAATGCAAACTTGAGAGAAAGCATTTTTTAAAAGCCATGATTGGAAATTGGATAGGAATGTTGCTCTTTGAAATCTTCAGGGAATGAAAGAATGACAGGAATTATGTAAGACGTGCAACAGGCACTGTGCACGAAGGAAAGCAAGTTCTTATTTGATGAACACATGACAGTTACGTGTTTCTGATTACATACAGTATTGACTTGAATTAACACTTTCACCAGTAAAGAAGGAACTGCTATACTAGCGATTGCTTCTTTGGGTGAGTGTCATGCTGAGTACATTTATGACCTGTCTGCTTAACTTCATTATCTGTCAGCTTTAATTTGATTAATCAGACAAGGGGTAGCATTTTTGGCAGGCAAAATTAGGAATCTCTGATAGCTATTTCCTGAAGTATAAACAAGGCTGCAGGAGTTGAGTTCTTGTAGCTTCCTTGTAAGCCATTAAAAAAATTTAGAAGATACTGGGGGAAATTTTAAATTCAGCATATTCTTTCTAGTTCTGTCAAAAGTTTATCTTAAAGCAAACTTCTTTTTTTTTTCAAATCACAATAAAATTAATAGAAGAAATCTGTCTCATTTGACAAGAAAAGGTAAATACAGGTGGAGGGGGGCAGGGGGAAACTGCTCAATATTGTTTTGTGGGAATGAGAATGACTGTACATCTGTTTTTCCCTTCTTTTTTTTTCCATTCTCTAGCATGGACCTAAACTAATGCTCTACTTGCATGACTTAATGCACAATCACAGTGACGAAATGACCAAAGAACAACAAACAGTAGCAGGAGACTTTGTGAATACGTTGAAATGTTGTGGTTATAAATGCATTCCCCTGAGCCCAAGACCAAAACCAGACCTAATAAAAGCTTTGAAAGAGGTTTGTGAATAAAAACTACTTCAAAAACTCTATTTCTTGGACAGTTGTCTGTTACATAGTCAGAGTTATAGTTTTTTCCTTGCTTGGTGCATGGCTTATGCTTTTAGGGGATGTTTTCTGGGTTCTCAGTATGTCACATGCACTCAACACTTCACAGCAAGCGCATGTATTAATGCTTCTTGGTTAAACGTATTACTTAACCATGGCAAAGGTGAGAATTGGTAATAAGGTATTATGTTGCAATGTTAGGAAAAATATATGCAATTCATTGCAAATAAAAATAAACCTGAAAATTATAAAAGTGTAGTTACTTAAATATCTTGATAGTTTTAAATGCTGTGAAGGTGTCAACTGAGCAGTTCAGCTAGTCTTCCTTTTTTTAAAATTAGCATGTTCTTTAGCCTTTGATTCCTTATTTTTTCCATCTGAAAAGTAATGTATGAAATTTCCATTCAGGATCAGAAGAAATATGAAATGGAAGAAGGTGCAAACAAAGCTGCTTGGGAGAAGACAATGAGTAATAATCGCCAAAAGTAAGCACCTTCTTAATGCAGCTGCAAAAACTCTTAAGAGTTACCTCAGTTCGGCACAGCCTATTGCAAAGTTGCCCATCCTATAAATGTTTTTTCAATAACACCACTACTAAGCTTTCAGACTTTTATTTTACCATTTTAAAAACAGCTTGTTGGCATGTATATGCACTTGGATAAGTTGTATAATATATGGCACCATGTGAACTTCAGAATACTGAATAATTTCATATGAAGTTTTACAGCTTGTTGTATCTGGCCAGCCAACTCTCTTCTTGCTGTGGTCTGGGCAATCAAATGTAAGGCAGATGTCCCTGCAACTAACTGCTACTCAACAAATAAGATATTTTCAGCATACAGTTTGAACATTCTGTGAGGTACATGCAATCAGTGCTCCTCGGCATAATGCAAATTTCAGTAGCCTGTGGTAGATTTAGAGGTTCTTTCTATTAACTTAAATTTCAAGACTTGCAATAACAATCTGATCTGAGACATACACGCACAGAGGCTGCTTCATTGCAGGCAACTGCAGTAGCTGAAAAGGTCAGTTAGTCAAGTCTGTCCAGATAATAATGTCACATTGCTTGTGTGTTGAATAACTTAAGAGATTTGATTATTGATAAATTATTGTTCTTGCTTCAGAGTTTTGTTGTCATGAGTATTCAGTAATTAGCGAATATGCCAGTACATCTGATTGGCTTAGCTTGTCTTTTGACTACAAGTAATAACGCTTTTGAAGGATAAGAAGCAGAAGGTATTTGAGTCTTGTGAAAATTGTTGGCTAGTTGCTCTGCATCTGCTGTAACATGAACTATGGATATCTACTGCCAAACATTTTATATTGATATTTGGTATTGTGTTTTGTAAGGATTTTGTGGTTTTGGTGTCTTGTCTTCCCTTTTCAGTGTGTTTATTGGACATTTTAAAACAACTCTTTTTCAGTCTCTTTCAACGTCTGGATACAAAATCTAAAGACATCTCTAAAATAGCTGGAGACATCACGCAAGCTGTCTCTCTGTCACAAGGAATGGAAAGGAAGAAAGTAATCCAGCACATCAGAGGGCTGTATAAGGCAGAGCTAAGTGCCAGCAGACATTGGCAAGAACTTGTTCAGCAGCTTTCCCATGATCGGTAAGTTGTTCCGTCATCTTGGTGACAAAGCAAGAGTGAGACTTGGTGCCAGACATGTGCTTCTCATTCTACTTACCATCTACATTTCATGTACCTCTTATTATTAGAATGACTTAGTTTTGCTATTCATCCAATGGTTAAATGTGAAATACTTGATTTATTCTTGTATTTTCTAGTGACAATATAAGTAGTATTTCTATGCCATTTTAGAGTATTTTGTCAGCCATGTTTTGCTGTGCCTAATAGAATTGAAAATGTTATAAATTTTTTTATCTAGGCTTGTGTCATGTTTGCAGCAAGTTTTCAAAACTGAATTCATAGTATTGCTGTTTTCATCAGAGTAACTTAAAGAGCAGTCTTAGAGTAACAGCTTTAAAGCAGTGGGATAGCTCATGAAAATGAATTCAGTCTGATACAGTGGACAGTCACTTCTGAAGAAGTACTACCATTAAACTTCTAACTTTCTACTATTTAAAGAAACTAGAATGAATAAGTATATATACTTCCTCTACTACCAAACTCTGACCTATTTTGTGGTTTTGGTTTCTGTTTTTTGGTGGTTGTTTTTCTTTTTTTCAGAGCACTCTGGTTTGATCCAGTCTATTACCCAACTTCTTGGCAGCTGGATCCAACAGAGGGTCCAAACAGAGAGAGGCGCCGCTTGCAGAGGTGCTACCTTACTATTCCAAACAAGTATCTTCTCCCTGACAGACAGAAACAGGAAGGTAATTACAACCTCTTCTAAGAGTATATCTGAATTGTCATGATGACTACTAGTGTATTATTTGTGTTTTTAATAGGTGTGATAAAAACTCCATTATCTTATCTATTTGAAGACAAAACACATTCTTCTCACTCTTCTACTGTAAAGGACAAAGCTGCCAGTGAACATATAAGGTAAGATATGGTTAACACTTGCCTCCCTTTCTCACCTTTTCCCATTCCAATGAAACAATGCTTGCATACCAAGTGAGATGAGACAAATGTAAAAAATGGTAGGCTTTTTGCTATACTCATAAGCAAAAATCAGAGCTACAAATCTGGTTTTTGAGTCTTAAAACACTTATCTCCGTGATTTCAAAAGTGGGTAAAAGCTGTTACTATCGGGTGTGATACAGGGATGGAGGATAACCTCTTTGTCACTGACATACCTAAGACAGGCAGTTATGCTATATCTGGTAGGTATTTCCATCAGTGTTCAAAAGAAGATTGTCTTTTCGACCTCTCTGCACTTAACCATTGTTTTACTTAACTCTGTGGTTGTGTTAATTTACCACCTACAACAGGAACTGCCTAAAATAACTGCAGAGAACACAAAGAAATCAATACAAATACACTAATGTGTGAGTTGAGAAAATTGAAGTTCTATGTTCTTTCTCTTGGAATTTGAAACTTTGGAGTCATGCCATTGAAAAATCTTTGTTCATCTGCAGCCTTTGAGGCTGTTAGTTGTAGGTGTATGCTGAAAGGTACTTAAATGTATAAGCAATAATACACTTTGAAATATTTCAGAGTTAATAGAAGATGTATAAGCGTTGCACCTTCTAGAGAGACTGCTGGTGAACTGCTGCTAGGTAAGTAGAATTCTTAATCCCTGTAAATACACTTTTTTTAACACAAGATTTTGCTGTATACATAAATTTGGCTGGTGTGATTTAGGGCTTTTTTGTGTTTGTTTTTTGGGGTTTTAAGCAATTAATCTGTTTGACTTCTTAAGGGTTATATACTTTCTATCTCAGTTTGCCATTCTTCCCTGTTGTTTTTGTGAGAGCTCTTTGGAATGCAATTAAGTTTTAAAATTGAAGACCTCTTGCAAAAATATGTGGAAAGATAAATTCTATCCAGTACAGTCTTTCCCAGGTACTAGTCTTTGGTATTCTTGACTCCTGGACACTGTTCATGTAACATTAAGATGGATTATACAAACATTATCATGTACTTTTGCAACTGTTTTTTCCTGCAGGAAAGTGTGGCATGTATTTTGTTGAAGACAATGCTTCAGACACTATGGAAAATTCGGTAAGAATTAAGGAGTTTTGTTCAGACTGTGACCATGAGTAGCTTTTGTCTACTGCCACTGAGACTTGCCAGAATGGCTGGCCTTGTCCAGAGACCCCTAAATCTGGTAAACCGATGAGTCTGGGTTCAGTTCTCTTTCCTCTGACTGTGGAATCTGTGGTGACAACAGCAGACAGAAAGATGTGGGCCTGGAGCTGGGAGGGAATGAGGAGCGGGTGATGTGGGGGGGCATCTGCATCTGCAGAGCATTCTTTGGTCTGTACCAGAGATAACTTGCCTTACTGAAAACTGGAACAGTAGGAGGCACAGAAACCCACAAGTGTATGAATTGTGCTGTACTCTACACAATTTGATTCTTGGATTTTCCATTATGTGGGATGTTCTAACTCCCCCCTTATGCTAGAGGGGACTGTCTCAGGCAATGCTGCAACTGATCTAAACCTTCTGATATGCAAAGGCCCTGATATACTAACTTAATTTATACAGTCAAAAGACATTATTATAACCCTTATATTGGTTATTTCTAAGTTTACAACTTTCAGTAGTATCAGGGAGTTCTTCCTTAAATCCAATCAACACACAGTTCCTGTGGTTTAAGATGTTAACAGCTGTCTTGATTCTCACAACTGTCAGAATTAGAATTTATGGCAAAGCTGTGGTTGCTCTGATTGGTATTCTAACTGAAGAGCCAGTGAAAGTATGGCACTGCTTGCTAGTGTTGCATGGGCAACTGGAGCAGCTGAGGAGCATGCAATGATTCTGCCTACTGCTTTGAGGAGATACGGGAAACATATGTGAAGAAAATCACACCATCTTAAAGACCTGATGTGGCCCTGGGCAGCCTGATCTAGTTGGAGGTGTCCCTGCTCATTACAGGGGTATAGGGGAAGGTGATCTTCGAGAGTCCCTTCCAACCTGATCCAATCTGTGAATCACAACATGGAAGGTTTTGTTTAGAAAATCTACTATTCAAAATAACTTTTTTGATTTCAAATTCTGCAGAGTTTTCATGGGGAAACTGAACCAGCGTCATTTTCTTGGACCTATGAGGAAATCAAGGAAGTTCATAAGCGCTGGTGGCAGTTAAGAGACAATGCTGTGGAAATATTTCTAACAAATGGCAGAACTTTACTCTTGGCCTTTGATAATACAAAGGTAATGTGACAGTGGTGCATAACTGTATCAAAGCATTTTGCTGTGTCTTCATAACACATGAATTCATGTGTTCGTTTTTAAGGAGACTTGTTGCATGGACTAATTAGGTGCTGCCTAATACATCTGAAAAAACTTTGCTCAGCTAGACTTTTAGACAAATGCAGTCATGTTGTAAAAATACACCTCTGTTAATGCATTGAAGAATCTTAGTGATGCTAAACACTTTTCCATTACAGCAGATACCTGGAATTAGTAAAATGAGAGAAACTTAGTGAGTCTTGGTAGCTTGAGGCCTTTTAAAATTAAATGATTAAATCTATGGTATTTTCTTCTAGGTCCGTGATGATGTGTACCACAACATCTTAACTAACAATTTGCCTAACCTTTTGGAATATGGAAACATTACTGCTTTGACACACCTGTGGTGCACAGGACAGATTACTAACTTTGAATATTTGACTCATTTAAACAAACATGCGGGCCGTTCCTTCAATGACCTCATGCAATATCCAGTATTTCCTTTTATACTTTCTGACTACACCAGTGAAACTCTGGACCTAAATGATCCATCTGTATATAGGTAATATGAAATCTTCAGAACTGGTTATTTCCAAATACTTGAACTGATCATCCAGTTTAGCTTTTTAACTTTGTTCTACTAAACTGCATATAATACATGAATGGAACTATTCAAGGGCATTCCTCATCCATAATAACTTGGGCATTTTACAATAAGTGGCTGCTTCACCTCAGATGTTCAAATAAAATGCTGGCACTGAGTGTATATATTCAAAGAATGCTAGGGATTGGACTTTTATGTGTAGTCCATGTGTATGTTTAAATTCCTGTGATTAAAGATGTCCAGGCAAATTAGTGAAAACTATATCGGAAAGGAAATAGTGCTGTAAACTATTTGGCCAGTTACAAATCATATTGTCTTCATTGTAAACAGATCCAAGTGAATTGCCCTACCCTAGTAAATTTCTGTTAAGCCAGCTTAACATCTGTGTGTATAAAGTGTCTGACAAAGGCATTTTGCATTTGCTCACCTGTCGCTGTGCTGTGGAATAGCCTGTGGATTTGAGCTTGCCTATAGAACTAAAAGCAGCCTTTTTATTTTCTGAGCTCTCTTGTAAAGTGCTATTAAGTTTTGCTCATCCTTTATATCAAAAGCATTATTCTTAGTAATGCATTATTAAATGGTGTGAAGCAGTAGCTTATAAAAATGACAAGCTGGTCGTACTATTTCTGTTACAGAAATTTGGTCAAACCAATAGCTGTGCAGTCGAAAGAAAAAGAAGATCGTTATGTGGATACCTATAAGGTAATCTGGATAACGTTTTTGCTTCTTGCCTTTTTCCTATGTATAAATGATATGGAGGCTTCAATTTCTTTAACATATATTGGTGGAGGGGGGAAGAAACCACAAATCTAGTATTTTCTTTATGGAATTTTCATTCTCAATATGCTGTGTTTCCCGAGAATTGTTTTGTAACGTGCTTAGAACCTGTTTTTCCTTAGAATGTTTTAAAGGAAATAGCAGCATGTTAGGGAATGAATGCATCTGCCTCTGGACCTTCAAACTTATGTCTATATCATCATGATCTAGTAATGTTATTTACAAATACTGGGTTTTGTGGGGTTTTTTATTTGGTATTGATAAGGCAATGCAATGGCTCTCATTTGAATTGGTTTAAGATGATACCTAACTGGATAAGGCTTTGAGGAGACATTATAGTAGCCTTCCAGTATCTGAAGGGGGCCTACAGGAAGGCTGGGGAGGGACTAGTTCCAAGGTCTTGTAATGACAGGACAAGGGGCAGTGGGTTAAACTGGCAGAGGGGAGATTTAGACCGGATGTTAGGAGGAAGCTCTTTCCAGTGAGGGTGGTGAGGCACTGGCACAGGTTGCCCAGGGAGGTTGTGGCTGCTCCCTCCCTGGAGGTGTTCAAGGCCAGGCTGGAGGAGGCCTTGAGTAACCTGTACTAGTGGCAGGTGTCCCTGCCTATGGCAAGGGGTTGGAACTAGATGATCCTTGAGGTCCCTTCCAACCTTACCATTCTATGATTCTATGGATTGTAAAAGTGATCACAAGTCTTTAGACACCTAGTGTATTTGATTCCAAATTGCTTTTAAATTTGTGTTCTTCTAAGAGCTTTAGGCTTTGTTCCTAAACAGCTTAGGCAAGCTCTCATTTTCATTATTGGAATGGTGTGGAGGTTTGGGAGTTCCCAGCTCCCCCACACTTTGTAAAATGACT
>VWZE01023403.1:175623-236748 GCA_013396675.1 Eubucco bourcierii
CCTTACGTGCAAGGTAAATTAGGAGGATCGGCCAGGAAGGTTAGAAGGAAAGTGGTTAGTGAGGATTAATCAGCAGAGGAGCCAGAGCCCAGAAGCTGCTAGATCCCACCAGCAGCTCCTGTTCCAGCAAGCGACAGAGAGAGACTGACTTATTTATTGTTTTGGTTAGTGTTCCCAAACAATTCTCCAGCAAGCTATGAGTGAAGTAGACATCATGATGTTTTCCTTTCACAGCCTATAGTGTAATTTTCTCTATTAAAATATTCTAATTTAGCCTCAAACCAGCACAAATGGTATGTTTGTTTTTGTTTCCTCTCTAATACTTTCCTAGTATTTGGAAGAAGAGTACCGTAAAGGAGCACGAGAGGATGATCCAATGCCTCCTGTGCAACCGTATCATTACGGATCTCATTACTCCAACAGTGGAACTGTGCTTCATTTCCTAGTTAGGCTGCCACCTTTTACTAAAATGTTTTTAGCCTATCAAGGTAAAGTTACGTTTCCTTGCACTTGCCTTTCATGTCTGGGCTTTGTCTCAGTGTTACTGTTTAGCGTAATTCATAAATTAAAAAATACCTGAGTTCAGTAAAATTAAATCTGGTGTGCTTTCATGGTAGACCCATTCTGAAATTATCAAGCTAGACCACAAAGCTGTACAGCTTTTATTTATACCTTAGTTTGCATAGAATAAAAAGCTGATCTATACTTGACTTGCAGTCCATGCGTAACACATAGTAATTGAGATAGAAGAATTCTAAGTGTTCTCAGCTGACTGGAGAGCAGTTAACTACTTGAAGGTATAGCTGTGCAACTGTTATTCTGACCATCATCTAGGTAACAAATTTAGTTTTGTATTTCTTTCCAGATCAAAGTTTTGACATCCCAGACAGAACTTTTCACTCAACCAATACAACCTGGCGACTCTCTTCGTATGAATCAATGACTGATGTAAAGGAGCTTATCCCAGAATTTTTCTACCTTCCGGAGTTTCTAGTCAACAGAGAAGGTATGCTAAGAGTATAACTATGTCCAAAACATCTGTATGGTTGGATCTATGGTTTGAAACTGAGAAAATTTATATCCCTTGGATGGATATGTTAAAGTTGTAGATGTATGGGCAAAATCTGGCATGAATTTGTGGGATGTGCTAAAAAAAGCTGTTATCTAGCTCTTAAGGGAAGGCTTTTCATAGTTGTGAGAAATATAAAGGAACTTCCTGTGATCTGATTTTTCCATTTGAGTATGTACAACTTGAATGTGTTTGGGGGGTACTTCCTAATGGTACTACTTTGTTGGCAGTCACTTTGCTTAGTGGTTAGCTTTCATGGAACTCTCTATAATCTTTTTTGAAGTTACTGTCAACTAAAATGTTGGAATGTTTAACTCTCCTATTTTCTAGGTTTTGATTTCGGAGTACGTCAAAATGGTGACAGAGTTAACCATGTCAATCTTCCACCTTGGGCCCGCAATGATCCTCGTCTGTTCATCTTGATTCATCGTCAGGCTTTGGAGTCTGACCATGTTTCCCAGACAATCTGTCACTGGATTGACTTAGTGTTTGGTTATAAGCAAAAAGGCAAGGCCTCCGTTCAGGCTATTAATGTCTTCCATCCTGCAGTAAGTATTTGTTAAGCAGTACATTTGTTCATCATACTTAGTAACTTAATAGGGGAAAGTCCAGTCTGACTTACTTGGAAAACATCCAGCATGAAGCAAGATCCTTTACTCATCAAAGGCTATAGCCATTTCAATGCAGAGTTGATAAGTTCCCAGGGACTGGACTATTGTGAAAGTTAACAAATGTGTTTGTCTTCCTTTGATACAGGCATGAGGGATGATCAGCCATGGGGTTTACTTTCTGGATAGTTATTTCAGTGGTGTTATGGGTATTGTTTGTGTATACTTGCTTCCATCTTATTCAAAAGAAGCCTTTCCTTTAGATTGTCTTGCAGCTCTTGATAGAACAAACTCCGCTATTGTAATCCAAGCTTGTTATTTGTATTCTTCCCTTCATATAGATCTGATTTTGTCCCTCTAATGGGCATTTTCTCCTTCAATGAATTTAATTTGAAGTCTCTGTTTAACTCCAGAAGTCTTTATGTTAAACTACTTGATTATAACATGGATAGCTCTGATTGCATTCTTTAGCTTTGATCTTTACTATCAGAAGGTCTGCTCAGACAGTCCTGGTTTCAAATACATTCAAATGTGTTCTGTGTGTTTACTGTTCATTCTATAGCTGGAGGAGCTAATAAAACAGTGTTTAGCAGTGCTGCCTTTTTCAAGAGGCCATCCAAATGCATGCTTTCTTTTTTTCTTTTGTTGCGCTTAAGTATTAATTTAATATCTTACATTTCAAGTATTAAATTTGTGTATGTTCATTTTAAAAAAAATTCTAAGCAAAAAGTCCAAGGCCTTCTTCAGTGTAACTGAGGAAATATATGTGGTACACAATTAGAGAGTCATGAAAAGGATAAGTAGAGAAAGAAAAGAATTTTCATTCTCCTGAAACATTAAAGTTCCTCCTTCTCCACCCCAAACCAGAGCTTTAAGATGTTAATTAAAAAGAGGCAGAGAAAACAAACTTTTTCAGTTTTTATTATCAGCAACACTTCTGCTTTTCCACAGATTAGTGAAGGTTTACTAAAAAAACCTGTTTTACAGAAATTAGTCATGGAATACATGTAGGAGCAGCTCAAGTGATAAATCCTAGTTATAGTTATCACAACTAAAGAAGTGGTGACAAAGTCACTGGTCTCAATGGCTCTTCAGTCACTACAATCGTTATGGGATGGCTTCTGGTTCAAGTCTTAACCAAAATGAAGAGTTTACCTGTAAATTTGTGTGCACATGTTGAGAAATCTTTCCCAAAGACACATTGGACAAGACCATCCTCCTTTCTTCTTCAAAAATCTTTTTCTCTTCTCTAGACCTATTTTGGAATGGATGTTTCTGCTGTTGAGGATCCTGTTCAGAGAAGAGCCCTTGAAACAATGATAAAAACCTATGGGCAAACACCTCGACAGCTGTTCCATGCAGCACATGTTAGCAGACCTGGATCTAGGCTTATCATAGAAGGAGAACTTCCTGCTGCTATGGGACTACTAGTGCAATTTGCTTTCAGAGAAACCAGAGAACACACTAAAGAAATAACGTATCCAGTAAGTTGTTTGGGTTTTTTTTTATTCCAATATGGTTTATTAACATTCATATGCTGTAATTACTGTACCATTATCCCTGTAGTTTTCTTCCTAGAGCTAAACTTACTACCCACATTGTACTAAAAAAAATTAAAACATAAAAAAAATGTAAAATAAAAAAAATTGAAGTGGTAGTGAAATTAAATTTTGTAGTTTCTCTATCATTTTAAGTGAAAGTGATACATACATCTGGTTATAGCAAACAGGTTTTGGAAGGCATTTCATCTAACCAGTTTTTTTACATTCAGTAATGAATTCTGGCATTTGTGTGAAAACCTATAGTAGGTAAGCATGCAGTATGCTTTCTTTCATCCTCAACTTTTTCATTGGCTGTAGGACAGATCAACTTTGTTAACTTCAAACAAATTGTTTTTCCCTAAAATCCAATGAGAAACTAAATAGTTGCTTTTAAAAGAAATCACTATTTTTCACTAAACCACCTGAACTACAAGCTTATCTCAACCCTTAGTGTGAGAACTCCCTTAAAACTAATTGTTTGGCTGGTAATACTACAGTACTTGCTTGTATTTTTAGAATGTTTCAGCAGTCTTCATGTGGTTCCTCATAGGACTGATATGAATAGAGTTTCCCTTACTAATGCGATTATACTTTCTAAAAAATCTTTTCCACCTTCTAATCTGAACCTTACCTATGCTTGTTTTAGAGTCCATTACCATGGATAAAAGGATTGAAGTGGGGAGAATATGTTGGTTCTCCAAGTGCCCCAGATCCTGTTGTCTGCTTTAGCCAGCCTCATGGAGAAAGGTTTGGCTCTCTCCAGGCTTTACCGACTAAAGCTATCTGTGGTTTGTCTCGCAAGTTTTGCCTTTTGATGATCTATAGCAAGGAGCAAGGTATGAATTTGTGCTTATTCTGTACATGCATAATTATGTGAAAAAACCTCAGTCTACAATTATTCTCCAGCAAACTTGCCACCTTTAGTCACTTTTGCTAAAGATTGTTATATAAATCCAGTAACAGCTTCCACAAATGTGGTGTCTTTCCTAGAGGTTGGATTTTTTTGAAAATCACAAAACTACATAGAAGCAGCATCTTGTAATTCAGTTGATATATTTCATTAAAGTGATTGAAGCATGAGGATGTAACTTTAGAATTTGCCAGGAGTTTCAGTCCAAGAAAGAACCTGAGACCGGATGAAAAGGACGTGTGGCAACAAAGACAAATTAAAGGAACTATTTTTAGAGGCAAAGAATGAGGAAAGTTAGAGGCAGAGGTGGAAGGATCTTTTGTTTTCAGATAAATGTCTGAGAGATTCATATTGATAATATAGAAGCAGGTTCTCACACTTCTGGGTTGTTTGCAATGTGTGCTGGTGAAAGTTTTTAAAAAATAAATGGCTTCTCTTTCAGTCAACAAAAATAAGTAAATTTCTCCTTGGACTTAGGAACACTCATTTCTCTAGCTGGGATATACTGTCAGCTTCTTCCTCTTCCCATTCCCAACACATGGAACATTTTTTAAAAAGCTTGTCCAGGCTACAAACTCTTCGGAGAACACTGACTCCTTACATAATCTTAAAACTGTTTATAATACATTACAGATTAAACTGTAGCCTAACAGAAAACACAGTCTTTTTGAAAGTTTGAGGGGGATTATATCATAGCTTATGGTAAAACATGGTAAACCTGAGATTTTTATTGTTGGCTATTGAAGTGATCATTTCTTTGGTTGCATGTGTGACACAGTATTATGCCTTCCTCAGGTGTGAGAAGCATGCACAGTACTGACATTCAGTGGTCAGCTATCCTGAGCTGGGGATATGCCGATAACATTTTACGACTGAAAAGCAAGCAGAGTGAACCTCCAGTAAATTTTATACAGAGTTCTCAGTTCCATCAGGTGAAAAAAAAAAATCAGTCTCTTGATTTTTCAATTTAATATTGCTAGTTTAACTGGTGGCCTGACTTTGCAGTACACTCATTCATCTTGGACATGAGCATCCAAACAGAACTGGTTTTAATTTCTTTTGGTTCTCCTCTGGAAAGTGTCCCTTATTGCTTCAATGTGTCATGTTCCCGGATGTTTTCCTCTACCAAGTTAACATCCTAACTACTAAATGTATTTGACTTTCATAGCTTTTCCCTCCTATGGAATATTGGTATGGGTTTCTAAAAGCTTATATTCTGGGCCAAGAAAAATGAATACCTGAAAAAATTCTAAATGCTTAGCATTAGAAGCACAACTGCACTCTAGTTTAGGATTGTCCAGGAGATCGTTAGGGTGCACTGCATAATCTCCATTACTCTCTAGCGGCTGGTGATATCTTACCAAAAAGATTTTGACTGGTAATGTGGCTGTAGATCTAGAAGTCTGCAGTAGTTCATTTCTCTTGAGCTCTGAGTTCTGCACTACACAGAATTCCTCCCTTTACTTTGTTTCTTAAGTAATAGCAAATATGACCAAGAGCAGGTATATTTTGACTCTTGGAATTCCTTAGCTCCAGGTATTTTACATGGCTTTTCTTAGGATAACCAGTAAAGAATTGGTTCAACCGAATGCTCTGATGTAATTAGAATAATTTCTAACTTTTTCCTGTCTTCGTCTTTCCAAGGTAACAAGTTGTGCTTGGGTGCCAGACAGTTGTCAGCTGTTCACAGGGAGTAAATCTGGTGTCATCACAGCATATATGAACAGATTCACTAGCAGTACGGTAAGTGCCATTGGTTAGTACTTACATTTAAGGATTTGGCTGTACTCACTATTAGTCTTTTTTTAAACAGGAAATGTGTGAGAATGAGGTTATGTGGTTATGTTAGATTTAGGACAATTTCTAAAAAGATCAAGTTCTTACCTATTTTTGAAGGATCTTCTGTGATACTGTTAAATAGATTTATCTCATCATATTTATTTGTTTGCTCTTAAGCTACTGCACACACTGCTAGCCTGTAGTCATTCATCATCATCTTGGTGCACAGAGTTATGACTGTATTCAGGTAGTGCCTTGAACTGAAACTCTCTGGCACAATGAAGTTCCCTACATTAAGGAGTAACTTTCCCAGAATGAACCTTTCAAATCCTTAACTGAAACTCTGGAATGTATTTCCTCAAGTAAATAACTTTTCAAATGCAGAAGGCGCTTATACTGCAGAGAACCAAGGTATGTATATTAACCACTAAGCCTCTTTGCTTTGTGGTATTCCTCAAGGGGAAGAGTTGTGAGGAAGGAAGGGAGAAAAGTAAGATGCATTTATTTAATGTATGAGTGAAGGATATTGAGATATTAGTAGAAACTGCCCTGATGCTATGTGGCAATGTGCATGGTATGAAAGCATAAATAGAACTTTGTTATTTGCCTCAGGCTGAACTTCAGGGCCTCAGTTTGACTTTCTCCAGCATATGAACTTCTGCTTTTCAGAGTTTGCAACTTTCTTAACAATTAGTCCTGTGTGTCTACAGGGTTACCTATAGCAACAGCTAAACTAAACTGATTTCTCAAATTTAGCTTGATTACAGATACAGGTAGCATGGGCTAGGGGAAACCTTGGTATGACCTGCTGGTGCCTGCCCAGTTTCCTGCTTTCCGCAGTGGCACACAGCTGGCACTTGGACTGGAAATACTGCAAATATACAGTGATTCCTTCCTTGTCTTTCTTCCAGTTTCTCATGCTCATTTCTTAAGCTCAGCAGCACTTGGAGTAGAGCTTCAAGCCTGCAAGTTTGTTATTTGAATCTTAGGTCAGGCACCTTAATTGCTGCCCAGCATAGTGAACTTTTAAATAACCTGTACTGAGACTTGGAAGTCCAGTTAAATTTTGTTGAGATACTAAAACACAAACATGATATACTTGCTTTGTGGAGATTAAAAAACTCTAGTACTGGGGCTATGGTTCTTAAGTTCCTTGCATTTCCTAGATACAAGTGGGATTTCTTTGTTTTTTTTTTCAGCTGCACAGATGTTGTCTTAGACTCTCTGCTGAATTTCTCAACAGTGACAGTTTTGCATGCCCCAGGCAGACTGACCTTATGCCAATTTTTGTAGCTTCTGTTGAGTCAGTTACCCAAGTTAGGCCTGTAGGGAATGCAAATGTGCTTCCTAGCATCTGTTCTATATGCATCTTGTCAGCTGTTCGGTGATAAAGTGAACAGTTTGTTATAATGCTCTATTTGAAACATGAGTGTTTTGCCTTGTTTCACATTTATGTAAATTCAGTGCATAGACATAAAACAGATACCATGTCATTTGCATGCTGTCAGAATTCAAAAATACCTTCATGTTTTACTTCAGATATGCTGTTTTTCCTCGCCTTTATTTAAGATAGTCAGAACACTAAAAGTACTACTTTGACACTCTGATCTGTCTTGAAAAATAACTCATCCCATTGTGAAAACTTCAGCCAAGTGTTTCTGACTGCAAAAATTACTCCAACCTTCACTTTCTGACTACTAGATTTGTCTTAGAAACTGAAAGAACACTGTAATGATTTGAGTAAATCTAGATAATAATTGTAAATTTCCCACTCATGTGCTGTAGATGCTCATTTGAAGTAGCCAATAGAAAGAACTACTTTACAAGGCAGATAGATACCTGCATGATTTTCCTCATCTACATACTGGTTTAGTGGCTGTCATCTAAAAGCAAGTGGGGAGTAAAAAGAGGAAGATGGTATTTTAATCATGTGATAGTTATTTCATAGCTGCTTAGGACTGAATACAGTTGGTGTTAAAGTTCTAGTTTGTCTTAGTACAATAACACAGTGAAAAATCAATAAACCTTTGCTATAATTGCTATTAAGAGAGGCTATTAAAGGTGAATCCTACTTCTAAGTTTTGAAATGCAGTACAGCAGCAAACACTTAAAGGAGATGGCTGAAGCATTGTAAAAGGGTTACCAAATCAGGTCTTCAGGAAATTGGAAGTCTTGCATGTTACTGTTATGGAAAAAAAAAGGTATAATTTTTCTCTGTGCTGAGCAAGGATTAAAAAAGGATCTGCTGTCTGTGTGAGATGCCGCACTCTTCTGAGAATGACAACTGGATACTTAAGTGTATCTGTCTTGGGTGACATGTTTAGCAGCAAGAGCAAAGGAGCAGGTCTTCCTTGTCACCAAAAAGCATATTGACATTTGCAATATTACACAGATTATATTGTCCTTTTTAGTGCAGGAAAGCATGTAAACTTTTGAGAAAGAATTAAACATGTATATTTTTATCTTATCTGTTTCTACTTCCAAACTTTTGGTAGACCTGCTATATGCACCTTGTACCCTCATACAAAAATGCTGACAACATGCTCTGACATGTAAGAAAATAAACAGAAAACCTTTCCTTTCCTTTTACAAAGATTATTCTAATCTCTGTACAATGAGTTGTCTTAGTTAAAGCATCAGTGTCTTAATAATCAGCTCCTCTGACGTAGGAGTTTTCAAGACCTGAATCATTTCATAGAATCATAGAATTGTAGGATGGTAGGGTTGGAAGGGACCTCAAGGATCATCTAGTTCCAACCCCCTGCCATAGGCAGGGACACCTCCCACTAGTACAGGTCACTCAAGGCCTCATCCAACCTGGCCTTGAACACCTCCAGGGAGGGAGCAGCCACAATCTCCCTGGGCAACCTGTTCCAGTGCCTCACCACCCTCACTGGAAAGAACTTCCTCCTGACATCTAGTCTAAATCTCCCTCTGCCAGTTTAAACCTGTCATTACAGGACCTTGGAACTAGTCCCTCCCCAGCCTTCCTGTAGGCCCCCTTCAGATACTGGAAGGCTACTATAAGGTCTTCTTGAAGCCTTTTCTTCTCCAGGCTGAAGAGCCCCAACTCTTGTTCAATTGATTCAGTTGATTTCAAGTATCACTTGCTGTTAAATTTGCTGCTTTCATTTTTATCCAGCATTTTCTATATTTAAACTTGACTTCCTGCATGTTATTCTGACTTGGGTATCACCAAAGGACCTGGGATGAACTTGAGGAATTCCCACTGATTTATTGTATGTTGTGATTACTGCTGAACTGAGTTTTCCGGATGTGTTTCTAAGTGCTTCCTCTAGATGCTAAAATATTGAGGACTGTCAATTTGCTGACATGTGGGAATAGCAGTTTTGCAGTAAACAAATCAGCTGATTTCAGGATGTGTAATTGAGACAAGTACAAAGCTCTTCTTCATTTTGGTTCACTCGACCACATCAAAATGTTTGCTTAGACTAAAGCACTGGAAGCAAAAAGTTGAACATTAATGATATGCATGGCTTATTGCATTATAAAGCATTAAACGTAATAAGCATTAACAGCACTGCTAAACGGATGGTATTAAAAGCATTGGGAACCATTTATCTGAATCTGAGAATTAAGCTTTTTTTCATCTTGCTGTTTTTCAGCCTTCAGAGATAGAAATGGAGTCTCAAGTCCATCTGTACGGTCACACAGCAGAAATAACAAGCTTGTTTGTGTGCAAACCATACAGCATAATGATAAGTGTCAGCAAAGATGGAACTTGCATCATCTGGGATTTGAACAGGTACTAGTATATATGTAACAGGTACAAATATATTCCAATGGCTTTCTTTTAAGTACCTGTTAAATAAAGATACCTGAAAGTTGGAAAACCTTTTTAAAGTTGACTGAATTTGTTCCATATATATCTTAATGTGAAGTCAAACCCTTTCTGGTTGTTTTTTTCCATGAAGGGTGCTGAAATTCCAGAATGAATGTGAAGAATACCATAGTCATGCAAAACATTATTGAAATCAATATAACTCTTAAATAGTTTCTTCCAGAACCTTTTCAATTTGAGTCTGAACTTCAAATTTTTATTTTTTTTTTCAGACTGTGCTATGTCCAGAGCCTGGCTGGACACAAGAGTCCTGTTACTGCAGTTTCAGCTAGTGAAACAACTGGTGATATTGCAACAGTCTGTGATTCAGGTATATTTGGCAGTCAAGAAAGGTGTTTTGACCTGCAAACCAAATAAATTGTGAGACTTGCTATTAAATTAGTTACTGAGTGTATGCTGATAATGTGTTCTTACCTAGTAACATAAACATTCCTCTGGAAGTGATTAGGCAGTGTAGAGAGATAAAAGCTAATAGCTTGGATCTCTTGATAACAACACTTGAGCTTTTGTCAGGTTCCCAAGAGACTGAAATTCTGTGAAGCTGACTGCTTTCATTTTAACAGAAGTTTGTTGAAGCTACAGTGCTCCAGGAGATTACAGTATATTACTGGGCAACAGATTTTTTTATTGCTGGCTCTGTCACTTTAAATGCTTCTGTATCCCCGAGAGGCAAACCAATCCTCCTCCATCTTAACTTTAAAGCAAATTTTGGTACTGTCTTTTTTTTTTTTCCACATCAGTAATGTTTCTGCATGAGACCTACTTGAGCAGTGGGATTTGGAGCATTTCAGAATGTTCTGAAATACTCAGAAGGACCAGATTGACTATGTGCTACAAAACTATATGTTGGTAAAGCAAGGCCAAGTCAGTCCTCAAAACCTTTTGCTGTCTGTAAGAATACCTGCATATATTGTGTCAACTTGAGACTGGGATTGGGGGAATAGGCTCTGTCTAAATGACAGGATACTGTTTCAAGGACACAGAGGATAAGAAGGAAGAGAACTTAACTTTGTTTATACATATTGTTAGAAGATAGTTACAGGCCAAATCTATGCTTTGGGACAATTTTCTTGCTACAGAGAGCAGCTCTTCTATGAGGACAGGCTGAGAGAGTTGGAGCTCTTCAGCCTGGAGAAGAGAAGGCTTCCAGAAGACCTGATAGTAGCCTTCCAGTATCTGAAGGGGGCCTACAGGAAGGCTGGGGAGGGATTATTTACAAGGTCTTGCAACGACAGGACAAGGGGCAATGGGTTTAAACTGTCAGAGGGGAGATTTAGACTGGGTGTTAGGAGGAAGTTCTTTCCAGTGAGGGTGGTGAGGCACTGGAACAGGCTGCCCAGGGAGGTTGTTACACAATGTAACTACAACAGTCAAAGCTGCTGTAAGCTACATTGATACAGATACTAAGTGAATTTAATAAAAGAGTGACTCAATTTTAAAAATTTATTCTTATAGTTAACAAGGGGCAAGGGCAAGGGGTTGGAACTAGATGATCCTTGAGGTCCCTTTCAACCTTATCATTCTATGATTGTTTCTCTTTTGCTTTGAATAAGTTAGGTCTTACATACTGAAGTATCTTTTGGCCATCTTTTCTTGTAGTGCTCCATAAACTGAACTGAAACTAGTACTGTTCCAAGTCTGGGGGTAGAGGAGGGGAAAAAAAATCACACCCTAAAAGCAAAATAGCACAGTCTATAAAGGGGGAAATCATTCTGGAAGTATCAGAAATGTAATATTTCTGTTTTAAACTGACATGGAGACTTGCTTTTCTTTTAGCTAAAAAAAGTCGTATTCTTGGTGAAGAATGAGTTTTAAAACAGTAGCTGGGTTATTAGTTCTTTGATAGAATATAATAATCCTAGATAATTGAATAAGGTTAATTGTGCTTGCTGCTTAAAATATTTTGCTTTAAATGCAAACCAGATTACAAGAACTAGCTGTTTAAAGTAGATGGTATGAATTCCCTCTTAGTGCTTGCCATGCATGAAAATGGTTATCGAAGAGTAAATTGCTATATGATTTTGTAAGTATAATGTTGTGTGTCTTCTAAATTGATGGAGTGGCTTGGTGGTTTGTGTATTCACTGTCACAAAAGGAGGGAAGAAGTAATTGTCTCCTGGGACACATATTTAAACTTTTGATCTTTTAAGAAGTGAAACTCTTTAGCAGTGAAAGATTTTGTTGCATAGACCTAGCTGTGGTCCAGGTTTATTTTAATGCTTCCACACTGTGTTCTGTTACAGTTGGAGGGGGTAGCGATTTGAGACTCTGGACAGTTAATGGTGATCTCGTGGGACATGTACACTGCAGGGAAAGTATTTGCTCTGTTGCTTTCTCTAACCAGCCGGAAGGAGTTTCTGTCAACGTGATTGCAGGGGGGCTTGAAAATGGAGTTGTAAGGTAAGTATTTCAAAACTTCTATTTACCTAAATGCTCTATAAAGTACGCTAAGATTTAGTTTTACAGAAGGTGGAGCAACTGTTGTTTGGTTTCCAATCGTAGTAGTTAGTAAGTATTTGTAAAATTAACCTTGAAGAAAAATGCCTTTTTCTTTCAGGCTGTGGAGTACGTGGGACTTGAAACCAGTACGAGAAATAACATTTTCTAAGTCAGCCAAACCTATTATAAGGTAAAAAGATCTGAAGTACACAATAAATTAGTTTTATATTTTGGGGGATGGGGAAACACAAACAAAAATGAACAACAAAACTTGCACCAGACAAACAAGCAAAAAAAACCAAACCCAAAACCACAAGCCAAACAACAAAACCAAAGTCACAATAAAATAGCTTTCTGTGTTGAATGTGGATTTGACATAAGAACAGGAGGTAAACACCCATGTCTAAAAACAGAAATGCAATCCTACTAATTATTCATGAAAGCAAAATGAGCACGAGGATACTGTATTTGGAATGACAGTAATAACTAGATTCTGCTGCTGGCAGATAGAAATTAGCAGGGTTCCCTTGAAGTAAACAGTAGCTGCTTTTCTTAAGTTTAATATTTTTCTCCAGAGTCCTTGAGAAAAGATCATGTGATGATCTTAACCTTGTCAGAGTCATTGTGGTTTTTTTTTCCCTCCCTGAGAAATAAGTGACAATACTGCATTTTCCCTGACTTGTTTTCTGACGCTGGAAGGAAACTGTGGAGAAGGAAGTAAAAGGGACTTCAGAGAAGCTTGAAAGCTCCTGTTTTGGAGTGCTTGTCTAATGTTCTGGATCCCCATGATGATTTATATAAGCAGCATTACTCTCATGCCATCTCAAGCCTGTATTTTGTAGACAGTTAAAGGATGGAGTCTTTCATATCCCTAGTGATACAGTAGTCTGCACAGAGGTCTTGCAGTTACGCCAAGATTTCATCTTAATGTTAGCATACTAACAAATCACTCTGAAAACTTCTTTGAAATATAATTTAATATCCAAGCCACTAATCACCATTTTTAGAACTGAAAAGCATTGTCTAATAGCAGATGTTGTCTCTAACATTAAGAAACATTTCACAAAGCTTGTTGGTAATGATGTTGTAGCTATTCAATAAACAAAATTTCCTGCTTAAATGAGACAGAAAATGGATGCTGAGCGTCATGCTGTCTAGTATTATCCATGATATGACTGAAGGGCTTTACTACTATTAAAACTCAAGAAATGCCTGGCAGAATGTAAGTTCTGTGATGTGCCCTGAAATCTGATAGATTTAGTTTCTGCCATTGTTAGCAAGCAAGTTCAGCAGGCACTGAGTTGTGTTGCCGGAAAGCCTTCCTTTCAGAAGGGGCAGCTTACGCTGGTACTGGTCCTACCCTTTTCTTGAAAGCAGCAGGAAATTAGTACTCAAGTGTAGAGCATGTCAAAGTGCTGGACAAAGCTGTAGTTCAGCCTCTTTTGTTACAAAGATGAGTAAGCAGGTATATGCAAACACTTGAGCTCCAGTGAGGACATTGATACAGTCACCAGAGAGCTAATCTTTGTCGGCTAGGCTCTTAGGGAGTTTGAATGTTTCCTAGCATTTGAAATAGCCTAATCCAATATTGTTGTCATCTTCTTTTTCAGCCTTACGTTTTCCTGTGATGGTCATCACTTGTTCACAGCTAATAGTGACGGAAATGTTATAGCTTGGTGTCGTAAGGACCAGCAGCGCCTGAAGTTACCCATGTTCTATTCATTCCTTAGCAGCTATGCAGCTGGGTGACTATTTTTGATGCTAATGTATGTCTCTGATGCACTTTAAATCCAGGATAGATTATAGAATCTTTATTTAACTGGATTTTTAAGTACTTCGAATGTCTCTAGAATGACTGAATAAATTTTTTTTTTCCCTTTTTATTTTTCAAGAGCAGTTTAAGGTGGTTGTAAAATTGTGTATGTGCATGCATAAACTTGAAGCATATACAGGTCACCAGGAAGCTCTGGTCATATACTCCAGTACCAGCAAAGTGACTCATAGAGGCTATAACATACAGGTCAAAATGCTGCAATATAAAACATAATTGTTCTTTTCAAAAACACTTCTTGGACTGAAATATTTTTATAAATGGATGGATCATGCTTATTTCCCCTCTTGTGTTGTAAACTATCAGCAGCATGAAGTTCTGTAAATATGTACTGAAATGTCAGCATATGTATATCTGATGCGTTGAGCATGAAATAGCTCTGGGATAAGTGACCCAAGATGTAAAAATCCAAGACCACTTAAAATTGCTTTTTTTGAGAAGCAAAGAACTTAGTAGGTGCTTTTTGCACCATTTTATGGTATTGTAATGCTAAAAATTGATTTGTTATCTATCTTTATATTTGTAACTTTTGCCATCTATGTACTACAAGCCTTTACAACAGGCAGAAATTATTTGTCTTTGATGGTTGAACACCTCATGGCATCATGAAGCAAATTAGATCATGTTTCAGTTTTGTTTTTGATGTGGTGTTAACTCCCTAACTTAGTACCATCTACCTGTTGCAATTTTGTGGCGGAATAAGTGTTGCATACACACATGACCTATCTTCCAGAGCTCTAAAACGAGTTGATAAAGCGAGTGCAGATGTTCTCATGTTCTAGTGGCATCGATGTTCCATACACTGTGAAATGCTGGAATCTAACTGCTTGAATAATCAATGTTTATAGGCATCAGATTATTTTGAAGAGTTTGCACAGATATACTTTGCAAATTGTTATTTATTCCTAGATGCTATTTTGAAGGGGAAAAAAATAAGCCTCCATTGTGAAAGGCTTACATTCAAATTCTTAGGCCAGATTTAAAATTATTATTTCAGGTGATGGTTTTGAAAACCTCTAGCCTGACACCATGAATGAGTGCCTACTAGTCATGTAAATGGTCAAAAAAGGCTGCTACACAACCAAGATGCAGTGACATTTTTTTTTTCTTCTAAATTGCTTTGCTTTTTCATCTTAGATGTGTCCTGCTATTACCATACAGATAAACTGCTGTATTTTGTCATGTTTAAGGTTTGTCTGCCTTCAGAACACTGTATACAAAATGGTAATGTTGTGATGAAGCTGACACACTCACAAGAAGTCTTTATACCTCTTTTGAAAACTGCAAGTAGCTTTCAGAAACTCTTGAAACTTCCTGATTGGAGAATTTTTCAAACTAGAAAACATCTTTGAAAAAAATGCTCATACTTCATGACACAAAGGCTGATCTTTGGTTAAATTAGGCGGGTGGCTACATGCTTTATGACTTTCAAATTGCATATATTGTAGCAGCATTGTATGGCATGGCTTTAGTCATATTTTCATTTTCCAAATGTTAATGCAAGATCCAGATACAACCTGAAAGCTTCTTGGCTCATGTTGATGTGCTTTGAGAGACAAAAGAAAAAAAAAAATGTGGGTTTGGGTTGCTTTTGTGCTCCCTGGTTTAAGGTATTGCCCCAAAAGTCTTATTTTTATAAAGTAGAGTTCCACTTGTTACAAACCAATATGCAAAGTTGCTGGCCTTGTAAAGAGTGCAATATTATATTTTTATGTAAAAGATTTTTTTGAGGCAAGGAATATTTATTCAGCTTAACATTCTGAAACTACTAAAATGTTGCAGTAGTATCTGTGCATGATGTACTGAAATTTCATGTAAATGTCACATTCCACACTATCTTTGTATATACATTGTCACATTGTTAGATAATAAACAAATCTTTATAATCATCCCAGTTTGGTTCAAACATGTATTGGACTTAATTTCACCTCTCTTCTTTTAGAGATCTTATGCGCTTTGCTACAGATCACTTTGTCCTGTTTCATTTTGCCTTTTAAACCATTAAGTGAGGAAGTTCTGTTTATGGACTGCAGAAGGTGGCTGTCAAACTGAAAGTGATGGAAGTATAAGATCAAAAGTGGGAAACCCTAGGCATACCACTGTCCGTATGTCCTTCCTTCTCATAGGATGATAGACTACAGCTGCCGCCTCACTGAAGCCAGGGCAAGTGACAGGTCAAGCTGTAGCAGGCACAAACTTGAACATAGTAAGTTCCACCTACACAGGAGGAGGAACTACTTGACAGGTAGTGGAACACTGCAATGGGCTACCCAAAGAGGTGGTGGAATCTCCATCTCTGGAGTCATTCAAAACTTGCCTGGACAGTCCTGTGCAACATGTTCTAGGTGAACCTGTGGTGGAGAAGTTGGACTAGATGATCTCCAGAGGTTCCTTTCTAACCCCTACCATTGTGTGATTCTGTGAAAACTTGACTGATATGGGCAAAAGTCAGAAAAGCAACTCTAGTTTCTGGGAAGGAAGCAAAAGGTGCTGGGTGGTAATTGTGTGAATGGGATCTGAGCACCATATGATACATGGCTCTTCCTGTAAGAAGTCAGGCTTTGGGAGACATTCGTGGGCGTATTCACACCACTTGCAGGATTCTGTGGTAAACCCAGATCATATTCTGGTTGTAGAGATGAGTGGTAAGAAAAGGAGTCTCCAAACCCTTACTGAAAAAAGGAACTCTGATTGTTGATTGAGAGATCCATGACAGTGAATAGAAGAAACAAAAGAAAAGCAGTAGAGAACTGTTAGGTGGACACCTGCAAGAAAATTTCCCTTCTGCAGGAAAAATTACTTCTGAGAGGAAATAAAAGACAGTTTTCAACTTTTACTGTGAAACAGCAACTTTTAATGATCATCTTTGAATTTAACCCGCATTGGAGAGAGTTCCTTCATGATAAGCAAGAACCTTTACTCCTTCCAGTATTTCCTGATTTCCTATGACTGCACGCTTTACTATGCATATTATGAAGAGAACGGGAGAGAGCAGAGCTGTGGGGGAATAGATCACCTGCTTTGCTGCCAATGAACTTTTAGTTTGTTTTATATTTTTGTGCTTAAAGAAAATAATGTTCAGAAGCTCTACTTGCCTTGAAAAAAAACCAGTAACTAGAGGCATCATTAGTACTGATGCTGTTAGTAAGTTACAGACTACAGATGAATGACTGCTGTGTAGAAGTTTACTTGACATTTAATGCTCTAGAGTCATTTGGATTTCTGTAATGGGCTGTGTTGCATATTTTACAATTTGGCAGGTCACTTTTGAAGGACAATTAAGAACTGTGTGACTAGTCTAATCAGACTCTGAAACTATCCTGAGCAGCCCAGCAGAAAGTAGCTGCATAAAAACCTGAGCTTGCTTCCTGTTTCCAGCTTTGATGTAGCATGCCTAAAAAAAACTCCAAACAAAAAAGACAGTTGAATAAGGCCCATAAAACCCTCCTTTGGGGCTAGTTCATGTAGATTCAAGGAACAGAAATCCATGCTAGCTGTTAAAGGTATTACATTCAGAGCATAGAGGCCAAAGTTATATTTTGCATTAAAGAATAAAAATGAAATTGTTAAAAGCCAGTACTAATATTGTGTAAATCAGTGATACCTGGAGGATTGGTTGAAGCATACAGCACATGCTCTTTATGTAGTAGCGTGTAAATGATTTGTCTGGTAAAAAGAACCTCTTGTAAAATGATGATGCAATCGCATGTGAACGAAACAGCAGCAGCGTGGGCCAGTTAAGTTTCCAGTCAGTTTTGGTAAATCAAGTTAAGATGAGCTTATGAATGTATCCATTTATATTCAGCAATGCTCACCTACTAAATGCTACCTTTTCTTCTCTTTAGCAACCACCTCAGAAGCTGCTCGCTCAATCTTCGAAGTAGCTGCCCTTGCTCTAAAGCACTTTTAAAATGGCACTCCTCCCTCTTCTCTTTAGCAAAAAAAGGCTACTTGGAAATGCTTCTGTTAAGATGGAATGCACAGAAGTGCTGAGAAGAGGGTAAAAGGGTGATAAATGTACGTCTCTCCAGGGGGAATAACCACCTTGAATGAAATTGTGGTGATGCCCACGTGGTAATTACGGGGGCAAACACAATTTTTCAGTTATAAACAGCAGTTGGCACTTGGCACTTTATCACTGCTCACCTTCAAGGCTGACTCTCAAACTTGTAATGGGTAAGTAAATATAAAAATCGATGTGTTATAAATAATTGATATAGAAAAATCAATCTGTTCTGGCATACTAGCTTTGACGAGGTGAATAAGTCTTAGCGCTCCTCTTTCAGCAGTGGCTCCTCTTCCCATAGAGGTCTCTTTATTTTACTTCATCCTTCACTTGTCTGATGTGAGGAAGGGACAGCCCTAGTGGGCTCCTATTCGAAATTCCTATTCTGCACAGGCTTTGCCGGTTCTATGGTTTAGAAATTCCCCGTCTGCTGGAACTGGCGAAGTAGGTGGCTGCCGCAGTAAAAACGACGCTGCTAGCAGGTGCCGGCGCCCGGGACGGAGGATGAAGCTCGGAGGCGGAAGGGGACGGAGCCTCAGGCGTTCCACGCGGCCGTTAATGGCCCAGTCCACCGCGAAGAGGGGGCCGCTGGCGCGAGCCGCGCTGCGGGAGGCGCGAGGGCGGTGGTAGCTGTTGGCCGCAGCCGCCCCGCCCGTCAGCGCTGGCCGCGCCATGTGCTGCCGCCGGGCGGGGCTGCCAACAGCCGCCCGCCCTCCCTGCCTGTCGCTGTACGGTAAGTGCTCCGGTGGCGCGGGGCGAGACTCCGCCTCTCACCGGGAGGCGGGAGAAGGTGTCGGGTGCCGGGATGAGGGCCGTTGAAGCGGCAGCGGGTGCGCACACCGCGGCGCGTCCGGTGTCGAGGTGGCTGTGGCCGGAGTTTTAGCCTGGCGGCTGGATTGTGAGCGACGCCTCTGCACCGGGGTTTTCTCTGTGCGACGGCTCCGGCGTCCTGGGAAACTCGCGGCTGCTTCCGCCCGCTCGCGGCGAAAAGTCCCGCTCGGCCGCCGGCTCGCCTCCCGGCCGGTCCCATCAACCGTTTGTAAACAACGGTGCTCTCGTACGCCGGCGGCCGCGCCTTGTGAAGCTGCCTGATCATTCGCAAAAGTCGGTGTCGGGCTTTGGCTTTCGTTGGTATTGGCTTCGAGGGGGGATCGCCTTCCTCCGGAACACCTGCTTTGACCCCAGGTATCCCTTCGCGCAGGCGGCTTATTCATCCTTCTTCAGCAGGCTAGTGTGGGGAGGCGAGAAAGTGGCTTGGCTTCTTCCTGCTGACTGGTTTGCACTGTGGGAATAATAAATCTTACTGCCCATCTGCTGGTGGTGATGGTTTAGAATGTGCGGTGCTGTAGACTGCTGCACAGCAAAACAAGTAAGCACAGTGAGACAGAAAGCTCATAATAATAACTTCACAAATGTTACCGGCCTGCAGGTAGAGAAGTGCTAAGATTCTCAGAAGCATTCTGTCTATTTTTTATGTTACAGTTGAGTTCAAATACACTTCAAGTGAAATTCATGTGGGATAATCAACCTTCCTTATGTGTTTCTGTAAGAGGTCACAACTGTTTTTTTAAGTCAAAAAGTAAGTAGGAATCATGTTTCTGGCTCAGACTTTCTGGATCTCTTATGGCTTACTGGACTGTATGTGCACTTAACCTGTATACTGATGATAAATATATTGCATACGAAGATTGTCCTTGTATAACGTCACCCTGGTTGAGCCATTGTTTCCTGAGATTTTTAGATGTGAAGAAGCAAGATGATATTCTTTGATAAAAAGATTTGGACATGGTAGCAAGAATTTTTGGAACTTTATAGTTGGTCTAGATATAGTACACGATGAAAACTAAACTGTAGCTTGGCCTGTTCTACATTTACATGATCAGTTATTTGTGAGGTCACTACATTTGTGGAGTGAAAATTACACTGTTTCCTTACATGCACCATAGTCTTGCCTGTAATAATTTCTTCTTACATCACTAAGCTTCTCCTTAGTGGATGGAGATTAAAACTCTGGTAGTTTTCTGTTGTTTCTTTTTGCAGCCATGAGATACAGAAGGCAAAAGGATTCCTCTGTGTACAGTGCTACATCAGGTGTGGTAAATCTCAGAGTAAGAGTTGAGATGGCAGGGGCAGTTGTTTCTGTCCCCTTCATGCCTTGCAGAAACTAATGATAGCTTAGATAGCTACTGCTCTTAGTGCAAGGGTATTTATTAAGTTTCTCCTACCTCAAGAGCGGCTGAAGAAGCTTTGAATTTTTTTTTTTTTTTCTCACCTGAAATTCCTTTGATATGCTTGTTTGACATCAAACATCTGTGAGGTTGTCACTTTTGCTGTTTATATTTGAGATGTGCTGGCAAGTGGATAATGAAATGTGGGGATGTTTTCACAACTTAGAACCTGACTTGCAGGTCAATCCAGGGATGATTTTTACTTATATTTATGGAACCTAATTTTGTGATTGGGTTAAACTTTTATATTGTGCTAGCTTGCGTGCAAGGTGTTTTTCAGAGCTGTGAGTCTCAGGTTTTCTAGCCTGGCAATTTCAGGCCCATCACTTTAGATTGCTGAAATAAAATAGATGGCAACAACTGAATTTAGGGGATTTTAGACTGAGATCCACAGATCACTCTTTTGCTACAGCATTTTGAGGTATGGAAGTGGAGCAGAAAATTGCAGTGTAGCTTTTCATCCCTCTTGCTTGTTGAAACCTGGATTGAAGAGCTTGAAAAATATATTTTGTTTCTATATTACTTAAGTTTTCAGATTTTTTTTTCTGCATTTGACTAACATATTTATAAAGTTTAGTAAACGGAGGTTGCACTTCTTAACCCTATGGAAGGTCAGGCTGTACCTGCATATATTTATGCAACTTCCTGGGCTATCATAAGATAAGTTGACCTTTGAAGTGCTGTTGGGCACAATCTAATCTATCCTAAAAAAAACAAATAAAGAAAAGTTGCTCTTCGTGAGTATTTTTATTAGCCCGGGCCATTAAGATCATTGGCACAAATGATTTACTGCACCCAGAAAAAGGATGCAGCAGGGAGAGAGGCTGTCACTGCCCAGTGCTTTAGGAAATGGTTGTGCCAGTCAGCAGAAACTACTTGGCTAAAAAAGGCTGTGTAGGTGCTGTCCCTATTTTATTATAATGTGATCATCCTTCCACTTAAAGAAGAGAGTCATAGACACTAGCTCACTGCACTGCATACATTGGATAAATGAACTCCTGTACAAACTAGGTCTGCTGGCATGTGTCAGTAATGTGTAAACTGCATGTAGTCTGATCATTGTTACTGTAACAATGATGGTTATCAGGACGTATGAATGTCTGTTTCAACCTGACTTAATAGGGGGCTGCTGGAAACACAACCAGGAATGAATATTAGCAAACACATCTAAGCAATTTCTGATTCAAGGCTTATTAGGTAATTTAAATGATAGAAGTTACTCCATTTGTGCATCAAAAGAAGCATGGCCAGCAGGTTGCGGGAGGTGATTTTCCTTACCTACTCCACACTGGTAAGTCCCCACCTGGAGTACTGTCTGTCTGGAGTTCTCCGCACAAGGAAGACGTGGACCTGTTGGAGTGGATGCAGAGGAGGGCCTCTACAATGATGAGAGGACTGCAACACCTTTCCTGGGAAGAGTTAGGCTGAGAGAGTTAGGATTGTTCAGCCTGGAGAAGGGAAGGCTTCAGGGAGACCTTATTGGGGCCTTTCAATACCTAAAGGGGGCACATGAGAAAGATCATAGAATCATAGAATGGTAAGGTTGGAAGGGACCTCAAGGATCATCTAGTTCCAACCCCCTGCCATAGGCAGGGACACCTCCCACTAGTAGAGGTTACTCAAGGCCTCATCCAATCTGGCCTTGAACACATCCAGGGAGGGAGCAGCCACAACCTCCCTGGGNTGTAGGCCCCCTTCAGATACTGGAAGGCTACTATCAGGTCCCCTCGAAGCCTTCTCTTCTCCAGGCTGAAGAGCCCCAACTCCCTCAGCCTGTCCTCATAGGAGAGCTGCTCCAGCCCTCTGATCATCTTTGTGGCCCTCCTCTGGACCCGCTCCAACACTTCCATGTCCTTCCTGTGCTGAGGGTGGGTACAATCTTTTCAGTAGGATCTTTTGTTGCAGGACAAGGGGTAATATATCTAGTCTAAACATTTTAGTTTAAAAATAAGTAAGAAATTTTTTTATGGTGAGGGTGAAACATGGGAGCAGTTTGCCCAGAGGAGTGGTAGACACCACTCACCCCTGGAAGCTTTCAAGGTCAGGTTGGACAGGGCTCTGCATAACTTGATCTCGTTAATGGTGGCCTTGCTTGTTGCAGGGGGTTTGGACTAGATGATATTTAAAGGACCCTTCCAACCAAGTTTATTCTATGATTCTATTGTTCTATGACCCTGTAGGTCACTCCCGCAGTTACAGTACAAAGCTAATTCTGCCTTCCTAGAGGCCTTGAAGGCCTTCAGAGTACTTGACTGTTTAAAGTGAGCTGTCTTAGGAGCGTGAGTTGGAGCCATTTGCCAGGTTACAGCCTCAAAGGATGTTTGAGGAAGACGACTTCCTCACATTCCAGGGAATGCTTGTTCAGGGATAACGTGTAATAGATTCTCTTATTAAAATGTCTTTTTTCTCCAGCACTGTATTTCTAAATAACAATATTATTTCACTAAAGAGCATTAAGGTTATTAAACAGTATTAGACATGCTAAGGAGAGAAGAAATAGGTTTCAAGAAAAGCATTGTTTTCAAAGAGGAATAGGTCATTGCAACCTGGTTTGATATGGAGTACAATTCTCGTTGTCCACATTACTGCCTAGGTAGTAGGGCCTTAGCAGATGTGCAAACACATACTATATTTGCAGAGAGTGAGAGAAGGCAAAGATATATGTAGTTTAGGAAGTAAAATGCCTTAGAATGTTCTGGAACCAGGCCTGTCTGTACAAAAACACAAGTATTTAAAGGGATTCTAAATGCTTTCAGAAATATTAGATATTTAAGGAGCAGGCTTTGGAACAGGACAAATGTTTGTGCTTCAGAGTGTAAACAAATCTCTTGCTCCAGGTAAGTGGGAATTTTCTCCAGTGCCTGAAAGACCTAGTGCCAGGCTTTTATTAAAAAGTGTTTTTCTATGAAGCCCCTTATTCTGGTTGTTTTCTGGTACACTGGACTAGTTCACCAGATAAGAACACCACTTATTTTTCTTTCCCCTGTTTGCTGTTTCAGAGTACAGGTAAGGACATACTGTGTTTGTGACATAGTTTTTTAATATTTTTTTAAAGCATTTTTGTGCCTAATGACCTTTTTGGAACTCTATTATGATGTTACCTCTTATTCAGTAGGTACTTGAAAACTAGCCGTGAATACTAGAAAAGATGTTTTTGCCAACCTTGATGCAGTCAGTGATGGTTCAAATTGTCCAGCTAGAATGTTTACAGCTTTTATGGTCTGAGCGAATTAATCGCTAGAAAAGCTTGGGTGATCTGAGGTTCTCTGTACTGTTCATGAAGTTTCAGTTGCTTAATTCAGTTTAATTTAAATATATTATTCAAAATTAGATTTCTAATTTGCCTGTGGACTTGGGTTGTGGCAAATGTAGAAATGGCTCTGTGATTTAGCTTTGACTTTTTTGGCTTTGTGGTCATTCTAGCTGCGGACACAATAACAAAATTTAAACGATTCATACTTGTGGGAATATCTTTATGTAAAAGTCAAAGACTAAGGTGTTTATTCTTGTCTTTATGAATAGGTCAAAACTTTAAGGGGTTGAATTGAACAAAAAGTCCAGAGATGAGCTGTTTTTCAGAACCTCCTGCTCTTGTGAACGCCTTTTATCCTTTACGCTTGTTCAATGCAAGTCAAAACACATCTGAAAATTGTTCTGGAGCCTGTTGGTTGCTTGTGAGTTTTTGTACCGTACATGACATTTTGAAAAGCCACTTCCTCCACATGTATATAATCCTGTCCCTTGTGAGGATTAGAGTTAAAAGACTGTAAACAAAGACCAAGACAAAAAAAAAAGAAAGCTACTGTGTTCTGACACGATTTTAATTAGTCAGAGGGTATGCAAGCGGGAGACTTGTGTTCCATTCAAGTGACACACACGTACAGAAAACCTTTTATTTGTCTTGGCATATATTAAAGCTCTTGCTTTATTTGGCAGAATTAATATTTTAAGGTAGCATTTCCACTGCCTACACTTCAAGTGCTGAACAAGTTCAGTTTGTTTTTTCAAATTAGTGTTGAGCAGGGTTCACTATTGTATTTGTATTCCACCATCCCGTTTTACAGCACAGGTTACCAGTTTTATAAAGGAGAAGAAACAGCTGTCTTTGCCTTGCCTTGAACATCTGCATTTTTTCAAAATCAAAGTAATTGAAAACTTACTCCTTCATCCTTTTTGTGCTCTGGATTATCAACTTCTGTTGACTAATGTGCTTAAGACATGGTATATATATTTCTTTAATGTTGTGGGGTATTTTTTACAAAAGTATTTCCCTACATCCTACCAAATTTCTCCTTTGTATTTTATGCTCTGGGAATTAGATCAGGTAAGCTACTGAGGTTCAAGAAATGAAATTTCTGGAAATACTGATTTTGAAAGACTTGAGTCTTGAGACCCAGCAAAGGGTGGGATCAGGACCGGCAGATTGGGACTGGCCTTGCTGGGGCCTCCGGGGGTCCTAAATTAATTCTAATTTTGAGGCACTGGAATAGGTTGCCCAGGGAGGTTGTGGCTGCTCCCTCCCTGGTGGTGTTCAAGGCCAGGTTGGACTAGGCCTTGAGTAACCTGTACTAGTGGGAGGTGTCCCTGCCTATAGCAGGAGGTTGGAACTAGATGATCCTTGAGGTCCCTTCCAACCTTACCATTCTATGATTCTATGAGTCTAAAACTTAAGTAACAGTACAGTTACTTAATGCCTACTTTGTGTGTTTTATTCTGCATTCCGTCTGCTTCTCACACCCTTTGTCATTTGCATTGCCTAACTTTGGTTTCTAACACTCTGTACTAGACTAACAATGCCTCAGGTGGCACTTGTGGCATAGCAGATATACAGGATCATAGGCCAGTGTTTTGGCTGATCAAAACTTCAGCACCTACCTTGTTAGGTGGTATAACTAGTCCAGGACCTGTCTATGTCCTGTGTGTCTTATTTTCTCTTTTCTTTACACATGGCCTTAGCCCAGCTTCCTCCAGCTTCAGAATATCAACTGTTATTTGTGTTAGACCAGCACTGCATATATGTTGTAAGTTTATTCAAGGTTTGAATGTAATCATCTTGACTGATCTGGTAACAATGCTGAGAACTGCATGATAATGAGTTGACATGCCCTTAAGACCTCAGGGAGTAGCAATACAAGAAAACCAAACACTGACATGCCTTAACTAGATGTCCTTTCCCAGGAACTGCAGATCTTTAAAATAATAATTCATTGCTATACTGTATAGTATACTGTACTGGGTTTCAGTCATCTTTAGACTTCACTAGGGATGCATAAGCAAAAAGTTAGAAACCACTGCATTATTTCTTCTTAATTCCTTTCTTCCCTTCTAACCACCTTAAGTGTGTACTCAGAACTTTGACTCATTCCCTGTCTTTAGAAACCTCTCTTTCTGATGCTTGGTGAGTGCAGGGTGGCATTCATTGCACACGTTTCTGAACTCGTTTCGATGTTACTAGGTGTAATTTGGATATGGAACCAAACCGTGTAATGGCTGCAAGGTCTGGTTGTGACAGCTGTTCTGTTTTGGCAGTATGAACCAGAGCAACCATTTTACTCTGATGTAAGGGCCACATACTCTTCATTTGTATGTTGTTTGCAGAAATGACATTGAATACTGGCAGTGGAGGTTGCAAATACCTGATGCAATAAGATACTGTTCAACAAGAGAACAGAAATAAGTGCTGTCTTGTTTGTATTCGTGGCCTACAGCCTGGCTATGTCAATGTTAAATTTCACATGACTGTCCTCTCACTGACTGCTCTGTCTGCGACCTGTAGTTGTAAATTGTCTCAACTTTGTCTTCTTTCAGGAAAAACAAAATGAAGGAACTAGTGTCAAATAGCACAACCAATATATCTCAAGCCAGAAAAGCTGTGGAGCAATTAAAAATGGAGGCATACATGGACAGGATGAAGGTAAACTTAGACTTACTGTTGATATTTTGAATTCACTCACTTGTATGTGGTACAGTCTCCCTTTAATATTGCAGAAAGAGTTGATCAACTGAAATAAAATCTATGTTGAGCTATAAAGCAATATTCAATACTGTGAGTTAGTTACATGCTAACTGCTTGATTCTAGTGAAGCAATTACCAAAGATGAGCTTCTAGTCTGGTTCTGTACTGCCTTTTATGTAAATCTGTCAAAAATGGTATTTTGTGAAATATTTTAATGGTCTGGCAGATCCAGAGGTGTTCTTCTTTGTCACATGTAGTTGAATCAAAGTGCAGCTAGGGTTTCTTGATCCTTCCTGAAGGACTGGAATAAGTCTTGAAGATATTACAATACTTTCAACTAATGATAAGACAAGCTGAATTGCACTGATTTGTTTTGGTTTAACATAGATGTCATTGCACACACACACACAAAAGTATGATTGCAATATTTAGTTATGATTCTTCACACTTTGATAGTCTGTTGTATGTGACCTTTTGGGTTTATCATGCCTATGTGGATTAAATATTTTAACTGGAGGCACTATTAAACAGAAGTTCTCAATATTTTTTACCAGAAAAGCTTGTGGATTATTCTTACCTGTCATTCTGCCTTCTACTAGGCTAAAATTCTTTGAATAAATCAAGTACCTAAAACTTTCTGTTACATTATTAGTTTTTAGGAAAGCAATGCTCATCTCATTTGCATGCTTTATCTCTGCCTCTAAGCCAGGGAATAATTATTTGGAGTTCAGAGATGGAAAGACTAGAAAAAGGAGCCCATTTAAATAAGCCATCTTTACGCAAACAGCTGTAACCGAGTTGTTACAGACTCAGTAAGACAGTTTAGAAATATTGTACGTTAAATTCTTCATGTAGCCTTAATGTCTTTCTGTAATTAAGAATGTTATACATAAGTTAATAATTAAGGGCATAGGTTATTTTTATAGTTAGTTCACTTAAGAGGAACAAAGTTATTAGTGAGTACAGCAGACCTGAAAACCAGATAGCTCCAAAGTGCAATTGTTTCACCTTTCAAAACAGCTTGGGATCAAAAACACACGAAAGAATGTCTAATGTGTTTCAGTATTCTGAAGGTTCCTATACAAACATAAACCAGGTACAATCTGCAAAATGTTTATATCTTGATTTCTAGAATTTCTTTGAACAAGTATATGAGGGATTGTATAAGAGGTTAGTGGGCTCTTTGTTCCCTTTTAATCTTGAAGCAGGTAAGTGTGTCTCAGCACAGCCAGATTTTACCAAGAGACTCCCCAGTGGTTTCAGCTGGAGATTTTGACTTCTTGGTTCATAATTGCAAAGGCAGAGAAATGAACTTATTTTGGTGTTTTCTGATGGTTTGCATCTGCCAAAGCTAGCTAATTAAACAGGAGATCAGTGCTTTCCAAATAATTTAATTAAACAGTTTTGCGAATAGCTATAGCCAAGTGATTAGTCTTATAACAGGACAAGGCCACATTTTTAATACTGAAAAAGTTCCTTACTTATTGACTAGGGAATCAGAAATTCCAGCTCATTTTTCTACTAGAGAGTTGCTTTGTTTTCTTTGCACAGTAGCTGCTGTAACCAGCAGGAGTTTGGTCTGCTCAATTAAAAATTTGTAGTTAGAAGCATGTTGATAGCTGTGCACTCCCCACTGTGTTCTCAATTTTTCAACTGAATTAAAAATCAAGTCCTGTAACCAGACAGAGCAGCAAGCAGTGCAGTGTTTTGAGGTTCCACAAAGACAACTTCTTGTTGAGGTGTGAAAGAAACAGGACAACGTAAAAGGGGAGGATGAAGTTACTGATATATTGATCAATAGTTGGAAGGAGTATTACTGCAATGGGTTTTTGTAAGCTATCCCAGAAGGATTGTAAACTGAACCTGGCATACTCTGTTGCAGAAGTAACAGCTAGTATTATAATGAAGAGGTAAGTAGAAAGCAGAAGGTGCAGATTCAAAGCTAGAAAACAACAAATAAAATCCAACAGTGGCCTCATGACTAGTAAAATAATGCATCTCCTAAAGATGCTAGCTGTAAAGTTGAAAAAGCAAAGATAATGTTTTATCAAAGTTGTCCCCAGAATGAAGCACTGCTTCATCTTCTCTTCATGCAAGCAGAAAAGCAAGGACAGTTCTGACATTGAAGAATCTTGGTGCATTAGTTATTTAATTTTCTTTTTTTCATAAGAAGGTAGAAAATATTCCTAACTGAGTTCTGAATAGTATTGAGAGATAAGCAGTGAGATTGCCAATAAACATGTGTGGAATCTCTTTGTTTAAGATGTAAAGGATAAGCAGAGTGGGTGTTGTAGCAAGGATGGTAATTAGTCACAATCCATGACAAGACAGATGACATAGTAATTGCAGCATTTTGCCCTGTCATTGAAGCTTATAATTATTAGTGCAGCTAACAGGATTACATTCTTACTTTGGATGTTTTTATCACCTTTGTTATCCTGAAATATAATGGCAAAATTCTGCAGTCCTCCTGAGACTAAATTGAAAGTTGAATGGCTCAGATTTTTTTTGGTTGTTTGGTTTGGTTGATTTTTTTTTTTTTAATTTTTTTTTTTAATTTTTTTTTTGGTGTGTGTGTGGTTTAGTTTAGTTTTTGTTTCCTTTTGGTAATTTGACAAACAGATCTATTTTTTACATAACAAAAATAATTGTATAAACTGTGAGATTGCTGTGATACTTGCACACTCCTTCCCCTCTATGCACTTTAAAAGTTGGGTTTTTTAAATTAAATTTTTTCTGTTAGAATTTATCAATCAAACTGGAATCTGATTGTTTTCTTTTTCTTCAGCCACTTCTGCAGTATGTATACATTACTTGGAATCTGCAGACCAAGCTGTATTGCATAAGAGAGCTGAAATGATAGATGCTTGCTTTATTTGAATATTCAAATTACATATGCTTATTTTAGTTCTTAATAAAAGCTATTATGAAACTGTCCAGCAGCACTCATCTATAAATAAATCTGAGTGAAAGCCATGGTAGAGTGACCTTCATTTAACTTTCTCTGTGACACAAAGAGGATGGTCAGTAGGTTACTTTGTATAGTAACAAACCACAGTGTAGGCTAGGAGTCATCCTCTTCGTGCTGACATTGGCTAAAGCAGCCATCTCTGCTGTAACCTTTATGCAGTGCTCAATGCAGAGGTCTCATGCTGCTGTTGTTCTGAATAATAACATTGAGCAGGAAAGTTGCTGGAGGCAACGTTGTATTTTGCTCTTTTTCTGGCCACAGCTCTGACTTTTCCAACACTGCTCACAGCCCAGGGGAACCAATGTTTTCATTGCTTCTGGAACGCGATCAGCAGATTTAGCTCCCCTTAGAAAATGGTCAGAATTGTACTGCACAAGACTGAGCTACTTTCAGTTTAAGTGCAAAAATGGCCATAATTCAGTTTTATAACTACAGTAATATCAGTGGGAGGCTATCTCCTCCCCAGACCTTATTGCAGGTTTATTTTCTACTAAATTGTGCTGTGGTTTGTCTAAAAGCAAACTCATTTGTGATTTAAGCACTGTGACTTTGAAGGAAGTGCTTGCTCTGCTTCATGATATTCCTACCTGCATTGAAGGACAAGTTAGATAAAAATGTTGTGCTTTTGCTAGTGAAAATCCTTTTTCTTACTACATGATTTCAAAGTGTAAGTAATATGCAGAGCAATAGCAAGTTATAGTTAGTGAGTTTATCCCTTCTGAGAGTGTTAATTGCAATTGTACTGCTCTTTCATGCGATAAAAAGCAACACACCTGAGCTTATCCGTACATGGAGCAAACAAGATAGTTATGGAAAGATTGGTCTGTTGAGGTCCAGTGTTGGCTCTCTGCTCCTATAGAGTCAGTCTACTAAAAAAATGTTAGTTTCATGAATAAAATGCTTCTGTTCATAAGCCTAGTAATTGAAGATGGAATATGCTGGACATCTTTAAAGAACTTTATCTCTGAGACGCAGATAATTAGATTAGCTCTCTGTTAGGTTTTATGGCAATAATGTTTATTATGACATAGCACTGAAAATGTCATTGAACTTTTTGTGTGTACCTGTGGCTCTGACTTTGACTCACTATTTGAATCCTAGAGTTCAGAACCAGATAATAAATTAATTAAAGCATACAGCTACCTTAATTTGAGGTTGAAGTACAACAGAAAAATGTTAAATAACTATGATTGTACTGGTCACTGTCGTTACTTGGAAATACTTATCCAAAATGCTGTGGTGGAACATTCCTACTAACAGTACTGGAAATATGATAACCTCTTTAGTGGATGCATACTCTGCTAGTTAACACTTTACTGAGTTACAGCATAGAGCATAGATCATTAGGAAAATCATGGTTTATATCTTTTGTTCTTTTTTGGGCTTGATAGGAATAATTCCATAGTCCTATCTACATTGTGCCTTTCTTTAAAGAATCTGATTTAAATGAAAATTTGGGATGTGATGGGATTCCTAAGTTTTTTGTTTGTTACAGTTCTATCTCTCTGTTGTAGAGAGTGCCCTCACACCCTAAGCCTCATTCTTTTCTCATTGCATAGCAAGTAGATAATCAGATTATGTGTGAAAATTACAATCCTTTCTTTGTACTTGGAAGTCCGTCATTTCCCACACGTTTTTGTTTGACCTGCTTCTCTTTTGAGAAACACTGTTTTGTTTCTGGTACCTCCACTGATTTGCTCAGTATTCTGCTTGCATTGGCCCAGCAATCTTTTGTTCACATACAGTGTGTCTGCGCTTGTGTCTTACAGGCCTATTCAAAAGAAAAGTAGCTTTAAGTAACCTGAGCACCTTTACTTCCTCTGCTCAGAAAACAGCCTATACTGGGGTGCCAACCATAAATACTTTATGTGTTTAAGCATTCTACAAAGACATATTTTACTGGATATTTGAAAAGAAAAAGTTAATTATCTTCTTCCAGAAGCTAAATTTCATGTGAATCCTGACCCAGCACCCACTGACTTCATAGGTCTAACCTGAAGCCTACTACAGGTTGGACTCATGCCAAAGCAAGCAGGGTGTGGGTAAGCTAAAACTAACACACCTGCTAGAAAAAAAAATACCAGAAAAACGGATTTGTTTTTCCTCTTCAGGGATAGTTGTTCAAACATGCTGACCTCAGTGCTTGACTGTCATGGTGCTCAGTAAAAAAGACACTTCTGTAAAGACGACTTCTTTAATTTTCCTAACTATAATACTGAAAACAGAAAAATGAAACAAAGCCAAAAGATACAGATAGTTGTAAATAACTAACAGAGCTAACTGAGCAGAACAAAAGTATTTCATATATACCATCTAAATTTTTTAATAAGTCACCGTGACCTAATATCAGCAATACTCTTATGGCACAAAGCTGCAAAGGTTATAAGCTTTCAGCTGCAGCTGAAATGATTTAGTGTTTAATTTTTTTTTGTTTATGCAAAATATCTTGTATGCCAATACACTGTTGCATTTTTGTAGGACCTTTTAGTAAGCATAAACCAACATTCTGAATTTGGAAACTTTAGAGTTGTTCATTTTAGAAGCACAATAATACTAAGATAAATACTAAGGTAGTGTTCAAGTTTAATGCTATGAATAAAGTACTACTTATAGTAACTTAATATGCAGAAGATATTAGTCTGCCTTCAATTTAGCTTTAATGAGATCTATGACACATGATGATTAAGTTTTGGGTTGTTTGTTTTTTTTTTCTTTATAATCCTATGGTTGTGTGTCTAAAGAAATTTTGTTTCTTTTTCATCCAGGGGAGCAAAAGGTAGAGAGAGTGTTTGTGGAAAAACCTCACAATCCATGACTTGGAATAAGAGGTGTAGCAGGCAGCCTCTACAGTGTCCCTGTTGCTTGTGGGCCATTAGCATATACATATTTTATTAATATATCCTACTTACAGTTCTGATAAAGAGGAAAAGCTGAACATGAGTCATATAAATTGATACTGTGTGATGTCACTGCTAGATAATATGTATATAGGTATTAGCAGGCCTAGCAAGAGTAAATTTAGAGTTTTAGTCTTCAGTGATTCAAAGGATAAACCAATGTACTCCTATTTTATGATGACCTCCATTATCATATGTTATATGAAGAATGCTTGTGCAATGCTGATTGATTTGGAATTGTTATAGTTAATTCTCCCTATTCTCTTCTATTAGGTATCCAAGGCTGCAGCAGATTTATTGGCTTATTGTGATGCTCATATTGCAGAAGATCCTCTTATTATTCCAGTGCCTGCATCTGAAAATCCCTTTAGGGAGAAGAAACTCTTTTGTACTATCCTTTGAGTTGGTTTTCGATTAAAAATGTCATCTGCTGAAATTTGGTATTAGTGTTGCATGTTTTTAGTTTTAGTGCATTTTTGGTCAAATACTTAACCTCTAAGTACAATATTTTTAGAAGGTAATGCATTTTCTGGTTAACTTTTTTTTCTTATATCCTAAAAGAACTAATTAAAAATCAAAATAATCTTTCAGAACAGTGTACAAAAATTACAGTTCTTCATAAAGCTTGTTTTTGGTCTTAATGAAAGTGTTGAGTACTGTATCAAATTGTAGATCTCTTTGCCAGTCATAGATTTTTCTGAGACCTAAATGAGTTCTACCGATTCCAAAACTATTTTTAGCATTCTTCTTTTCTTTGGAAGGTGAATTTGATTTGTTTGCTCTTACAAATTTATATCTCAAAAGAACAGTGGGACCTTTCCTTAACTAGTACTATTTGGGAAGACATGCCAGTGTTGGAATGGGTCCAGAGGAGGGCCACGAAGATGATCAGAGGGCTGGAGCAGCTCTCCTATGAGGACAGGCTGAGAGAGTTGGGGCTCTTCAGCCTGGAGAAGAGAAGGCTTCGAGGGGACCTGATAGTAGCCTTCCAGTATCTGAAGGGGGCCTACAGGAAGGCTGGGGAGGGATTATTTACAAGGTCTTGCAATGACAGGACAAGGGGCAATGGGTTTAAACTGGCAGAGGGGAGCTTTAGACTGGATGTTAGGAGGAAGTTCTTTCCAGTGAGGGTGGTGAGGCACTGGAACAGGTTGTCCAGGGAGGTTGTGGCTGCTCCCTCCCTGGAGGTGTTCAAGGCCAGGCTGGATGAGGCCTTGAGTAACCTGTACTAGTGGGAGGTGTCCCTGCCTATGTCAGGGGGTTGGAACTAGATGATCCTTGAGGTCCCTTCCAACCTTACCATTCTGTGATTCTATGATTTCTGGTGTTTGGAATGATCAGTCATACAGTAAGTGATGTTTATAAATATTTTGTGAAGACTGTAATAAACTTTGAGTACAAAGCCAGTCTTTGTAAAGTAGCATTGTAACTGCAAGCAAAATGAAGATGTATAGTTAAACAGCAGGACTGCATCAATAAAACTAGAAAAGCATGGCTGCTTGTATCTTATTTTGAATCATAATGATTTAAATTATTTTGGAAAGTAAACCAAACTGTAACATATCTGCTGTTTTGAGAGTCTTAGTTTAGGGTATAAATCTGCCCTGATCAGTACAGAGGAGTATTACGTTTTCTAAGCTGTTCTCTACACCCTTTTGCTCACGAGAGCAAGACTTCGTGGGGATGGAGGGAAATGGTAAATGAATGATGCAACAAGGCCACTGTGCCATTGACAGTGACTGACTTGGTATTATTTTGTAGCCACAGAATGTTAGGGGTTGGAAGGGACCTTGAAAGATTAAGTCCAAAACCCTGTCAGAGAAGGATCACATAAAGCAAGTCACAAAGGAAAGCATCCAGCATGTCTCCAGAGGATGAGACTTCACAACTTCTCTGAGCAGCTTGTTCTAGTGCCATGTCACCCTCACAGTGAAAAAGCTTTTCCTTATGTTCATGTGGAACCTCTTATGCTCCAACTTGCACCCACTGCTGCTTGTCCTATCATTGGACATCACTGAGAAGAGCTGTGTGCTGTTCTCATGACACTTACCCTTTTCATACTTATAAACATTAATGAGGTCACCCCTCAGTATCCTCCAAGCTAAAGAGACACAGCCCCCTCAGCCTTTCCTTGTAAGGGAGATGTTCCACTCCCTTAGTCATCTTCGTAGCTCTCTGCTGGACTCTTTCAACCAGTTCCCTGTCCCTAAACCAAGGGGCCAAGAACTGTACACAGTATTCCAGATGTGGTCTCGCCACAGCAGAATAGGGGGGGGAGAACTTCTCTCAACCTACTAACCACACCCCTTCTAATACACCCCAAGATATCATTGGCCTTTTTGGCCACAAGGGCACATTGCTGGCTTATAGTCATCCTTCTGTCCACCAGGACCCCCAGGTCCCCATTCCCTATGCTGCTCTTCATCAGGTCAGTCCTTTGGTACACGGGGCTGTACTTTCCTAGATGCAAGACTCTACACTTGCCCTTTCTGTATTTCATTCAAGTTCTCTCTGCCCAATTCTCCAGCCTGTCTAGGTCTCACTGAATGGCAGCACAGCCTTCTGGTGTGTCAGCTACTCCACCCAGTTTTGTGTCATCAGCAAACTTGCTGACAGGGCACGTTGTTGATGAAGATACTGAATAGTACTGGTTCCAGTACTTATCCCTGAGGGGACTCCACTAGATGCAGGCATCCAACTAGACTCTGTCCCATTGACCACAATTCTGACTTCTTTCCTTCAAGCAATTCACAATCCACTTCACTACCTGAATATCCAGACCACACTTTCTCAGCTGCGAGGATGTTGTGAGGGATGTTTCCTGAGATAAACCATGTTCACTGCACTACCATCATCTAGGCACTTGCTTATGTCCTCATAATAGGCTATCAAGTTGGTTAAAGAAGACTTCCTTTTAGTAAAATGATGCTGATTGCTCCTAATGATCTTGTTCTTGATATGCCTACAGTGCCAAGGATAAGTTGATCCATCACTGTTCTAGGGTTGGAGGTAAGTCTGGCCAGTCTTTAGTTACCTTCTTAACCTTTCTAAAGAATGGAGTGGTATTTGCTTTCCTCCAGTCCCCAGGCACCTGTCCTGTTCCCCAAAACTTAACAAAGATGTTGGAGAGTGACCTAGCACTGACTTCTGCCAGCTCTCCCAGCACCCAGGGATGCATCCCATCAGGACCCATGGATTTATGGATGTCCAGATTACCTAACCGATCTCTAACCCAGTCTTCATCAACCAAGGCAAACTCCTCCTTTGTTCTGACTTGCTCTGGGGCTTCAGAGGTCTGAGGCTGCTGAGGACAGTCTCCAGCAGTATTGCCAAGGCATTCAGTAGCTCTGCCTCCTCTTTATTCTCTGTCACTAGGGCACCCAGTAGGCAGTAGGCCTACATTGCCTCTAGTGTTAGTTTTGTCTGCAATGTATTTAAAAAAGCCCTTGCAAGGCTTAATTCCAAGGAGGTTTTCTTTTCTTTGCCAGTCAACTTGGATAATGTGCCACACCCAACTGCATTTAGCTACCAGTGTGGTTATGTGAGACAGGCAGCTTTGAACTGTGGTACTGCTGCTGGTCAGCTTATTCATCACATCTGCCTAACAGAACCTCTATGTTAATTTTCTTCTTGTAATGCTGTTGTAAGAACTCAGTACTAAGTAACAGGCTTTTGGGTCGTGCTTCATTTAAAGAATTGGGATTTAATTTGGCAGCTGATGATAACAGTAGTCAGTCTAGCAGGCACAGGAATGCTTCGCAGTACCTATTGTGAAAAGCATTCAAATGCATTGCCTGGGCTATTTAGTTCCTTGGTTCCCATTTAAAAGTTTTCAGCTTAATATTCACTTTTCCTTCCAAGAATATTTCTTAATGCATGGTGCATTCGGCGTTATTTTGCAGGTGGAAAAACAGGCTTTAGCTAACTGGGTAGCTGGTTTATTGACAGTGAAATAAAAATGGCTTTCTGAAAATACTTGTTAAAAAGAAGCAACAAAATGCTTAATAAGGTTCTTTAGGGAATCCTTCCTACACTGTACATGATTTGGTAACTGCTCTGATCACCATGGCAACACCTGCATTTGTTCTTACTCAGTTATGGTTTTAGCTGGAACAGCAAGGGAGGAGAATATAGGGCATACAGCTTTATTCTCAAAGGCTTTGTAACAACTTGCGTTTGTGGCTCGTCATTAACATTCCCATCTAAAATAACAAAATTGTCACAGCTTATGACAGTACTGTGAACAGCTTGCTTTCTGTTTCCAATTAGCATGAGGTCCTCAGACTGAAACATTTCATAGGAGTTTTAAGCATCTTTAGTTACAAGAGCTGTAGTTACAAAAATTTGGTGCTCAGCAGAGAGGAATGTCATTGTTTTGGACTTAAGGTCTTCAGAATTTTTCTTTGGTAGTTGCGAATGTGTTGAACTTATGTTTTTAATAGCAGACTCCCATGCTTGTGATTTCTTTCATCACTTCATCACTTTCTTTCATCACTTTCATCAGGTAAAAACCTTTTTTGCCTACTCAGATGTTTTCATGCTTCTAAGTAAAAAAAAATAAAAAAGGAAAGACATGGAGTTGTACTGTAAATTGCATATTTGTTTTGGCAGATGTTTATAATCTATCTGAAGAGGTTAAACTGCATAAGTATAACTCCATGGTGGGAAACAGGACAGTTTCCTCCAATATGGGTGGACCTTATTTACAACAAATGACCATTTAAAAGAATGCCCTTTCAAACCATAAAATGTCATTGTAGGTTTTTTTTTCAGCTTTGACCTTTGAGACAGCTAAGATAATCTGCTATTGATAGTTGAATTGTGTGCTCAAACATCTTGCCTCAAACTCTACACAGAAAAAACATGTGAAAATACTTGGACATCTTTCTAAAAATAAATACATATTATATCATGAAGTATATAGCATGATGCAAAACAAACAATCAAAACCAACCTAAACAAAGCAAACAAAAACTCAAATGTGATTTTGTCTCGCAGTAAGGTTTCCTGTAGCCTAAAGCAGTACATTCTTATTTTCATCAAACTGCCTGATTTGATTCCTACTAACTTCAATGGGAACAAAGTCAGGCTTGTTGCCCTCCTAGCATTGCACTCTTCTCTCTTTTATGTTATTAAGCTTGCCCTTTTTTATTTCAGGCCCAGAAAATAACACCTGCTCACTGCTAGCAGTGTGAGTTGGGGCTGCCATCTCATGGGATGAAGACTTTAGAACAAAGGCTGGATTCAAGAATTTTTTTACTTATTATGAGTAAGCCTTTCTTCATATCCCAGTGCTTGAAATCATAATTTATCAGTAGTGCTTGTAGTGCAACCTGGCTTGCATTCATCAGACTCACCTTCTTGGTTTGCCTTAATTTAAAATATTATAAATTTCAATGCTAAAAACTATTTCCCTTCTCTCTACTAGGTACCAAGTTGGTTTTTTTGGGGTTTTTTTGTTTTGTTTTGTTTTTGATTTTTTTTTCCCCATGTATTAAATTAATGGCAGGGTGCTTGGCTGGTGCTGGTAGGCAAAAATTTTAAGCTAGCCTCTGTGAAATTAGAGGGGAAAAATGGAGGGAATTTTAAATTAGGCTATTCTAGGTCACATCATAGATTAAAATAAATACAAACTTTGCTGTCAGTGACATAAAAGCAAACACAGGAGGTGGTGTCAGCTGCTTTGAGGCCACGTTGTAACAAAGCTTTTTTGCAGTGACTTAGAGCAGGATCAGCTCTGGCAGAAGGAGAGTGCACTTCAAGAACAATGGTCTGTAAAGGTGCATATTAAAGCCTGGAATTTTAATATAACAGTAATTTATCCAGTTGAATTTCTGATATCAAATGAGTAACAAAGTATGTACTTGGGGAGTATGTGATTGTATAATTTTTCCTATCTCTTTGTATAGAGGTAAAATCTGCATATATAATTCTCCTAGAAAATGGCATAGTTATGGCACTCTGTTGGGTTTGCATCAGAATCTGGATTTATTTCTTTAAGGAGATTAAAGAAAATCTGAGGAGTAGTTCCTAAGAAATAGAGGTTTCCTATACTGAAAAATAATAATACTTAAAGTCATTAGACTGACTTACACGGTATGGTAACGTGTGAAAAATAGTGGGGAAAATAAGTACCATATAAAACATTACAGGTACTTGCATATTTAATCTTTAGAAACAATTATATTTGGAATAAATATTGTACATTTGCATCTAATTGGATTCAGCTTTATAGCACTATTAAGTACAGCCATAAATACCAGAACCAGTATGGGAATAACATTTTTGACTTTAGAGGAAGATACGCGTCCAAGTTTGCCAAGTACATTTACACCACTCACACTCGTGAACAAACTGAGGCAGCTTCACCTCAAAATAGCATCTTTTCTTTCCCAAATTCCTATTACAAGTTGAAGTTGCACAGGATCATCTACTGCTGCCACCTACTGATAAAATGATGAACAGTTGACTGAAACAGAAAAATGTCATCCAGAAATTATCTCCAAGTGAGGATTTTATGTTAATACACATACTCTGCGAAACACAAAGCCAACACTTCCGGTTTTATGGTCTGCATTGTGTAAGATATTGCTGGTCACTGTGGTACTGCTGGGGTGTGGTTCAGCCTCATGCTTCAGTTCCAGACTCGTCAGTTTAGGAAAATCCAGAAGTTGTATACATAGTTTGATTAAGTGAGTTTCTGCCTTTTGGTTTTTTGAGCAGGTAATGTGACCACAAACGGCAGTAAGGCATGGCTCTAGGGCTGAGGAGGCCCTGTATTACTGATGGGAAACTCCGTGGAATGTAAATGTGTTAGTGATGGGAAAACTCCATAGATGTAACTATGATCCACTGATGTAACCGATGGACAGAGGCTCTATTGTATTGTAACCTTTTTTGTGTGTGGATGTGACTGCCAGACAAGGCTTTCTTCCTGTGACTATATGCAATGTAATAACTGAAGGTTAAAGGGAAGAGATTAGAGAAAGCAAGTAGCGAAATGGATCTCTACCCACATGCGAAACTGGGCTGTGTGCCACTGGACCTTGGAGGGTGGGGAGAAAGCCATTGTGTAAGTGATGAAGTGATTGTGTAGGGGATGAATAGGAGGGAGGGTGAAGTTAGGACCCTCAGGGGTCTCAGACAACTACCCGTTCTGCTACAATGCAAGCGCAGTGGTGCTTTTGCATTACATCATTCAGGCCGTGCTTTGCCCACCTCTTGGCATATACTGGTGCTATGTGACAGAATGCATAATGTATATAAGTAACCCAGAGCTGTGACATGCTGTGGCAACCATTCAGCCACTGTTGTCGTTGTGGGGTGTGGCCTGCTAAGAGTTGGTGCCTTGCTGTCTTGAAGCCTGGATTGTGCTTCACTGTGTACCAATCTATTAGGGTTAATGGCATATATGTAAGTATTGTGCTTTTCTTCTGCTAAGTGCCAGGAAGTAAATTGGTTTTGTTATTACAGTATAGTTAATTAATTAATTATATATATATATATATAAAATAGTATATAGTTAATCAATTGTTTCACTGCAATCCTTTATGAACCTTTAACGGTAACAAGCCCCTGGCACAGTGAGCTGCTAATAATCTGTCCTGTTTGCTTTCCTCACTGCAGAACTGTGTGACATCTTCCATTTAACTGACTACTGACAATTTCTTCACATCCAGATTGTGCTCCTGCCTGATGTTTGTTTTTTTTTTTTTATTTCAGGGTGGAGGTTTTTCTACCTATCATTGGAGTCTAGGCCACGTATTTCCTTATATGCCACAGTGTATGTATACTGCTAGAGCAGGGCTTATGTTGCCATTATGCTTAGAATAGCCTTTTATAGAAAAGCACTACCCATAGTATTAAGGGTGTGCTTCAAAACAGCACCCATTCCACATTGTGCATAGCCTCTCACTACTCTGTTCACCCAATCCACTGCATAGCTGGTCACTACTCTCATGTCCTGTTGTGCCTTTGAGCTTTAGGCTGCATAGTTGAGCACTTCATTCTTTCTATAGCACACTGTGAAAGGACAGGAATGAGCTAAAAGTTACAGAAAAGAACTGTTGTGACTTCTTAAAAACCTTTCAAGTACCAGCGACTTTAAACATCTTTACAGTCTAACAGCCTCTTTCTGACAGGTGTGGCTCACAAGACTTTTGACTGTAAAATTATGCTTAACTTTCTTGTTACAAAGACTGTTCATTGCCATGGTTCCTGTACTGATTGTTGTCTGAGAGGCTTTCCCCTGGAAAGTACACCAGCTTTTATCCTACTCATCAGAACACAATACACCGATTCCTACTGTACATCTGTGGTGCTGATATATGTAGTCATGTCCTTAAAAGATCAAATTTTAAAACTTCAGATGCCAAGATTACAATGAAAAAATACCTCAGTAGAAACTTGAGAATATAAAGAATGTTCTAGATAACAGCCTCTTTGAGGTCTTGCCTTTTTTTTCAGACAACACATACATGTTTTGTTTTGGAAGTTTGGTTCAGACTCTGGAAAATAACCATGGAGAGCTACTATGAAATATCTAATCATGAGAAATTAAAAGGCTATAAAAGTGATTATATTTCTTTACAGTTCTGCCAATATATGATATACAAATACTTGCAACAAGGATATGAATGCATTTGAGCATATTTAAACAGAATCTGGATAAATTTAAAAAACACATTAAAATACCATTAATGAAAATAAGTTAAGTGCTCATTGTCAGAGTTGAATTTGCTTATGAATCTTCTCTTTGCCTCTCTCATTTGTATGCACTACTATTCTGGATTACCACTGCAGGAATTCCCACAAGGCACAGTATAGGCAATGCTCAGCTAATGAGCAGTTACTCGATGCTATTTTGGTATCTTGATTCATTGTGTAGCCCCAGGCCTGATTTACTCACGAATTCTGCTTTCAGTGTAGAACTGTTCCCTGATGAGCTCTCCATGGTGCTCATCATGGATTGCTTCACGAAGTATCTCCACAGTATCTTGGAGGAATGTGGGAGTAGAACTATTGCCATTTTACAGTAGAAAGCTGAGGAACAGCCAGAACAGAACAGGTGAGATTGTCAGTACCGGCCTCTTCAGAGTAGTTAGCACTTTCAACATCTCAAACAATGTTCCCATTTGCTCAGGCTTTACTTCTGAATTCTCAGGTCTTGAAACCGCAGTGACTTTTGCCAAACACACACACAAAAACTCAGGGGAAAAAGGCAATGTGAAATGTTTGGTTTCATGCTTTTTCTGGTATTGCACAGAGGCAATGACAGAACTTGGTTCTCCCAAGAGGCAGTGAGCCTTGCAACGCTATTTGCGGTCCCACCTCATCTTCATTGCATCTTTTGCAACAATTGAAGCAGCCATCTGGTGCCTCTCTAGCAGAGTACATCCATCTTAGAGCCAGTAAGCACCATGAGGAGAAAATTGAACCAAGTCATGTAATTTGTTTTTTTTTTTAAATTAAATATAGCCTGATAGATAAATAATGATGAAATTATAAATAGTATGTGGCAAATCTGCTTTGTAATCCCGCTTAACAGCTTAATTCTTTACCAGGCATATGATTACAAAGTGTATTCACACTCATATAGTTCTCAGCAGGACTTTCTCTCAACCCTACTCTCTTCTTGCACCCACATCTTGAAGTCTTTGTGCCACTTATAGCTGTACACTAGCTGCACACGAAGCAGCTAACCTCACCAGCTGGCTACTGCCTAATTGTTGGATATTTGGTGGTGTTCTACATCTCAGCAAGATATTGTCCTGTTCACTCTTTGAGATGTGCCTGTCAATATTAAGCTGCTATGATACAGGAAGTTTTGAGACCATCTTTTGATTGTCAATAAGCAAAACAAGGAGTCAGCTAAGACTGTGAAATTTATTATTGCTGTACTGACATGTTTGGAAAGCTGTGATGTCCTGCAAGTCAGTTTTGTATGGTAGCTATCAACCTGTGCAGCTTAGGCAGGGTCTGGTTTAAAAAAAAAAAGTCCAACTGAACAACACATTCTTTCCAGAAGACAAGAAGAATACTCTAATTTACCCCTCTCTAGAATCCACCAGGATGCTGAAGTAACCATGCTGTGAGAGGACATGAAACTTCAAATTCCACGTTTCTGTAAAGTGATTTGAGGAAAGTTGAGTTATCCTTATCTCAATATGACGTTGGAGCTGTTCTTGTTACTAGGTTCTTTCAATGCCAGTGAAAAGAAGACACTACAGAATATTCTTGGGCCTCAGAGAAGTCAGTCTAAACTGTGGCTTCTTCCACTGAGAGCCATCTGCCAAAACTGTTGAAACTTCTGCACAGAAAATAAGAGGGAAGAGCAAGTTATAACACTTTAGCTGACCTAATTCAGCAAAACTTAAAGCCACTGCTCAATATGGATATGAAGATGCAAAAATTTCATTTAAAAATGAAAGTTGGCAAAATAATAGACTAACAATTTTAAACAAAACAACATTTTTTTTCCTTTATGTTCCTGAACTGGAAGTTAAATGGGAAAAACAGCTTGAAAAAATATGGAGAAGATTGTACTGTGTATTAATGAAAGCCATTTAAAGAATAACACAACCATCAGGCACAGTCAGCATGAGTTTACAAAAGCAGAGTCTTGTTTAACTGATTTGATACCCTTCTATAATAAGGTCACCACCAAGCAGATGAACAGAAGGCAGTGGATGGAGTTTTTTGTAGTTCCATTGCAACCATGCCCTAAAGCATTTGATCACTGTGATGGAAACAGTCCAATCAATGTGGTTTGTCTAAACTAAATACTGCCTCCTAAATCTTTTTAGTTCTTGAATCTCTTAATAAAGGAGAACGTATAATAGAATTGGTAGTCATACTGTATCTGGATTTTATTTTTTTTTTTTAATGTAAGACTCCCTTAAGGGACCATTAAGGAACATGACCGTGGGCAAAATCTTGTTAGATTCCTGCCTCCATTCAGTGTGCAAATGAGCATAGGCCTGGTGCCACACTGGCTGCATGTTACGTGCTGCCCAAAGCTTTCTAATAGCACCTCTCTTCCTGCCTGTCCGTCATGGTCCTTAGAGCTGACTGGTCACATACCATTGACTTTTCTTTGCTGCTGCTAATAATAGGAGCTGGCAGGCCTGTCAGCAAGACAACCTGTTTCACAGAGATCAGTTTTCATAGGACTCTTGTTTGTCCTCAGGTGCGACACTGATGACATTATGCACTTAGGCATTAATAGCACAAGCTAAAGAGTCTGGGAACTCCCTTTGGAAAGTCAAAAGGGGAGGCAGAGTAATCTCTTCTGTTTGGGAATATAAGCAAAATCTATTTCTTCAAAAAATCCTGGGGAAGGTAAGGAAAGAATTTACAGTAAAAAAAACCAACCACACTCTTGGGGTGCAAATTTGTAACACTTTAAACTCTAGTAAAATCCTTTGTATCCTGTTTTCTAATAATTTTTAATATTTGTCTTTCAATAATGGAAGGCACAGTGCAAAATGTAATATATAAATATTACTGCAAGGTGTGGAGAAAGTTAAGCCCCAAACCCTTAAATTGGTATCTCTTACCGGTCCTTCCTCTGCTTTCAGATGGAGCACAGAAAGATCAATAAAATACACAATTCTCTGGGGATGAAGTCTTCTAAAATACATGCAGCTCTGGCCTTCTTGCTCTTTTCATCTGCTGCTAGTGTCCTAGAAAAAAATCTCAGTCACCCACTTGGGGAAAAACTAAGCAAACACACATTAAAAAACCTGAATGCTACAGACTGGTTAGCTGTGGTACATAACTACAGCTCTGGTATCCATCATTATCTTCTTGGTGTCAGACAGGAGATGATTATTCAGAGACGTTTTGCAAATTTTACAGAAACATCTTAAGTCTGCAAGCAGCCTGGGGGATAAAATTTCTGTCCTTTCTATCTGCAGCTCTTCTGCCCAACATGTTGTAGCTGTAGTATAGTTTGTGTGCCAGAGGTACCACCTGAGCCTGTAACGTCAAAAGACTAAATCTGCTTCCAAAGCACTGAATGAAAGCCATGTATTTTTGAAAGAATTATACCTAGAATAGGCATAAACCAGATGATTTTTTTTTCTGTCTTCCAGGAAAATAATTTATCTAGAAGTTGTATTCCAGATCTATTTATCTTTTTATAGTATGCATGTCTGATATTCTTAGATCCCTGGTAACCGAAAAAAAAAATTAAAAAATTTATACAAGCCAAGACTTTTCAAAAAGTGTCCCTGAAACTCCATATCTCGAATCCATCAGCCCTGGTATCAGCTTGCTTCCCCAAAATACTAGTTCTCATGAAAGCCCTCAAGAACACAAACTAAAACTGCTTTGCTAATGGGGACTTCTGAAAACCAGGTTAATGATTGGGTATGATCATCTCACAATTTATACATAGGTGTACATTTTCAGTGCCTTACACAACATGAAAAGTACGACTGCTTGCATCTTTTACAGGTCATGACTTTGGAAGGCTCCAGTTAAATCTTTTGGATTTAGAACTCTTGCAGAAACCGTAAGAGAAAATGGACACCACAGCGTTCTGCAGATATGCTTGTCAGGTCAGTTTATAGGTACCCAGCTTCTCAAAGGGGCAGCTGTAGGAAAGATGCAAAGCTGAGCTTGGATTATTTTTTGCAAGACACTTCTGCAACGTCAGGAATGCTACCGTCTGTTCTTGGCCGCGATCTAGTTGTAGGTAAGGACACTTTGCCTAAAATCCTTCCCTGATGTTCCTTGCTGCCATTGCAGTTCTTTGCCAAAGCACTCTCCTCTCCTTAATGCATTAGCGAAGGATTGTTCTGGGAAGCTGTTTTGTTACCGTACAATGACTTTTTAGAAGGGGTCTTCCCCAGGTAATCGCAGCATTGCACAAATAAAGACCGAGGCAGGGTTTCCCCCACGCTGGTGCCCTGCCGCAGCTCCGCGCTTCAGCCTTCAGCCAGACCACGCTGCACAGGAGCGGGAGCCGCGGACACGGCCAACCCAGCGGCAGCCGAGCCCTGCGGGAGCCTGGGGACAACCCGGGCCCTCACGAAAGCCCCGCAGCTCGCCAGGAGGGGCGCAAACCGTAGACTGGCATGCTGCTACAGCCCTGGGCAACTCTCCGACGACGTCTGCACTTCCCTGCCGTGTAAAACGTGAGGTAAAGCTTCCTCAGCTTTTCCCGCCGCCCGAGGACACCCGCTCGGCTCGCCCCGCCGAACAGCCCCACACTGTGCGCTGCAGAGCCGCCCCCCCGCCCCAGCCTCAGCCTTCTGTGGGCGCGCCGCCCCGCGGCATTGTGGGGGTTGTAGGCCGCTGGTGCCGCCGCCCTTGCCGTCGCTGCCCGCCGGGGCTGGGGTGGGACTGCAGCTCCCGGCGGCCGCGGGGAAGAGGCGCCCGCGCTGGCCGAGCAGCGGCGGCGGCGCAGGAGGAGCTGCGGGAGGCCGAGTCGGCCCGGCGCCGCTGGGTGAAGCCGGCGCAGCGGCGAAGGGGCTGGCTGCCGTGGCGGCCAATGCGAAACTGGCTGGTGCTGCTGTTCCCCTGTGCGGTCGGGGTCGCGCTGCACTTCTGGCTGCTGCTTAGTTGCCCTGGCGGCCCCGGGAGACACCCAGCAGGTAGGGAGAGAAGGGACGGGCAGCAGGGAATGCGCTCTGGGCTCGCAGGTACTCCTCAGCACCGGGAGCCTGATGAGTAGAGGTCGGGGGCGCGGGGCTGGCGGGACAGGGTGCTTGTGGTGCTGGGGAAAGGAGAGTGTCTCGAACCGCGGTTGGCTTGGGGTAGTGAACAGAGCCGGGAGGCGCGGTACAGGGGGGCGGCCCGCGCGGGGGAGAGTGGTGTGTGTAGGGGCTGTGGATCTTAAAGGGTCAGGTCGTCGCCGAGCTGTGCGACGTGGTGGCTGTGCCGGCGACTTCTGCGATTGTGTGTCTGTGGGCGGCGCTTCAGCCAGTGGGTCTGGTTGCCGGGCTCGGAGGGCTGGCTGGGGAGAAGAGAGCAGCTCCACTGGGGGCTAGAACCCGGTGTGTGGGTTCATCGGGAGGTAACGACTCGGTTACGTCGAGCTGCGGAGAGCAGGAGATACTGCCCGCGGTCGCGGTACGTGGTTGTCGAGGACGCAGCGGTTTTCCGTGGGGAAGCAGCCCCTTTCTGAAGGCCTGCTCCGCGGAGACCCGCTCGTTCTCGCCGTGGTGCGTTAAGAAGAGATTCTTGCCAATCTCACTGGTGTCGCGTAGTCGCGCTGTGTCCTGTTTGCCTTAGTAATCTTTAAAACTCCTGTGATGCAAAAACTATTCATGGGATCGGGTAACGATCCAACAACACAGTGAAATGAGACCGCTAAGGACTTACATTGGCCTTTTCGTAGAATGAGTTGTAGTTTTAACCGTAAGTCTGCATGCTTGGTAGAAACAAGCATCTGTTGGACAGAAACTTTAGCCAGCTAACCATAGTTGCTGTTCGGGAACGTTAAGAAACCTTTTTCCGAAAAAAGACCCTGCACTTTTTGCTTGAGATCTGCTTGAAGTTCCTCTTAGGCACTCAGCCTGTTCACAGTCGAAGTCCCACTTTGCGACGGGTGCCTGTTCCCTGTGCAGAGTGTTTCCGATCATAATTAACAATGCACTTGTGAAAAGGCAAGGCAAATGCATTTGAGTAGGCCACAGAGTTGTGTGGTTGTCTGTGTGTCTGTATTCTGAATATCACATATGAAGTGGGCAGTCATCACACTTGAATTACAAAAAACCAGGAGTTCTAGTTGTTAGGCAGTTGTTTGAATTGTCTGGTTGGTTTTGTTCCTTGTCTTCCACGGTGCTGCTTCAGTAACTTTAGTGGATTAATTTGCAATTGAGAGTGGCAATGTGGAATCTCAATGATGATCTTTCCTAGAGAAATGTGTTTACCACTAACAGAGTATCTCAAGTTGGAAAGGACCCATAAGGATCATCATGTTCAACTCCCTGCTCCGTGCAGGACATAACACTAAAGAAAATCCAGAAGTTTATTAGCTAGAGAAGAAGCTTTCTTCTTCAAAGAATCACTCTTTCAAGCAGTTATTATTGGAGTTCGTGTTTATTATTGAGAAACCACACTGTACTGGATATTGTTAGGATAGCTAGGACTAAATAAAAGGCAGTACTTTTTTTGTAATAGTGTTAGAGTAAGTGTACATTTGTTTTTTATGCGTGGGTTATTTAGTTGTAACCTGTTGCATAATGAGGAGAGTGAAAACTGGTGCCTCTCAAAACCAGAGAGCTTCCATCATTCATAGGAAAATGGCCAGTATTTTACATGTGCTATCTCTTTGTTGGCCTGATCTTTGTATGGTAATTTAAGAAGAGTATGCCTCTTAAAGTACTGTGAAATATTCAAGCTGTAGGTATGGCTGTCTTGGCAGAGGAAAGAGACCTCTTTTATCTCTAATGTCTTTGGTGCTGTATTTTCGTATTCAGAATGTCTTGGAAACTTCAGTAAATTCATGTACAGGAGTAAGAAATGTCCATATTTATTAAAAGGTTGCATAAATATGAAGCTATGTAAGAAAATTTCATACTGTCTGATAAAACCAGTCTTGTTTATTTGATTGTTGAGTGATTTTTCTATTAGTTTTCTTGTTTGATGCCCTTAATTACTACCTGAAATCACTGGTATGAATAAAAATTAAACCTGATCATGAGACACTGTTCTGTGGTTGCTTTGACATTATTTATACATTATTTGTGTATACTTCAGTATTTCTTCGTAGTGTCTGTCTCAGTAATTGTGTAGTGTCTCAGCAGTTGCAAAATGAGTACAGGTGGGGATCAAAGGCAGAGCGAATGGCAGTTCTATTTTTTGAGGAGTTTAATTCCCCTCTCACACACACATATGCGAATGGAAATTTATTAACCCATCGATAACCCATTTTAATGATTATTTACTTTGACATCACTAACACAGGACTGGAGTAAGCATTAATTCTCCTTACTTTTTCTAATAAGCAACTCTTGAGTTTTGTCTTAAAATGTCAGCTGGGCAGCCAGCATTATTTATTTATTGAAGGATTGGGGTGGCTTTTTGTTTGTTGACTTGGATTCCTATCAGTTTTAGGAAGAAGCCTGTTGTCCTGATTAGAAATGTTTTCTCATTTCTCAGCCAAACTTACTTGCAACTGGTTTACACTGATCTGTTCTTAAGCCTTTGATTATCCTTGTTCAGGTACATCTCCATCTTGTAACCACAGGGATCAAAGGTATCTGTTTTTAAACCTTTGCTTTCTTAAGATGAGTAATTCAGGTACTTCTTCTGGCAAATTAGGCTTTCAGTTTCTGGAAAGCAGTTAAATTTTCTTGCGTTTAGGTCAAATAACTATAAATGTAAAGAGTGTTCCAATTTTTACTCATTCCACCCACTTCTCTTCCTCTGTTGGGAGTACCTCCTTTAATAAAACCTTAACTACTCCATGTGAAAGGCCTGTAGTCTGCCTCCATATTTCAGCCCTTGGCTGTGCATGTGTCTGCAGTATTCTGACTTTGTTCGTGATCACTTTCACCTTGATGTCACAGAAAACAGAGTGAAATTCTTGTAGGCAGTACTCATTAATTTAAGAGAAAAAAAAAAAAAAGCATTATTTCCAAGACCAAAGGCACTGGGCCTTGTTTTAGTGCCCTGACTTCAGTGATCCCCCGCTTTCTTTTGTTCATCAGTTAATGAAACTAGTTCACTCATCTGAGGAAAATTTGTGCAGGAATGCACTCTTAGGTTTAGTTGAAGTCCTTGTGGCTGGTTAGGAACAAGTGCTATCCAAAGGAAGTTTGTGAGCAGGAAGCTTTACTTATTTTTTTGGTAAAAATCTTAGATAAATGCTAATTATAAAATGACCTCAGGAACCTATGAAAGAACAGACAGAACTGCTCTTAGCACTCCAGGTGGATTCGTTACTAATTGTAGGTTTTAATTGATGGTACAAGTGTTATGGAGTAGGAAATTACTCACTGTAGGGGTTCAGTTTCAGTGCCTACTCAGACAGCCCCACACATTCAGTGTAACATGCTTCTGCTTTGCTGATGCTAATGCTCTTTAAGACGTTATTCCTGCTACATATCTGGGGGTGTGTGGCAGCTAAGAATTGGCCCTTTTGATTTTGTTAGACTCAATATTTTACTAGTGAATAATTACACAACAGATTCAAAACCATCACTTTCTAGAAACTGCTTGTATGCCATCTGTTGTCCTGTGGTTCAGCATGTACTTCTTCAGGCACTGGCCTGGTAGAACAGTATACAAGGGTTGATTAGGCTGGCATTTAATGTGCCTTACAGAATTGTGTCTGTCCCCTTCATGGACCTGTGTACATGACAGGTAAGTGAGAGCTAAGGAAATATTTATCTGGTTTTGTTTTTTTAATACTGAAAATAACAAAATCTAGAAATTACCTCTGAGGTGAGTGGTGCTGTGCTTTGTAAGGGAAGATTCTGCCAAGATATGAGACTTTCTTAAGAGAAGATGTTTTCTGAATTCTCTTAAGTCTCTCTGTCACTGAGTAGTATGCCTAGTCACAAAGTTAAGTCATATTTTGTAGGCATGTAAAGACTAGTGGGCTGATGTCCTTGGAAATCGAAACCTTCGACCGAGAGGTCAGGTTTGGCGTTGGCAGTAGCTGCGCAGTTCTGTTTAAAATGCCAGTTGTTCCCTAGCTTTCATCTATGAGCTCTTACTACCACAGTGTTTGCCAGGAATGGGCCATACCCAACATAAACAGTCCCCTCAGCTTCGATGAAATAATCGACAAAGAATCCACAGCAAAGCTGACTCTAACTGAATTGCTACTTTTTTAGAGCTTGCAATTACTCTGTGGATAGAGGCACTGCAAACTACTACTGGGGTTGCATTTTTGTGTTTTGGCATTGGAACGGGGGACAAAGAGTACCAGTTTTACCAGACTTAGCAGTGTGTGGCTGAATGAAGGTCTTCACCACTGTGCACTGAATAGAACAACCAGAAAGGATCAAGTAGCCTTCCCTGGGAGATGGCTTTTCTTCCATGGCATCAGGGGTTGCCAATTACTATTCAAAGGATAAAGATGCTGTGCTTCCTTGCTGCCTCTCACCCTCACTCCCAAGGGGGCAAAAAAAAAAAGGGTGGTGGCGGGGGAAGGCATCAGTGTTGCAAAGAGGATTTGCTTTATTCCCTTTGTGTCTATGCTTGTGATGCTTTTCCCCAGATTTGACTAGAAATGTGCAACTGCTGTTTCATGAATTGCGTTAAGAGCTAGCACCATTGTCCCACTGGTATTACTTCTGTTACTTTGCAACTCAGAAGGGCCCTGCCGTCCCATTTTGAGGGACTATTGTTGATGTGAAAAAAAAAACCAAAAAAACATATCTGCCTACAGAGGATTTCTCTTTGAATCTGTAGAGCTAGTTTAAAGGCTTATCTAAAGGCTTTTTTGTCTCAAGGAGTACTGTTCTGCAGAAACCGGGAGTGCACATCTTTGCAATTTTTAACTCTGGTATAAAGGAGGTACTGCAGGGGGGTCATGTAATGCAGATAAACTGTACCAGATTATTTTAAGTGAAGAAGATTAAAGAAGGGGAAAGAGCTACTTTTGCTCTTCAATTTGTTCTTTTGCTCCGTGTTTCAGTGCTCTGAATGCAAACCTTTATATTCAGTTAATTCCTTCCTTGGTGTTTGTTTGGATCTTTCACAAAGCAGCACAGAAGGAAAAAGACACTATAAAACAGGAATATGGTTGCAGAACTAACAACCTGGATTGTGTGTGAGGGTGTGTTTTTTGGAGTGATGTTGTTCCTTTTTAGTCTTACCTAAGAAGTGGATTACTTGAGAATATTCTAGGTAACTTCCGCCTGGCCTGCTCAGTTCCATTAATTGATTTTAATGTTTGTTGTTTTGTTTTGGTGTTGGGTTCTTGGTGTTGTTTTGTTTTTTTTTTAATAAACAAACAAACTGTCTGCACACGTAATAAAACCTCAAACCCCAGGCTTTTGTGGAGGTCACTTCTTCTAGGAGTCTTGAGTAGAGGTTTTCTGGTGTCTTGAGAATGCAGGCAAGCCAAGGCTACTGTTTTTTACCTATGCGGGTGCTATCAAGTCTTTTTTGTCCAGTCTAGTTTCATGAAATGTAAGAACTTAATCACTTTGGGGATTGCATATTAGTCAAAGTTGACTGAAAATGGACATATTTAAGTAGTTGCTAGGGGATTCATCAGTAGAGATGTGTGCATCAAGATTATATTTCCCTTGTTTGTTGACAAAATCAGGGTAAACGTGCTCTCAATCCTTTCATCTCCTTGTAATTATGTTTACTGAAATTAGCAGCATAACTTGACATTTTTCTTGAGAATTTATCTCACAGGAGGAAAAGATGCATGCTAATCTTTGTAGTTTGGGATTTTAAGACTTCAAAAACTAATGACTGCTGCTTGAGATGGCTTAAAATCTGACTAGGGCCAGCTTATCACCTGTCAGTAGTGACTTTGTTCCACGACCAACACTGTAGGAGACACACCTCTGCATCTTTAACTGAGTTTTCTAAGGATGCATCTTTGTGCACTCTATGTGTGCATTTGTTTACCCTTTCCTCCATCTCTCCCTAACTTTGATCTCTTGATAGTTCTCAGTCAAACTTGACATACAAGTGAAGATCCCAAAGACCAGTGTTTTCACCAAGTTTCCATGGAAACTGGTGACTGAGATCCTGTGAAAGTTTACTGCAGCTCATACTGAGGTTACAAATTGTGCTAATAGAAGTACGTGTGTGGTCAAACATCAGAAAATTGTGTGGCAACCTGTACTTACGTAACTGCAGCCCAAGAAAGCTTCAGTAGGATCTTGTTATTGACTATGTGACATGAGGCTGGCAGACTGGACTTCAGTCTTAGAGCTGACAGAAGTACTCTGTACAGTTGCTCTACAGAATTAAATGGCTTTTAGCAGCGGAGAGAGGGCTGCTTCCTTTCATCTTTTATGTAGCTTTTCTTGTGGTTTAACAGCCTCAAGCAAAACAGCAAAGTGAAAAAAATTCTGTTTCTAAAACTGAAGGATTATAGGGTAGGCATTTGGCTCCTTAGAAGCCTTGAGCTGCATGGGGGCAACCAAGATGCAGCTTTAAGCCAGCCAGAATTTAAAAGCTAGGCAACTCTGAATTGTAATTGGGTTGGGTTGTTGGTTTTTTTTTTTTGTTTTTTGTTTTGTTTTGGTTGATTGGTTTTGGTTTTTGGGTTGTTTTGTTGTGTGGATTTTTTTTTTTTAATAGTTGGAGAATTAAAAAGCTTAATTATCTTCACAATCAATTCAAGCATTTTAAAAAAGCCTGTTGCAAACACTTACAATTTGGGCCTAACAAAGCTCAAAAATAGAACAAAAAGAAGTTTTGTCTCTTCTGGCTAGTATTGATTGCTTGAGTACATTGCTGTTACTGACTTCGAGGTCAGCAGTGCTTTCTCTTAAATTATGTTACATCAAGGCATATAAATGCACATTTCTGAATTAGCCTTATAAAGGAATCATGGCCTTAGTCTTTTTTTTTTTTCTCTGTGTGCCTGTCACTTTATTTTCTGCTAGTTCAGAGTGACAGATGAGTCTCATTTTCTGAAAGTTTATCAGGTGTTATTTCTGCTTTTCCATAGGAAGTAGAAACCTTTACTAATAAGCAGAGAGTTTATTCGTTAGGTTTTTGTGAAAGTGAGCTTTCTTCTTTCCATTTTCAGTAATTTAAAAAGTCAAATGCCGTAACCCTTGGGACAGAGAAGAATGTCTTCTGAACATAGACAGCTATAATGCTACCTTACTAAGCCTGAAGATGGCTTGGAACAGGAAAGAACTGTCTGTTCTAAAACAGTAGGATGTTCATTCTGAAGCATCTGTTACACTAACATCATTCCCATGAAAGAGAAATCTTCATTAATTTTAAAAGATAAACTAATTAAAAGTATGTATTTGATTTGAGTAGCCTATTTGTATTTTTTTTTATTAGTTTAAGCAAATTTATGCTATTCTGAGTCAAGTCACCCCATAGACTTCTGCTCATAGTTTTTATTTTTCTTTACTTTTGATATATGAAATGGCTTTGCTTCTTATTAAAAATGATAACTTAAAAACCAAATCTGTGTAAACAATACCTTGTGCAGTCTACAAAAATGTTAGTCCTCCTATGAGATTTATAGAATCATAGAATGGTAAGGTTGGAAGGGACCTCAAGGATCATCTAGTTCCAACCCCCTGCCATAAGCAGGGACACCTCCCACTAGTACAGCTCACTCAAGGTCTCGTCCAATCTGGCCTTGAACACCCCCAGGGAGGGAGCANTACTATCAAGTCTTCTCGAAGCCTTCTCTCTAGGCTGAAGAGCCCCAACTCTCTCAACCTGTCCTCATAGGAGAGCTGCTCCAGCCCTCTGATCATCTCTGTGGCCCTCCTCTGGACCCGCTCCAACACTTCATGTCCTTCCTGTGTATTAGAAAGCTTATGGCCAAGGCTGCAGAGGCTGTTTAAAGTGTAATCTAAGGATGGGAAAAGAACAGGGAAACAAAAGAGATACATGAGAAAGAATTAAGAGGCTACAAGAGAATTTGCTATAATGTAGTCTTACAAACATGTGACTGTCTCATGTAACTGCGGTTGTGGAGACTTGGCAGATCTCAACCGTGTAATGACCTCTGAAAACGTACAGAGCCTATGGGTGGTTGGTATTTACAAGGATGAAAGAAAACTAAAATTGCGTTCACAAGATTGAGCAACGTGTTCGATTTACAAGTTGCTTCAGATGTTACATAGGGCAGCAGGTTTGTTGCATTGTCAGGCAACAAATCATATTACTGAACCTTGCCACGAGTTCAACTTTATGTTATTAGAGATAGAACAGTTGACTTCAGTGAAAAACTGAGGAGTGTAACTAGTGGTTTCCTACTTGGGTCTTTAAGTTTTCTAATAATAAATTGGTGTAAACATACAAAGTTGTCTTGATACGTTAATATTCATCTGAAGTTATTGATAAGCTTGTAGCTGTTTTCAGTACAGACTCATTAAAACAACTGCAGAATTTAACATTTATCTAGAAAATCAGTGCTTCCATATTTAAAGCTAAATATTTAGTAGGATGTAGACTAGGAAAAGATTGCCTGTGGAAGCANGTTCAAGGCCAGATTGGATGAGGCCTTGAGTAACCTGTACTAGTGGGAGGTGTCCCTGCCTATGGCAGGGGGGTGGAACTAGATGATCCTTGAGGTCCCTTCCAACCTTACCATTCTATGATTCTATGATTTAGTAGGATGTAGACTAGGAAAAGATTGCCTGTGGTAGCATCACATTGTACTTTCCCTGCTCTTGTACTGTTCTGAAAATCAATTGCAGAGCACTATTTTATTTGACTTTGGAACTAGGGAGTCAGGTACAATCCACTATCAATAGCCTCTAAATAAAAACTAAACAAAGATATTCTGAAATCTTTTGATGTTGATTTAGAACAGAGCAGAGCAAGGGAAAGTCTGTTCCACTACATGCTGCATGCACACTGAAGATTCAATATGGTAGAATTTAGATTATAACCTCATTTTTCTAGTGGGAGTATACAGTACCAACTTTGTGATATTTTTGTTCTCTTTAAAATTAGATTTCCAAAAATCTTTTCCAGTCTGCACTAGTCTAGAGAGTCCTCACATTTACGTCTGTTTTCTTTATCTGTAGCTTAACAAACAAAACCCAGTGAGGTGAGAGGAAAACAATCCTTTGCTAAAGCCAAATATAAATATCTCTTTAACTCCAGATTATCTGGTAAATTTAACTCAGGAAATTCACTTCAACTACTTGTCTGACTGTTTGCAGACTCTGTCAGAACTTCTCAGGGGTCTATCCAGTCATAATCTTACTTGAAATCAAGTCCCATCTTTCATGATCTCTAAATTAAAACTGCACAAGCTAAATTGTGGATTACAAATGTATCTAGCTATGAATAAAACCAGAGCAACCCTTTGTGTAGGGATGTAATACACTGTGTGAAAGCAGAGTGTTGTTCAACTTGAAAGGTTTAGAAATGCTAAGGCCTTGACATACTAGACTGAAATGGTGAGTCATGTGGTGCAGGAGTTTTAAAAAGAAGGTGGGAAATGGACATATTTCTGAATCTGACAGTCCTTGTTTAAATTTCTTTTTTTCCTAGCTACAATAATGGTGAAATCTGGGGATGAAGGCCTGATACCAGTCACGACAAGCCCCTAGGCTAGATAGATATCCAGGGATAGATCATGCTGGAGAATGTATCAATAGGCAAGCTGAAGGCCCAGACTGTCTGATTAGTTTAGCAGAGGCAATAGTGGATCTCATATTTTGCCCACAAGTTTTCCCATGGCTGATAGGAAAGTGAGAAGGCCAGCAAGAGCATGTTTTCAGGGGTAGCTTTCTTTTAAGACAGGCAGTCAAATATTTAAAGAATGGAAGATGCTGTCAGTCAAAACTGAGCCTACTTTGTGAGTCACTGTTTGTTAATTTTGTTTTCACTTGTGGTGACTTGCTTATTAGCTCATTGCAGTAAAGTTTTGCTAGATTGCTACTGAAGGTTTTGGCATGTTGAAAATGTTGCCCTGACTCTGAACCAAGAATGTGAACAGTAATTCTGCTTCTTGTTTTTAATGTTTCCAGATACCAAGTACTCTTGCTTTTGGTATGCATTGTAATTATTTCTTGCAATTCAGGTTTCTAATGAATCTTTGTCAATTTATATTTCTAGGTCCACTGGCCTTCTTTCCCCTGTGGAAACCAAAACGTGATGTTATTGTAGGTGTGTTGTCAGCTCGACACAATCATGAGCTGCGCAGTGTTATAAGGAACACTTGGTTCAAGCACCTGAAACAACATCCTGCCCTGAGCCAACGGTAATCTCTCCTGTTTTGCAATTTGGGGTGGGGGCAAACTATAATGACTATGATGCTGTAATATCTGGATTTTTTTTTTTGTGATTTTTTTTTTTTGTTTGTTTGCTTGTTTTGTTTTCCTTTTTGTGGGAAAAGTTTCTTGGTTTCTTGGGCTTTATGAGCATCTTGTACTCTATTTTTAAAAAATTCTACTTAGTGATTTATAAGAGTGCTGCTTCTTCTGGGCCATAACTGGTTTTTATACAAGGAATAAAATGGAATTGTTTGACTGTTCTCTGCTGTTTGTTTTTGCAATTAGTTGCCACTATTTGATACTGATGTATTAAGACTTTGCATTTTTTATCTTGCAATGTGTGTTTTGTACAGTACACACCTTGAAATTCATAGTAATCCAGAATATTTGGAATCCAGCAGGATCATATTTGGTGAAAGAATCATAAACTTTTACTGTAGCCTCAGTTTTAAAGATTCAGGTTCATTTCCCACTGAAGCAGGTGCACCAGAGTGCTGCAGTGTGACTTACCAGCAGAAGCCTTCCTAATTGCTTGCTTAGACTTGACAGTCTATAGACAGCTCTCTTTTTGCTGAGAAAGTTCTACTGCTGTTCATGCCAGGGAACACTGTCTTGATAGGCCTCACACAGAAAGCCATGTACTGTTCACAAATCTGATGTTGGCTTGCAGTTCAGAGTGAAGCATAGCTACTTCAGTCATCTGAAAACATGACCTTTCGTAGTCCATATGGAGTTCTAGGAGGATATATACCTTCTAGGTGAAAGACTAGGGGTCTTCTTTCCCTTCATGCTGCTCCTGACTGTGGTTCAACCATAATTTGGGTTGGGAGAAGCAACCCTGAACTGAGATGTTTAGTTGCAAGAGATAGTCAGGAGTCTTTGTTCCTCCTTTGATACTGTGTAGTTTTTTTTCTTACTGTGGTTTTTGATTGCCTTTGAACACAGAACAGTTAAACAATCTTGGATTGAGTAACAAGGCTAGGCAGGTCTTCAAGATCCTTCAGTGTTACCTTAGGTCTTTTTCCATTTAGTGTGCTGGCTGTCTTGAATCCCATTCCTAATTGCCAATCTTCCTGTGTCCTCATTATGAAATGTAAAACGCTAATGTGGGTTTGGAATTGAGCTCCTATGAGAGGATTCACATGGTTGCTCTGTATACTGCTGATTTTTAAGGAATTCAAAATCTTAATACTGTGAAAGACAGGCTGTTGTGATGAAATGAGTTTATTGAAGATGGAAGAAGGAGGCAAGAGAACTGGTGTTAATAAAACCAAATTATTTTAGTGTCCTTGTCAAGTTTATAATAGGTGCGCATGGTTGTGCTGTGCCAGTGGAGGACAGAGAGGACCCCTACTCCTGCAAACTTCTGAACATCAGTAACCCAGGTATAGAAGTTAACGTTTAAAAATTCTGTGATCTGAACTAGAAACTAATCATCTTTGGGTGATTTGACGAGCTTAACTGACACAGCTAGTTTTGAAAATAATTGGCACCTATAATTTGCTGTCTTAACAGTTGCATGATCTTCGTGTAAGTACCCTGTGCAGGCATGAAAGGGAGAGGTGTTTGGCCTTTGAAGGTGAGGCCATTGACTTCAGATGGATTTGCATATTCCTTGTGTCAAGTCACAGCTTCTCCCATATAACGTCCATTTTTACTCAGTTTCTGTGTAAAGTGAAATAGAAGAGAGACAAAATGGCCTAGTCTAGTGTGACAGGAAGAAAGTAGCAAGGCACCAGAGTCTTGAGTGTCAGCTGGACTTCTCTGGTGACGTAGTAAATTCTAAGCGAGTCTAGCTGATAAGTTTTTCAGATTCTACTCTAAAGAGAGAACAATTAAGAATTGTAGCATGGGAAAAAAAAATTTAAATGCTACTGTATCAAAATTCCTAAGAAAATAGTAAATTCTTCATGTCAGCTTTTTCTTTTCCATTTAATTTTTGCTCTTTAACTGCAAGTTAACTAACTATTGCTTGGCCCTTAAGCCAATGATTCGGCGTAAAATCCAACTTCTGTTACTTTGTCTTTGAATGGCAACATCCACTGCTTAACCAATCTCCCCAGGCTAAATGCTGCCTCAGGATTTTGAGAAGTCATGATGCCAAAAAAGAGGCAAGATTTATTGTGTTTCTAGTCTGTTCCCTGTGGATATGTAGACATTGACTTGCAGTTGCTGGTAGCCTGCAGATTGCTGCATCACTCTTTGCTACAGTCTGCAGACAGTTATATTTTCTTCTCCTCCAGCATTTGGTTATGCTTGTGAGCTGTGCCGATTGATTGAATTGGAATGCTTTGCATGTATCTGGAGTGCTTTGTGTGCATTCAATATGAGAACTATGAAGTCTTACCATGTCACCTGTGTCCTTTCTTTTACATACAGTTTTGAATCAGGAAATTGAAGCGTTCAGTCTCCCTGAGGATGTACCTTCTGTGCTATCTGAAGACAGAATTGTCAGTGTGAATTTCCGTGTACTTTACCCCATTGTCATTACCAGCCTTGGGGTGTTTTATGAGGCTGATGGAGTGGGATTCCAGAGGAACATCACTGTGAAACTGTACCAGGCAGAACATGAGGTAGAGTATTGTAGTTATGTTTTGAAAGTGGACTAAAGCATGTTGTTTCATTGTGGATTAAGTTCTAAGAGGAAACAACACGCTGTCCTGATGATTTAGAAAAGAAGCACCAAACTGACAAGCACATCAGTTATATTTTTCTCCTGTTGCATTTTTAGTTCTTATTTCACAGGTATATATACACACACATCCTGGGTGAGGAAAAGATGAAATTCATAAAGTGCTATGAGTTTAGTTAAATGCTGTTTGTAAAGAGAACTTAGTTATCTAATTCCAATACATAATTTTGCTTACATTTGAGATTCTAAATTATTGATAGATATTGAGGAATAAAAAAATTAAACAGTTGAATGTATTTAAAACGCATCTGCAGAAAGACACATTTAGTGCAGAGAGATGCAGGACAGCTCTAACTTTTTCTTGCCTGTCTTCTGCAAGACACTGAGATTATTAGAAACTGGTATCCTTTACAGGTGTTGTTTACAGGTAGTAATCAAACTTCAGCGATAATTTCCCTCGCTCCCACACTTCATGCATTTGATAGAACAGCTTGGTGCTAACCTGGAGGAAAAAAAAATAAGAATATGAATGTTGCAATTTGGTATATTGAATCTATTTCTACCAATTACTCGACAGGCCAATTTCACGTTTTCTGGCTCTGCTACAGTAGAAATTATTTTAGATTTAAACTAATAATTAAGTTTTTAAAAAAAGGCTATTATGATGGGCTTACGAAGAGTTTGGTTTATAATAGAAAAAAGAGTGTTCTGTATTCAGGTTTGTTTGATAAATGGTAGAATTCTAAATGTTGAAAGCCTATTAATGTCATCTATGTCAGGTTTTTACTTCAGGAGACGGAGGAAAATGTAGTATCATAGGAGTGCTTGGAGGCTGCTTTCTGAAGACTGGGAATCTGGCAATACAGCATCTTTGTCATTTATTGCTATCTAAGAGCCATTTGGTGGCCTATGTAATATAGTAACAGTTGAATTTTAGAAGTGATCATCCTCTGTTGCAGTTAATAGCATTCAACTATTTAAACTAAAGTAGTCTGTAAAGAGGGAGGGAGATGAGTCTGAATCTTCCAGACGATGTGCTCTGTTGGTTGCATTCTAGTTAAATTTGCACTCTTGTTCCATTGTTGTTTGCTTCCACCATATCGATCCAATACTTGAATTATGTGATGTCTGAGACTGTTCTGAAAGCAGAACTTTCACTAAGATCCATATTATCAACAAGGCTGTTACCATTGTAAAGAACTGAGATGGTTGAGATTTTCGTGATCTCACAGTGCTCTTAATGTGTTTTTGTTTGCTGTTCACAGGAAGCTCTCTTCAGTGCTCGCTTTAGTCCACCAAGCTGCGGAGTGCAAGTGAACAGATTGTGGTACAAGCCAGTAGAGCAGTTCATTTTGCCAGAGGTATGTGCAGTTATTGGAACTGTCTGCAGTTCTTTCAAGTCAGCTGGAGAGGCTGATTGATAAAACTGGCCTTTGCTTGAGGCAGAAAAGGGCAAGTGAAAACCTCTAGAATGTTAGTTGAAGTGATATAGATGCTGAAGTCTAGAATTTTTTTTTTTACCATCTCTTTATCACCAGTAGTTACAAAGCAAAAGGCTGAAAAATACAAATTTATACCACATTGACAAATAGTAGGAGTTTCAGAAACCTTTTCAGTTTCTAAAAAAAGTAGTACCTGCTTCAGTCTGTGGGAGAATTTACCAGAGAATGGGACATTGCTTTTTCTGTCCTGCTCTTTCACATGTTAGTACATAAGACTGGTAAGAAGGGCACAGATTCTGAAGGAACAGCTGGAAGAGAAGTGTTTGCTTCTCATGTCTTGGGCATAACGAGATACTGTTATGTTTGCAGTGCCAGTATCAGTTGAACAGTTGTAGTGGAGAAGGTCTTACTGAGGGTTACTTAAATTTGGATTATTCCTTTTCTGGCAATGCTAGTGAGGGCAATTTTCTGTTCATTGAACTATGCAAGGAAATGAAAATTAAAACTCCAAGATTTTTAATAGGGTCTACATGGAGCATGAGATGCACAAAAGACTGATACTTTGTTTTTACAAACATGTCAGCATCATTTTTTTTTTCTCTTTTTTTTGAAGGAGGTCTCAGAAATTTGGGAGAAGACTGCTTTTTGGGCAGTTATGAGTGTTAACATTCTTGATTGTCCTGAGATAACATTAGCTAAGATAATGAGACAGGATCTAAAGTATTGCATTTTTTTTGTTATGACTCATGGACAGAAGATACCTCACAGCACACAAGAGTGTTGTAAGGAAAGGTATGTTTATTTTATGGTACCGGGTGACAGGGAGGATCACTCCACCAAACCCTGCACATCTGCACCTTGTTCAGGTAACTACTTATGCTACAAACCCATGATTAGATGACACCAAGCTGTGTGGCACAGTCGACTTGCTAGAGGGCAGGGATACCATCCAGAGGGACCTGGACAGGCTGCAGAGGTGGGCCCAGACCAATCTCATGAGATTCAACAAGGCCAAGTGTAAGGTCCTGCACCTGGGTAGGCACAATCCCAAGCACAAATCCAGGCTGGGTGGTGAATGGCTGGAGAGCAGCCCTGA
>VWZE01023403.1:236803-302431 GCA_013396675.1 Eubucco bourcierii
GGAGCGGGTCCAGAGGAGGGCCACAGAGATGATCAGAGGGCTGGAGCAGCTCTGCTATGAGGACAGGCTGAGAGAGTTGGGGCTCTTCAGCCTGGAGAAGAGAAGGCTTCCAGGAGACCTGATAGTAGCCTTCCAGTATCTGAAGGGCCTACAGGAAGGCTGTGGAGGGGTTATTTACAAGGTCTTGCAAAGACAAGACAAGGGGCAATGGGTTTAAACTGGCAGAGGGGAGATTTAGGCTGGACGTTAGGAGGAAGTTCTTTCCAGTGAGGGTGGTGAGGCACTGGAACAGGTTGCCCAGGGAGGTTGTTGCTGCTCCCTCCCTGGAGGTGTTCAAGGCCAGGCTGGATGAGGCCTTGAGTAACCTGTACTAGTGGGAGGTGTCCCTGCTTATGGCAGGGGTTTGGAACTAGCTGATCCTTGAGGTCCCTTCCAACCTTACCATTCTATGATTCTATGATATTCAGTACATGGGTAGGGTTAGTACAGTTAGTTGTAGCATTGGGTGGGATTATTACAGTCAGTTCTTGGAACTCATTTCCTTAACATTCTGCCTCTTCACACATGCTCATTGCCATGTGGTGGTCATCTTTTGGGGTCTTTCTGATGAAGGCTTGATGTCTTCCTTGGTTTGTCCCTTCAACCTTTTGTTTATCTGGCACCAGTTATGGGTCATATTCTTGGCCAAAGGTTCTCATCTTTGAATACAGTATTCTTCTCCAAGGGAGTATTCCTGTGCCTTCTCATGCTTAAACCACCTTTCTTTGTGTATATCTGATTTATGGGGCTTTATACAGTTAATGGTTACCTAGGTTGCTACATTCTATATTTTCTATCCCCCTTTTTTCATGTCAGTTATGTCTTCTTTGGGATTAGATGTGCAGTTAATGAGTAGTGTTTTGGTATAGGGATATGGAGCCTACTTGTGGCTGTTTAGAAAGGAAGGTGATTAAACACAGAAGGAACATCATATAGGAAAATATATCATATTGTTACAGTGATGGTTTAGTGATTATAAGTGGACTCAGAATGAGAATTCTCCTTCAGCAGAACCTCACAGGGTCCATGTAGAAATTGTTCCTGGTGTTCCTGGCTGCCATCTCTGGCTTTTTCCCTTCATTAAATACTCTCCTATATGACTGGACCCTTGCTGCTATTTATGTAAGTTGCCTTTGGGTCTGGGTTGTTCTGTTATGCAGTAAATAAATGTTTTGTGAAAGAATGGAGCAAGAGAAGACTAAAGCAGGGAGGAGAGTACATTTGGGGCTGATTTAATCCCTGATTTATTCCTCTGGGTCTATAGGAAAGAATGTATTTAGAAACCCATTCTAAGGAGAAACCTTTTTTTAATCTGCATCTGATTAACTGGTTTATCATCTTAAACTGTTTTTATCGAATACTATAAAAATTTGTTGTGCTAGTAGGAGACCAATGTAATTTGATATCAAATTGATTCAGTGATTTTCACTTTTTCAGAGAGTATTGTTTACCCAGTAATTTGGTGGTGTAAATTGTAAGCTGTTTCCCTGTAGCACTTTGTTTGGAGATACTGAAATTCTGTGTAGTTGTAATTTTGCTATTAATGATTACATTTTTCTGAGAGGATTTTTACAATTACATTTACATAATTACATTTTTCTTTTTCTGGGAAGTACTATACTTAGAAAGAGGATATTAGTATTCATGTATTTCATTGTGTGGGCTTCCTTAATCTGATACGCATCATGTGCTGAATGCTTACAGGATAACATGATGTTGCTAATGTAGATTAATAGGGTTTATGCACCGCATGTAGTCTCCTGTGATACTTAGGATGCTGAACCACACAAGATGATTCAGAGGAGGTAGAACACCTGTGTGCTTGTATTTGTTTTTTGAGAGCAGTAAATTTAGTGAATTGTTTAGTTGTCACAAGGTGGTTTCTGAGACAATATCTATTCTCTGGTTTTTCACCTGCAAGTAGTGGATTGTAGAGACTGCTGAAGAGCTTCATTTATCTTTCAGCTGAAGTGCTGCTCTTTCTGCTTGCCTTGGGGAAAGGGAGGGAAATTCAGCATTAGAGTAAGCAGCTGGCAGGCCAGATTGTCAAAGACAAAATTGATCATTCAGCTTTGGAACAACGGGAAGCATGGAAGAGCAGAACTGCTAGCAGAGAACTAAAACTAACACAGGGGCCTTTACAACCAAGTCTTAGCAATGTGCTTATTATGTAAAAAAGCCACAGGCTGCTTGTATGAAAATGGGGCTCCACGCTATGCATGCTCTGTCTTACTGGTGGGGAGTATCTGGAGAAGCAAAAAGCACAGTGCTGTTGAACACTGGGAAAGCAGCCTGGCAAGGCTGCATTATGCTGGCACACCTGTTCAGTATTCACTGTCAATGCTGCTGCACTTCAGCAGCAACAAGGCTGGAATTTAAATGGGGAGAAAACAGATGAGGTAGTCTCAGGTGTGCCACTGATGTGTTGCTTTAAGGATTTCCAGGCCTCAACTTTCATTAAGCAGCTTAGAGTAAGAATAGCTGAAGGCTAAATTTATTAGAAATTTTGCTTACAAGTCTGTCAACCTGAAAAATAATGATAGTTTGCAGCTTTAGAAGACCTTGCAGGTTCCTTGGTAATAACTGGTTAAGACTCATGGTACTTGTTTGAAGTCAGTATCAGTAACAGTCAGTGGTGTGAATTTTAATGTTTCTGGTTGCTGAGGAGTGTAAGGGCTCTCAGGCTCACTAAACAACTTCCCAAAGGTTATGTCTGTAAAGGAAGCACAGAAGTGGCATTAGAGCCTGCTGTACAGCAAAAGACATTGGAATGGGAGATGACAGCCACTGCAATTAGAGAAATTGAGCATGTGGGTTCTACTGTGCAGGGCATTCAAGGGTTTTGCTACTAAGAATGTCTTAGTGGTGGTTCATTTGTTTTGGTAACTGACAGGTAATTAAACAAGGGGACAATATTGAGCATGCAAGCTATGCTTGAATAAATGCTGACTAACTCCATTATCAGATTATAAAGCTGCCATTATAAAGAATAGATGGGAGACTTCTGAAATACACAGCTATCATTAAATACTGAGGCTGCTACAGATGTTATGACCAACCTGTAGAGGAAAGCAAAGACTTGAGCTGAACTCTAGGCTAGATTTAATGGTCTGTCAGTAACTGGAGAGTTCCTGGAGGTTTGTGGTGTACAAGGAGGTTTAAACAGGGAAGAGCTGACAGGTTGGTAGTATAAGTAAGCAGACTTTCTACAGCAAAAAAGATGCACCTCCAGGTAGCTGTAACAAACTGTTTCTCTCTTCCAAGGTCTCCATTAGATGCCGGTGTTTTTTCTATGAAACTGGGGGAAACAAAACAGAATGCACTCATCTAGCAGTCAGGAGTATAACCCTACAGCTACTCTATGCTACCTTATCAGAATTGTGAGCTTGATTAAAAAAAGTTAAAAAATACGGGGCTGCCTGTACTCTTTCCCGTACAAAATGCCATTTGTCCCTTCGCATGTTCTCAGAGGTCTGCAGAAAAGTCTTATGTTAAATGGGTAATAGTTGGACTCTTAGGTGGCTTAGTTTCAAGGTGAGATGGAATGCTCTTTAACACAAGAATTTATGCATGTTCACACACGTATGAAAACCATGGAGTGACATAATGTAAACTGACAGTTAAAACCAGGAAATTTTAAGGATACTCACTTGTTTTTCTCCCCCTTTCCATATCAGCCAACATGTGAGGGCAGAGTTTTGTGACTCTTCCACAGTAGCTTGTGACAGCTTTGCCAGGATAAAGGTGGCTGCATTTTCCTTTGAGTTTTATTGACATCAGGACTGAGTCTCTGATGTCTGATTTTGGCAGATAACTAAAAAGCAGCATTTATTTCCAAAGCTCTTCTAAAGTATTCTCTTTGTAATACAAGTTTTTATAGCTGGTTTTTAAAAATTCATTTTTGAGTCACCTTTAAGTGTCATCTTAATGATGTTAGAAAGCCAAAACCTTTTACACTAGACTTCTGCTAAAATAAAAATGTTCCTAATGTAGAGATTCATGATTAGTCTTAAGTGTGATTACATGTTAGTTAAGTTTCACAGATGCATTTCTTTTGTGTCACTTACTTATACTGATGTGTATATGTAAGAATTTTGTGTATTCAAGCTCTGTGTTGGGTGAAATTTGCTACTGTGAAATAAAACCCTTCAAGCTCTTTTTCATCCTTTGAAGTCTTTGAATATCTGTATAACAGTGTTTTTGCTCTCTTACCAGAGTTTTGAAGGTACCATTGTGTGGGAAAGCCAGGATCTTCAAGGCCTTCTTTCAAGAAACCTTCATAAGGTGATGGTGAATGACGGAGGAGGTGTTTTCAGAGTCATTACAGTGAGTCATCTCCCTTTCTCTTCCACTGTGATTCTATTTTGCCTATAAGTCTTGGGGGTTCAGCTTTATGCTTTCCTGTATTTTTCTGTAAATCATTGAGTCAGCTTGGCTTCTCTTGTCTCAGAGGGGAAGTTTGCTGTGTCTGGGATAAAGACAAAGGCATATAAAAAACTATGCATTTTCTTTTTTATTTTTTTTTTGAAGGTAGTAAATTGTCATTGTCAGATGAGAAGTAGTATTACTATATCAAAGATGGCAAAATGTGGGTCAAAAATGCTGTGTTGAAATCCCAGTTGATGGGAGTAAGCCTCTTCTCTCTTTTTTTAAATGTCTCCTTTTCCAGGTGATATGTTGCTTGCTTAAACGTGCAGTGTTGTTATTATTTAGTCAGAATAACTTTACATTTTGCTCTCAGTTTGAAACTTGTTTTAGTTCTAAAAGTTTCAGGGTACTAGTAGTTTTAGGTGAAACTTCAAAAAATGCCACACAACTTTGCAGTTAAAAATCCTAGTTTTTCATTATACAGGTCCCTAAACTAGAAGAGCATTAAATTAATTTCATTCTTCATTGCCGGAAAACCTTCGTGCCTTACAGTTGCAGGGAAAATGACATCAGTGGTGGAAGATAAATTAATTTATTTCTTTTCATTAATCTGTCTCTAGCAGGCAGGAGAAGGGTCACTGCCACATGAGCTCACAGAAGGTGTGGAGGGAATAGCAGGTGGTTTTATCTACACTATTCAAGGTATGTCTGCAAAAAGCAGAATCACATTTGATGTTATGATAAAACAGGACCTTTAAATTACATTTCTGAGGTAAAATTTGTGCTGTCTCTATGAACTTGGTCACCTTAACTTTTCTTCTAGTAGCAAGAAATTCCTTCTGGTTTGGTTTTGTTTTTTTAATGCCTGTTAGTGTTCTTGCAATATTTTTTTTAGGTTTTGCCTGCAATCAGTTGTATAATGTGGTTCAGCAGGAGCCACTTACATCAAAGTGGTGCCAGTTTGATTATATTTAGCATAGGATTTTTATTTGTTTTGGTGGGTTTTTTTAATGCTGTATATACATGCTTTAGGAGTAATTGATATAACAACCTTTTTACAGTGAAGTCACAAACACTCTTTATATTAAGGTACCTTAAAATTTTGAATCATTTCATGAGTGAAGAGAATACTATTTTACTTTTAAACTTGCTGTGTCAAACCTTACGCAAAAATCTATTTCTTTGTTCTGCAGCTTTTTAACGTTTCATTGAAATTTTTCAATTAATGGTAGAATTTTCCTAACTCCTTTGAGTTGAAGACATCTTCAGATTCATTTTGTCAGTGTGTCACGTGTGGTCCAAGAGAAACATGTGGAACAGTTCGTAGATATGCATCTTAGTTTAATGCTGGGCGGTTTCTTTCAGAAGGCGATGCTCTTTTAAAAAGCCTCCATACTCGTGCAGAAAGGTTTACAAGTCACATGAAAAATCTGGAAGAAGAGGATGCTTTATTAAAGGAAGAAAGCAGTACCTATGATGATATTGTTTTTGTGGATGTTATTGACACTTACAGAAATGTTCCAGCCAAACTGCTGAACTTCTACCGATGGTAAGTTGGAAATGCTTTCCCTTTGGAACATTGCTGTTTGTAATGCAAGGGGATCCAGCACATTACATTACCCAACAGGTTCCATGAAATACTGTGTAAGTTACCTCAGTGAGTCGTATTTCTCTCACAATTTTGGAGGCCTGTAGTGAGCAACATAACAAGATCTGTATTTGAGTGCTGACCCATGGTGCCTCAATGAAGGGTGAGCTGGCAGGACAGGCTTCTGCTCAGAGTCCAGGTGCGAAAATTTTCGTGTCTCCTTCTAACTTCCTTTTTTTCTGTCTGAAAAGTAGCAGCTTTAGTCTTTCAAATGATGACTTTGGGCCACCTCGCATGCTTAGTATTTCACTTTGTGGCCGTTGATTCTTGTGCTGTCACTGGGCTCCCTTTCAAAGAGTCTAGCTCTGTCTCTGTACACCCTCCCTTCAGGTACTCATATATATTGATGAACTCCTCACTGAGCTTCTCCTCTCCAGGCTGAACAGTCTCAGCTCTCTCAGCTTTTCCTCTTGGAAGAAGCTTTCCAGTCTAATTGTCTTGGTGGCTTCTTGCTGAACTCTCCATCCAGTATGTTCATGTCTTTCTTGTAGTGAGGTGCCCAAGACCACATGCTGTAATCCAATTGTTGCCTCACCAGTGCTGAGTAGAGGGGAAAGATAAGAAGCTTGTCTACAGGGGAAACAGAAGGTTGAGAGGAAGGATTTTCATAGTGCTTTGCATTGTCTGTGACGAATCTAATGAATTATTGGCTCCAATTTACAATTCTTTGTCTTACTCTGAGACAACTGTTTCAATTAATTGATGTTGCTGTGGAGTAAGAAATACAGCTGACAGTTGCTTATGCACTTATTTAACAAATTTCATGGTTATAAATGTAACTGAAAAATGGAACCATGCTTTGAGTTCTAAAGAGTTCAAATGTCAAGACTTAGATCTTTGTGATTATTTCTTACAGGTAAGCAAATTTTTCAAGATTTAGTAATAAAAGGTTTAAGGAAAATCCATTTCTTGTTAAGAAAAATCACCCTTAAAAGGGATGCCTCTTAATCAACCCAGGGATAGTCCCTAGAATTATTGTACAAGTGACAGATATTTAGCTAATTCAGACAGTTAAAGATTACCTTTTTAATAAATGGTACTATTCCGAGGCACTAAGTTGTTTCCACATGTGTTTCTTACAACCTCTACAGTTGTACTGCCCTTGAACTGTCTCATGTGGAAGAGTAGGCCACTGCCTTTTAACAGCTGTGCTGCCATCATCAGGGATTCATCCCCATCTGAGCTCAATAGTGTTTAAGATGCAGTAATTAAAAATCCTCCACCTGTCCTGGAGCACAAAGCTTCAAGTTTATTTTTTCAGCTCATAAATCTGTGTTGTAAGGTAATCACAGGATGATGCAGCTGCATCTCTTTTCTGTAGGACAAGCAGGCAGTCTTGGTGAATAGGGAAAACATTTACAAATTGAGGGTAAGAAAGACACTCCTGCCCTCTTCCTTCCCCATCTGCCTCCCAAAAAAACCCCTTGTGTTCTGTTGCTTAACTGTAGTTCCTGAAGTGCAGCTCAGCATCTTACCACTTTTTATTTTGGCTACAGGACAGTTGAATCCACGAGTTTCGATTTGTTGCTGAAGACAGATGATGACTGTTACATTGATTTGGAGGCTGTTTTCAACAGGATAATGCAGAAAAAGTTGGACAGGCCGAACATTTGGTGGGGAAAGTGAGTTGGTTTTTTTTTTTTAACTTAAGAGTTACCGTATTTTTAGTGAAAGGTTTACTGCTTTAAATCTGTTTTCATGTGGGTTACCCTTCTCTGCCTACAGAAGCTAGTGACAAAGAGCAGGACTTCTGTATGTGTGGAACTTCGAATCTCAGAATACACAAATCAGTCCTGTACAATATAAACTTTACAAGTCCTTTACAAACTTTGCAGTGTGCCATTCCAAAGAGTGACTTGATGAATGTCTTACCTAGTTTCAAAATGTGTTATGTGTCTGCTGTGGTAGTTTAGTAAGTAAAAGTATTCCAGCAGTACAATAACATTACAAGGAAAGTACATAGTAGAATTGTAAACATTACATTTCTTCTGGTGGGCTTGAGAAGTGAGGTAAACAGGAGAAACAAAATTGCCTTTGCACTTTACTTTTAAGTCCATGAATGACAGACATTGATACCCATGTTGCTGCTGTCTGAAATGGTGTATCTGATTCATGCAGTCTTAAACAAAGTTTCCCAGCCTCTATCACTTTTTTAAATAACTAGGAGGATCAAAATAATACTTCATCCATGGAATGCAGTGCTACGCTGGTATAAAATGCTGTGCTGCTGCAATGTTCAGCATAGCACAATGGCACTGCATTGTCTTCCTGGAGCGATGCTTACTGAAGAAAAGCCAGCCTTTGCTGCTGAACGTGTCTTGCTTCACAAATCTGGTACTAACTCTTGCTTGCTCATAAGGTGTGTCCACTGATGTTGATGATAAGGCAGTCCATCTGCCATGCCATGAGAAGCAGAGGGATTTCTAAACAGCACTTTTTCTTAATTAGGCTCAAAGGAAATTTCATGTACTTGAAGTTTTCCATGAAGATGTTTCAGTTGCACTCTGAACCTCCCCTTTTTCTGGAGTCTATGACAGCTGTTGAGCATAGCATGCTTCATGGTCTAGTAACATATTTATAGGTTTGGCTTAGCCATTGAATTAACTTAGGAGAATTATAGAATGGTTTAGGTTGGAAGGGACCTCAAAGATCATGTAGTTCCAGCCCCCTGCCATAGGCAGGGACACTTCCCAGCAGAAGAGGTCGCTAAAGGCCTCATCCAGCTTAGCCTTCAGCACCTCCAAGAGGACTGATAACAGTGCAGACTGAGAAGTTAGTTTTGCTGGGTCTTGCTGGAGACATAGTGTGTGAAGATACCAAGAAATCTTACCACATAACTGATAAAAGACAGTGACAAGTCATGCTGGGACAGAAGAGTTGGACAAAGTGCCAACTGTGTCTGGAGAACTTTATATAGAGGCGACTGACATCTTTAGTGTAAATTCTGCAGTAGTCAGAGTCTCCAGGAAAGTGTGAGGTGTGGTGAACAATACAGCAGATTGGCAAAGCAGGTGCCACTCAGTCTGGAGGGGGTTGCACCCTAACTGCTGTGACTTCACTATCAAGTGAGTTTAGGTATTGGATGTGACTTTTATTTACTTGGTGCTTTAACATGTCAGCTTCAGCTCTGAATGTGATGTAGTAATAGATCTGCCACTCAACTGTAATTACTTCCTTATGGTGCTTTTGTCTGAGATGACAGTTCTTTGTAGCTCACTAAATCCACTTTAGCTGCTTGTGCTCATGACCATATCCAAGCAATCTTTGAACCGGTTCACAAAAAGGGGGAGAATATGCTGCACTGTCTCAGTTATGCCACATGGCTGTGAGCATGTGAAGTACTTGCAAAGGCAAGGAGTGCAACAGCAGCCTGTTGTGAACAGGACAAGCAGAGCCCTTCTCATGACCTAACACAGCAATTTAGCAGTCCATGCTGTGACATTGTGTGAAAGTGAACTATGCCATGCTGACATGATGGGAGAGACTGGAGACAGAGCGCACCAATGGCTTTCTGCAGGCCCCTGGTACTAAGTACAAACTTCTTGCAGAAGACAACTGCCACAAAGGGTTTGGTTTTTGGTTTTTTTTTTTTTTTTTGTAATTCAGTGATGCCTGCCTTCTTGAACATCTGCCTTGTATTCATTTGGGAGACAGAGAAGGTACAGAAAAACCTCAGCACTTTGCCTTGCTACCTGTTTCTTAAGCAGCTGGTGGTTTTATCAGGAAAATAGGTTGTGTAACAGTGCTGTAATTGTGTGCCTGCTGCAGGCACCACTTTCCTGTCATGTCAGTTAACCAAAGGAGGTTGGACACAGATGTGCCTGTTTACAGAACACAGGCAAGGACCTGGATCAAAGCCCAGCAGCAGATGCAGATATGCTGAAGACCTGACAGACAATGTGGTGTTTGTTTCTGTGCTAAGAGTTTTCTCTTATTACCAAAGATTGAGACCAAGCAATAGTTATACTTTAAGCTGCTGTGTTTGACTAGATGTGTGCCTTAGGCTAGGAACTCTAATTAGCATCACCTTCTATTTATTTCTCTTGTCACTTCAGTTGTTAGCCTTGTTCATAGGTTTCACAGAAGGAGTTGTATAAACATCTCACATCTAATGTGGTCTTCAGTTTTAGACTAAATTGGGCAGTTGATCGAACTGGGAAATGGCAAGAACTGGAGTATCCAAGTCCTGCTTATCCAGCCTTTGCTTGTGGGTCTGGCTATGTCATCTCTAAAGACATTGTTCAGTGGCTGGCAAGCAACTCTGACAGACTGAAGACATATCAGGTATTAAAGCATTGGTTCAGTTTTATTATCTTAAAAGTGGTCTGAGGAGCAGCATGTGTACTGGGTAAGTTAGAAAGACCACTGCTCAAGCGTTTGGTAGTGTGGGATTCTCCTGGTTAATGCTGCCTTTCTGCAGTGCTTTTGGTCACTGTGCTTAGTGTCTGTTCTACATCAAACCACAACTGTTTTGGACTGAGAACTCCTGGAGTTGTAATCTTGATTTTGGGCTGTCTTTCAAGAACAGGACAGCTGACAATTAATTTAAGACCTCTAAAACAGTCAAACAGGTTGTTGTTGTTACCCTTTTTTACTGCTGGTTACATGATTTAAACTTACTCTAAAGTCACACTTCATGCTTTCCTGGTGCTAATATCTGTATATTCATTTTTCTCTTTGATGTGTTGTCCCAGGGCGAAGATGTTAGTATGGGCATCTGGATGGCAGCTGTAGGGCCTAAGCGATATCAAGTAAGTCTGAAGAAATTCTGCAGCCCCCATCCACACCCCCAAAGTTCTCAGAATAGGTCTAGTTGGTGACCTTCATGTGAAAGTAAAGACTGGATTCTTTGTAAGGAAAACTGACTGAACTGATTCTGTTTCCAACAGGATAGCCTCTGGTTGTGTGAGAAGACATGCGAGAGTGGTATGCTGTCTTCTCCCCAGTATTCTCCAGAGGAACTTAGAGAGCTATGGAGGTTAAAGGAACTATGTGGAGATCCTTGTAAATGTGAGGACAGATGATGGACTTGTCTTTGAAAACAGGATAGCATCTACTGATTGTGGAAAAGTGCACATCTGGAGTCATTCTTGGAAGAATAAGGACTATTAAGGTACCTTTTTAATGCTGAGTTTCAACTAAAGTATAACAATATTTGCACATCCCTTTTGATAATTACAAGTGAACTGATACTATTCATTTTCTATAGTATAGATGTTGATCTGACAAAGCCCAAAATGTTTAAGATAAAATACTTTTTTATATAAAGTCAAAGACCTCCTTGTAATTAATAAATGCAGATGAGTATGCCAACTAGCCTGTCTTTTGTAAAGTACTACTGATTTAACTCAGTGGAGAGCCGTACCATGATGCAGTGGAGAGCTGTCTTGGCGCCAGGGCATCTGGTAAGTCCTGTTGCAGGTGCAGGAGCAGGCTCTGCACTGAGGGGCTCCCTCATCAGGGTCTGAGACAGCCAGGGGTTAGGATTTATAGTTAGTTACTTTATACCATTGTCATTTTAGATAAAAACAATATCAAAGTTTGCTTATACCAAATCCTGAAGTACTGCAAATTTAGCCTGATAGGAGAGATTTTCTGATAGCTCAATGTGTTATTAGATATGGATCTGAGGATATATAAGTGAGAGTAAAGACTGAGGAACAGCACACTGAAGAGTGCAAAATAAACAGCAATGCCTTGCAGTAAGTATGCTGAGAACTTATTTATACCATGGTATGTTAATGGTGTAGGGTAGAATAAAGGTCTGTCAAGAGTTTGACCTGAAATAGTCTAAGGCTGTGTTAGGTACTTCTACAATTACTGCCATTTGACTTTTGTTTGCTTTAAGATTTTTGGAAGTAGGTGAAAATAAAGAGCAAGTAACCTCTTTCAGTGCAACATTAATTTTGTCCTTTTATAAGTAAAGTGATCACAACTCAATCACGTACTCAGTTCAGTCGAAACATTCTCAGTACTGCAGTGGCAGGGAAATGTAAACTCTTGGAAAAACCATTACCTTGAGTTTTTTTTAATTGATTGAAGCACTATTTGGTGTCTCTCACGTAAGACAGTTAGCCAAAAGCAAATGCTTTCACAGAGACTGAGGATTGTTTAGGAGGTGGAAGCATTGTATAGCCATCTGGTGGCACACAGGAAAGTGTTATTGCCTTCTGTGTGTCCAGGCAGGGGCTGTCCATGCTGCCTCACTTCTGCACAACCACTGTTGACTTTTCCCTCAGTCTTTCAGGAGAGTCCTTTCTTACCACCGTACTAAGACGCAATCTCCATTTTCTATAGAGTAAAATTGCAAAGGCTTTAAGTCATTGTCTAGTTCAACTTCTTTTCCTTCCAGCTGGAATAAGAAAGGAAAAACACCTGATTAGATTTAAACTGAAATCTGTTCATGTAAACCAAACAGAGATTGGGCAGTTGCAGTCGGCAGGAAGTACCTGTCTTATTACAGGAATGAAATTAGCTCCTAAATTACAGCATGAAGACTGCACTCCTTAAGTGAAATCAATTTGGATAGGTAATATTTTAGAATATTCTGTTGACCTTTAGCAGCATGCAGTACCTATTGCTGAATTACCCATTTTTAACTCACTTTAGAACTTTTGTAGGACAGTTTCAGTTCCGAACCAGGAATTTTAAGAAGGCGATACAGCAATCCTTTGACTCTCTGAACAGTCATGGACTCTGTCAGGGACAAAGAAAGATAAGTTGTTAGAAAAAAAATGCTGCTACCACTGAGCTGTAGCAGAGTACCAGTGTTTCAACTATACTTGCTTATAGCAAAAGTGAAAGGCTGTATTGCTGCTTCAGTTCTAACACTGCAATAATATCTTTTGTAACTGAAACAGTAACTGCTAAGGGAAGTGAAAATGGTTTAATCTCTGGTGGACATGCTACTACCATGTAAGCACTTTGATCCCATATACCAAATTGAAGTGTTATGGCTTCATAATTTATCTTTTTTGAGTTTGTATTTACTACACGCTAAACTAAGTGACCTTTGGGACACATACCAGTCAGGTTCTGACTGCTTGCATCTGGCAACTGGCCCTTGAAGTTTTCATTAGCAGGAATTGGCTTTCCCAGCACAAATACATGATTGTCACCGTGGAACTAGTGCTATTCTTAGAAATGGTATTATGTTAATTAGTCCCAGCAGAGTCATAGACTGGTTTGTATTATGAAGTCAGTTACACAAAGGGGTATTTTTTGTAATGGATCTTGAATGAATAAATGCAGCTTGTTTCAGGTGATACCTGTTTGCAATAGATACACTCAATATTTTAGTTGAACTCTCACTTCTTTTGAAGCTTTACCTAAAGGCACAGCAATAGTGAGTTATTCCTGTAATACCACACATTGTACTCAGACAAATATTTTTCTATCAAACATTTTTGTAAAAGCTGTATCGGATTTTATGCAACTTGTGATAATAAATGTGATTTTTATTTTACAATAAAGCCTGACTATGTCTTTCCTCACATACTTCATTCTGACATCTTTCCAGAACAGTTTGATTTAGAACAAAGTCTGCTCATTCTTGCCTCACTACATGCTCTAAACCTTCAAAAGACAAAAAGAAGGTGAGAATCAAATTTCTAGATTAGATATTGGACTTCACTAGAGCTATGGATGACATCGTTGCTTTTACACCTTCTTGGGTTTTGGTTATCACATCCACCAGGTTTCCTACTAGTTAATATTAGCCTTTGTCTCAGACACATAAATAATGAAACCTGCAGCAGAGGTCAAAAGACAAGCATCAACTTTCAGTACTCAAGCTGGACTGAAAGTAAATATTACAGATCAAAAAAATGACTTGCAAACAAATTCTACCTTTGACATTTCTTTATATGACAGTCTTCAGGGAAGAATTTCCCAGGAGCTGACAAAACCAGAGGCAGTTGCCATTCTGTAATTCAGTTATTTGAAAAGGAGCTACAACTGTACTGCTCAAACACAACCCAAGCCTTCTTACCTGGTAGCTTTTTCTCTACTGGCTTCCGTTCAGGTTTCTCAGGACATTTAATTGTCAGAGCTTAAGGAAGAACAGCAAGGCATTAGTAAATGCTCTGTGAGGAGCACAGTGTCTTTCTAGTCTGTTCTTATTAAAAGTTGTTTTCCCTATCTCATCCTGATCTGAAAAAAAATGTAGCATATATCTGAGCAGCTAAGACAGAATTATGAAAAATGAGAAGTAACATTATTAATCAGGCTTGTATATGTGTTTGTTAAATCAGGGAAACTATTTTAAAGGTGATTCTATAATATTTACATCTAGTTAGCTTTTTTAAAGTAGCTTGCAGTAGAATGGAAACCTCTTGCTCAGTTGAAAGCAAGTTTTTTAACCTTCATTATCTCAAAGGCACCATACAAGCACATTTAAAAAGGAAATTGTTAGCTTAATTCTTTAACAGACATTCAAAGAGACACCCATGACATGGGTTTGTTATGTCTAGCCAACCAGAGTCCTTGGTATGTTCAGTCTTCCACCTAAATGCATTAGAATGTAATGCTTTATTATGTTATTTTGCCCATGGAATTAAAAAAAAAAAATTTAAAAAATCAGCTCTATCAACCTGGAAACAAAGCTAAGTGAAATTGTAAGCCTAAGATGTAACCTGTTCTAAATATGCACACAGATTTAAATACCAAATATACCCATATTTTTTTTAACCATCCTAAAGTTAAGAAGCTTTAAAATACTGCCAGAAAACACTGCAGCTACTGAGGTTAAAATCACAAATGATTTCTGTAGGGAAGTTGTTTGCACTGCCAGAATGGAGGGTTTTGATTACCTCTATTGTCCATTAAGTCTTAATTAAGAAAATAATTTGGCTTGGGTTGAAGGGGAAATGAGATAATCTAGATACCTGCTTCTGTGTACTCTAACTTACTGATACAATTCAGAGAAGAATTACAAGCTGGAACTCTGTGGTGTCTCAAAGGCTTTTGAACCTCTTGTTCTCATGTACACCCAGAAAAGACTAAGCTCATAAAATACTGTAAATGGAGAAGGAACAATTTTGACCATTCCTGGCCTCTTACTCAGAAGCTGATTTTTCAGGGTCAAAGGCTGTTGTCCCTTCAGTTCTCCTTCTTCAGGTGCCCCATATTCTGTGTGAAGGAAAGTGCACATAAACATGAACCCTTCAAAGACTAAAACTCAGCAGCAGATCTAAGAGTACTGTGGTGCTGGATCAGGCATGAACCTGATGCCTCAGTTCCCTCAGCAGCTAGGACAGTCATCAGGCTCCTGAAATGCAAAGTGCTGCAGACCTGAGCCTTGACCAACTGCTAGAGCACTGAGGAAGGTGCACGGGCATGTGGGATGGAGCAGATGACAGGCACATGGAAGGGCTGCTTATAATCCCCACTGTAAGAAAGCCCCAGCGGGAGAAAGTCACTGCCTGCTCACCAGTGGAGTTACAGGGTAAATGCTCACAGGTATCACCCCTGGGGCACTGAACCCAAGTTCCTGAGGCATGGAGTGCCTGGAGGCATGCAGTACCATGCAGCTGCCCCACAAAAGCAAAGCACACACCTGCCAGCAGATGGACTTTCCTTAGGCAGTTGAAGCACGCAGGAAACATCAGGGGGAAGAGAAACTGAAGAGAGGTCAAACCAGTGCTTCCACAACTCCAGGAATGAGGAAATGGTAGTTTCATGGTACTTGTACTTACTGAGACAAAGGAACAGGTATCTGGGATGGGCAGCAAGAAATTCTTCACTGGGTTTGTTTTTCTCTGGGTTCCAATTCCCACCAGCTGCTAACCAGTCATTTCCAAATATTTTGCGATAATCAAGCTCTGCTCCTCTCCTTTCAGCAGGAAGGATCTGTACAGACACAGGAATGGTCTATTATATCATTACACATTTTCTTCTCTAGAAAGCTGTAATTAATGACACCAACTCCTTGCTCTTACTTAAGAGTACCAACCCCTTGTTACAACCCCTACCTCCATGTATTGACTGATCCATGAAATCAGATCTAAGCAAAGATGCTACTGTGTATGATCACACAGGGATGTTTTTGTAGACATGGAACACATGCTGCTTCTGCTTTCTTTTACAGGACAGTTTGATTTGGGTTAGATAGTGCCATTTTCCTACTACAGAAGGCAAATGCATGCATTACCATCACAGAGAGATTTAACTATACTCCTTTCTCTTTTTCTTTTCTTTTTTTTTTTTTCCAGAGTAGGGTCTTTTTTGTTTGTTTGTAAATCAGCCCTGCAAGTTAAAATGACTCATGCACTTGAAAAAAATGCCATCATTCCTGCACCTTGTCCTGGTGCCCATTTTGTTAGCAGCATTCACAAACAGGGCTGAATCTTGTAGCCCTACTGAGTGCATCATTGACAAGGTGATGGAGAAGTTGGCACTTCACCTTTCCTGCACCCAAGCAAACAGTAATCTTAAAGTGAAAACAATTCCTCAGGCAAAGACACTATATTTTTCCCCAGAGTCATGCCACTTGTTGAAATATCACATACCTCAGACTTATTCAAAACCTCCAACTGACTTATCTTGGCAATAATCAGTTGTCTCAGAGTCTCTGGGTTCTTCTCCGTGTCCATAAAAGGGTTATTGTGACACTGCAGTGACCGCAAACTTGGCAGTTTATCAAGCTCATTGACAGATGACCACTGAAATGGCAGAGTCTTTTAAGGAAACTTAAAATATTCTTCATTTCAGAACAATACACAGCAATGTTAACTTTTCACATACAGTAGCCATGACCAAACTTTGGTAGGCAGAACCAAGTACTTTAAAATTCAGTTAAGGAAAATATTGCACTATGTTTAATAACTAAAAGCCCTCAGCACAGGAAGGACATGGAAGTGTTGGAGCGGGTCCAGAGGAGGGCCACGAGGATGATCAGAGGGCTGGAGCAGCTCTCCTATGAGGACAGGCTGAGAGAGTTGGGGCTCTTCAGCCTGGAGAAGAGAAGGCTTCGAGGGGACCTGATAGTAGCCTTCCAGTATCTGAAGGGGGCCTACAGGAAGGCTGGGGAGGGACTATTGACAAGATCTTGCAATGACAGGACAAGGGGCAATGGGTTTAAACTGGCAGAGGGGAGATTTAGACTGGATGTTAGGAAGAAGTTCTTTCCAGTGAGGGTGGTGAGGCACTGGCACAGGTTGCCCAGGGAGGTTGTGGCTGCTTCCTCCCTGGAGGTGTTCAAGGCTAGGTTGGATGAGGCCTTGAGTGAGCTGTACTAGTGGGAGGTGTCCCTGCCTATGTCAGGGGGTTGGAACTAGTTGATCCTTGTGGTCCCTTCCAACCTTACCATTCTATGACTCTAAAAAAAAAATAAAAAAAAAAATCAACCAACACCACCACCACAAAACCAAGCAAATAGCTGCTCAGCTAGCAGCTAGCTCTAGGTCATTAGAATTCTGCAAGAGGAATTCGAGGCAGCAAAGGGATACCACAAGCTACCATAAACACATTTAACAGAGGTGTTACAAAATGCTTTTTACATGTTTAAGTTACACCTCTGTGTTGACCAAGGTACTCAATAGTTACCTCAGGATCTAACATGTACAAATAAACTTTTAAGAAAGTAAACTGTGAGTTACTCTTAAACAAAGAGATGAGTATTTACAAAACATGAAACTATCCTACTCAAACTGACCTGTGATATTTTATTGTCTTGTACTGCAAGGTGCTTCAGTGAAGGAAACATTTTAGTCTTGTATCCTAGGAAAAAGAGCAAGTTTTCAAGGTAGTAGTGCAAACTTGAAATAAACACAATTATAAAGCTAGAAATAAATTACCCTTTTCACATACCAAATCCAGCATCAGGGAAGTGTATAGAAGATATCCCAGTGTTTCTAAGTATTAGCTGTTCTAATCTGAAATTGAGTAGATAAAATGGTTACTGTACTTAGGAAGGCTTTGGGTTTTTTTGGTAAAGACAATCTAAAAAAAACCCCAAACCAAACAAACTTTGGAAATGATGAATAATAACTGACAAATGAACAGCATCAGCACAGATGGCACCCAGACCTCAGTGGAGTGTTCAGGGAATACATTCAGAGAATAAGTGCAGTAATTTCAAGCTTTCAGAACAGTTCCAGGATTTAAATGGTGTGATGTCTGCACTGAACACTGAAAGAAAGGAAAACACAGCTGATAAACACATGGCTTACTGGTGAGGCCACAAGCGGAATTTTGGTGTCTCTGATCATGGTAACGTTTATGTGGCACTGGGCCCGCTGGGGACAGAGTTCAGTTGTCTTGGGGCAGAAGGATTCTTGCACCTGACTCGGCAAGGCTCAATGATAGGACTTCAAGTTTAAAGGGTGAAGGGGATAAAACCAAGCTTACTGGAGATGAGCCTAGGGGTGGCATGCCCGTGTCAGGGCATCCTGAAATCAACAGCCCAGCTCAAGTGCACCTATACCAATGCATGCAGCATAAGTGCAAGAGAAGGAACTAGAAGCCATTGTGCAGCAGGACAGCAATGAGTGGCTGCAAGCAAGATGATCCTTGAGGTGCCTTCCAACCTTACCATTATGATTCTATTATTCTATAATTCAGTCACTCTCCAGAAGTGGGCAAAATACCTCTACTTCAAGATTCTACAAATCTTATATGCAACATTGATAATGCCACATTTCAATCAAAGACTATGGAGATGAATTCCCAGGACAAAGAATTTTCAGCAAATTTGTTTAACAGCTACCTGGGGAGATGTGCTATTAGATGCAGCTGATTTCCATCCAGTAACTGGTTGTCTGAAAGGTCCAATACCTTCAAGGTCTGTAGGACATTATCAGGTCTGTCACATTGGGAGAAAAAAACAAGCACAGAACATTTTAAGTTATTTGTTAATGAAAACACTGATTTTTCTAACTATATTACTGCACACAAATAAGTGTGTACAAACAGCCTGAAAGTACATCACATGAAGTTTGCATCATCTTTTACAAATCTGTCATGGTGATGCAAACATTAGAGAGAGGCAATTTTATCTGCTATAGAACTTTGCACATACGTTAGTCTGACAATAACTGACTTATGTTAGTTATCTTACCTTTCCAAAACAGTAATATTATTAGATGTAAGGTACAACTCTTCAAGTACTGGCCATTCTGGAGCACAAAGAAGAACCTAAGAGTAGAACTTCATTTAATGAGAAAAATTATTCCAGGAATTATGCCAATTCCCTCAAAACATGTTCAGAACAAGCCGTAGCTCTTCGAAACAGAAATAAGCATGACAGATTTCCCCTACCCCTCTCCTTCTTCCAGCTGCCTTTCCTGTGTCTGGATCTTCCTGCACACAAGACACAGTCACAGGAATGTGGGGTTCCAGATTGGAGGCCAGCAGCTATCCTTCCTTAGACTTTGTGACCTGGAAACTGAGTTTATTTATTCAATAGGGTTGGAGTGATTAGATCTTCCCTATGATGAGGTGAAGAAATGGCAGTTAATACTCATAATATTGGTTGCAGAACAACCAATGTTCTGCAACTTCTGCACATCTCATCAGGTCTGATAGACTTTTTAAATGTTTTAAACAGAGCTCAAAGCCTCCTCTGTAATGGGCCTGTGCCACCCCATGAAACCACTGAAACCAAAGAACTGCATTAAGTCAGCTTATGTTCTGAAGTTTTTCAGTGCTCTGAAGAAAACAAATTGGGTCAAAAAAGGCTACCAACTAGACAGAGAAGCATTTGTTTTAAATCTTTTAAAATAATATTTTAATATAACTTTAGATAAAACAAGATTTTAATGTAACTTTAGGACATATTTCTTTTTTTGCAAACACTACAGCAGGTAACACACTTATTACACAGCAACAGAAGCTGCTGGCATGAATCCCACTCTTGACACTGCCACGACTGTATACAAAAATGTTGCAGTTTTAACAAACCAAGTTCTGTAAGCACTGGAGGAAGTGACTGGTTTTCTTCTGAGATGCAAAATAGTATTTTCTACTGACTTTTTTTTCTTGAGTATATTCTCCAGAGTCAAATTAAGCTGCTACTCCTTCCTTGGTTAGGAAACTCAGAGGGGCTCTTTCCTCCATTTACATTCCTCTTTGCTTGAAACATGTAGGTAATAAACTATTTTTCATCACTCCTTTTCAAAGTGTATTTGAAACTGGCTAGCAGATTCAAAGTTTTTGACATGCAAGAGCACTGACTTACACATGCAAAGCATAATCATCTAAAGTTTGCTTTTACAGAAGGTTAAAAAGCAGTGAAGTTCTGAGATCTGGACATCAGAATTCAATTTATGTACACAGCTAAGTGATTCTCCTACAAAAGTCCACTGTCCTAGACACCAAAAAGCCACAACCGATCAACTCTTCCTCATTCTTTGTTACAGCTGTAATCATACATCTGCATGTATCAAATTGTCTCATTACATAGACAACACAAAATACAAATGCTGAGATTCCTTCAGTGGCAGCATGATTTGGGGTTCAGCTGCTTCACACCCACAAACATGAAACACCAACCTGTTGCTGTTATCTGCAACACACGTACACTAACTCAGATCTAGGAATTTCTCCTGCTCTCTGAAAAAAGGCCCACTCCCAACACACAAGACAGCAGGACATCATTCTTAGTAAGACATGGTATTAGGGGATAGTAATTTAAAAGCTTGTAAGTTTCGGTCCCCAGCTTTATTCTCTGCTATATCTGTGTTGCATATAACCAGGCATCAGGTATTTCCAGACCTTCAGATGTGCAAAGATACTAACCTGATCTCTTGTTTTGACATCACTTTGCATTAACAAGTACTGTGTCATGACACACACGCTTGCATTTCCAATTGCCTTGGTTCTAATACACGCATATACAGACAAAAGATTAATAATAAGAGGAAAGAAGTTTCCATTCACACAAACCTTTAGGACATGCAGTTGTATTATACTCCAGTGCTTTATGCAACTTGGTTAACTTACAAATTTAGATGTAGTCCAGTGTTTCTTACTAGACTTTTCATGCCAATATAACTTCCTGTGTTACGCAGGAACTGCGTAACTAAGGCAATTATGCCACAGTAGCTTTTCTAAGGGTGATTACATTTCAGCAGAATAATATAATGCATAACTGTTTACTGTGTTTTTGTTTTTTGGTTTTTTTTTTGTTTTTTCTTGCCTTAAAAACCTAACAGTATAAGCAGAAAGAAACCCAGGAAAGGTTATTACCTCTGTCCATGTTATCTCAGTTTGATTAAGTGCCAGAACACTCAATTTTGAAAATACACGGGATACAGATGTTGATGTATGTGGAAACTTCATTTTGTTTTCACTGTGTAAAAAGAATAATTATTAAATAAATGCAATCATTCATTATGCTAAGTCACTAATTTGTGATTACATATTAAAGGTAAAAAGCACACCAAAAAATTAAGCCGCCATTGCAAAGGTGTCACAGACCACACCTGGAGTACTGTGTGCAGTTCTGGAGCCCTCAGCACAGGAAGGACATGGAAGTGTTGGAGTGGGTTACCTGTTCCAGTGCCTCACCACCCTCACTGGAAAGAACTTCTTCCTGACATCTAGTCTAAATCTCCCCTCTGCCAGTTTAAAACCATTGCCCCTTGTCCTGTCATTGCAAGATCTTGTCAATAGTCCCTCCCCAGCCTTTCTGTAGGCCCCCTTCACATACTAGAAGGTTACTATCAGGTCCCCTCGAAGCCTTCTCTTCTCCAGGCTGAAAAGCCCCAACTCTCTCAGCCTGTCCTCATAGGAGAGCTGCTCCAGCCTTCTGATCATCTTCATGGCCCTCCTCTGGACCCGCTCCAACACTTCCATGTCCTTCCTGTGCTGAGGGCTCCAGAACTGCACACAGTACTCCAGGTGGGGTCTGACAAGAGTAGAGTAAAGGGGCAGAATCACCTCCCTTGCCCTAATAGACTGGGTCTTGGGATACTCTGAAGTTTGGTTAAAGGATTACAGGTATTTCAGTTTGGTGTCAAGACACTGGTGGTAAAGCATTATTTTTAAACAAAAGTGGACTCCTAAATAAAGATTTGCTTGAGCAGTAAGAATATAGCAATAACAACAAACCCCAGAAATAAAGTCTTAAGACACTCTGAATGACTTGAAAAGGAATAAAAATATACTTACCTTAGAGTTTTCCTACACAGGAAAAAATACAAATCTAAGCTCATGAAAAAAAAAAAAAAAAAAAATAAACTAAAAAAAAAAAAAAAAAAAAAAAAGGTAAACAGCTCCTGCTAAATCTAATTTAAAAATGCTAAGTAAGACTTCTTAAGTAACATTTTCTCCATAGCACTGCCACCTCAAAGTCTTGGCTTCAGAGAGGCCCATCTGTCAGCAGAGTCCCCCCCAATCCTGTCAGTGCCATTGTGAACTCTAGGCACAAGTATCCAGAGAATGTGACCTGTTGCACACAGAAAATTAGTTTACTGTCTCCTGTGAAGCTGCTGCTCTTGCCAAATCAGACTCGCTGCATACACAAGATGTGGGTGCATGGGCATGTTCAGCCATTTCTGCCTTGGGACATGCTAAGCTTAGAAAGATGCAGCAGAAGTGTGTAAGGACATCTTATGATGCTGTAAACCTAAGCAATTATTTTTCCTTCAGTTTAACTGCTTTAAAGAGTCTACAGTAACCTGTAAAAAAATCTAGAATGCATTTTAATCCACTCTTCCTAGCCAACAAGCTGATTTGTGTAAAGATGATGAAATCTGCTGCATAGAACACGTTGACAAATGCCTAAGGTCCTGTAAATGTTTAATGCCTGAAAACTGTATTCTGGAATTTTGTAAATTTTGCAGAATTCCAGTCAACATCCAGTTTTCCTGGATACTTCCCCAGAATTTAGTTTTACATAGATACTCATCTCCTAGAGTTCCAGTTTTCCCTTGAAAAGGGACAACTGAAAATATACAGCATACAAACAAGTTGCTTAAGGACAAGATCTGGGGGAAAAAAAATGCAAACTCTTAACTCTCAGTAAAATGAATGCTGAGGCATTCAGTTACCTTCACAGAGCTGGCTTCACAGTATCACAGTATCACCAGGGTTGGAAGAGACCTCAAAGATCAAGTCCAACCTGTCACCACAGACCTCAAGACTAGACCATGGCACCAAGTGCCACGTCCAAACGCGCCTTGAACACTTCCCGGGACGGTGACTCCACCACCTCCCTGGGCAGCCCATTCCAGTAGCCAATGACTCTCTCAGTCAAGAACTTTCTCCTCACCTCCAGCCTAAACTTCCCCTGGCACAGCTTGAGACTGTGTCCTCTTGTTCTGGTGCTGGTTGCCTGAGAGAAGAAAGCAACCTCCTCCTGGCTACAACCACCCTTCAGGTAGTTGTAGACCGCAATAAGGTCCCCCCTGAGCCTCCTCTTCTCCAGGCTAAACAATCCCAACTCCCTCAGCTGCTCCTCATAGGGCTTGTGCTCGAGGCCTCTCACCAGCCTCGTTGCCCTTCTCTGGACACGCTCAAGCACCTCAATGTCTTTCTTAAATTGAGGGGCCCAGAACTGGACAATTGAACTTCTTTTTTAAAAGAGTCTCTTATTTATTTTGCTCCTACCCCAAAGAAACAGAAACCAGAATATGAATATTTATACCTGATATTAAGCGTTTCCAGGTTTTGAACTTGAGAAGCAATAGCTGTTACTGTCTCCCAAGATGAGATCAGATTTTTGGATAGATTTATATGCCTGATATCTGAAATTTCACATTAAGAAAAAGAAACTTATCTCGAACCTGAACTTTTTCAGAAATTAAGAATTAAGGTTTGTTTTTTGAATTAAATAAACAAAAACAGATTACACTTGTTGGGGCTAAGAGAAAATACTGATTGGTTACAGCAAATTTTATTTTGGTCTGTGGTAGGGAAAATGCTTATAGTTTTTTCTATAAAAGCTTAACTTTACAAATCCTAAAGTTTATTAATTTGACAGGAGCTCTTACCAGTCCTTATAAGTGAACAAAAAATACCTGCTTTGTATTTCTGTAACACTGCTACAACAGGCACTACACCAAATACATAATTTATTATTGTGTTGGTTTGAGGTAAATTGGAGTATTTTAATAGAGAAAATTGTATTATAGACTGAGAAAAGGAAACAATGGTGATGTCTACTTCACTCATAGGCTTGCTGAGATGTTTAAGACTAAGAATACAAACCATAGATAGGGCACGCTCCTGGAGAGTCTTGGGCACAGACTCTTGGGCTGTCTAGTTTCTTTCTGGCCTTCTCCTCTCTGCTGAATAATCTAACTAACCACTTACCTTCTAACCCTCCTGGCCAATCCTCCAAACTCATCCTGTGCGTGAGCCAAGCCCTGGGGTAAGGTAGAGAGGTGGGGAGAAGGTGGAAGGGTGGTTGGGAGCCCCTCCTGGGGACTCTGATTTCTGGGAGGGGAGTTGTGTTTCTGTATTACCTTTAACTTGTATATTTCTGTAAATATTCCTGTATATTGTGTATGTCTCTGCTTGTGTATTGTGCTAAGCTGTAAACAGAGCTTCATTTTTTAACTTCCAGCTGACTGAGTCTAGTCTCGGTGATTTTACATAGTGTGGGGATTGGGGAACTCTCAAACCATCACAACTATATACTGGAAACCTCTGGTGTCAACAGAACACACCAGTTGTAATTTTAAGGGGTTTATCTGTTTTATAGTTAGATTTTAAAAGAACACCATTACTGGCATCTTCTGAAATTGCAGTCACAATAGCAACCTATGACAGTATTCCAATTTTTATCCACAGTATACATTTCCTCTCAAAAAAAATGTAGCCATCCACTTTATAACTCCGTAAACATTGCATCAAGCTTCTAAATCTAAACTGTTGTTTTAAACATGTTTAAAAGAAAAGGATACAAGCATCATTTTCTGAAGCAAACACTGGAACTCTGAAATACATACATTAGTTTTGGTGTGATGCAATATAGCATAAAAAGGATACTAGCACATGTCCTGCTGATCTCCTCTTTCTGACCAGCATGGCTCACTGCGCACTCACGCACTGAGATATCTACCAGTTGGTTCAGTCGGCTAAATGAGAAAGAACACTCTGTTAAGTCATCTTCAAACAGAAAGAGGAACGTTACATAAATACCTGCTTGTTACAACTGAGCAATATCCTTTTCATAGGTATTGTCTCCTTTAGAATTAGCAATGAGTAGACTGCTACATTGCAGTGTCTTTCTTACTCAAAACCAGACACATATGCTTGGTATTGCCTTTACATTGCTACTAGAAAATAGTCTGATTGAACTACAACCCCTGTCCCCCAAAGAAACTCCAACCAACCCTCAGCCAACTGAGAAACAAAGTGATAAACCAAACAAAATACAGCTGAGCAAATTTAAACTTAATTAGAAGCTCCAAGTTAAAACAGGTTTCTTGTAATACTTTTTGCAGGAGGTTCTAAGTTGTTTGGGCATTCTTTGTATCACTCATCAAAAAACACAGAGCATTTTTGACTGCTTAGGATGTTCCGGGAGATAAAAGTAGAACAGTTGTGGATTATCAGCTCAGGAGGCTGCCACCTACTGAACTGATACCTCTCTGCTGCTGAGGTCATTTAAACTGCAATCTGTCATTAAGTCACATCCTTTCTTAATATACAAATGAACATGGTATGAACTGACCAGAAAGACTTCACTCATAGCACAGTTTGTTTCCTGCCTTCCCTCTCCTAGCTACGTCATTACTGATACGAGCAAAAAAAAAGATTAAATAATGCTGTACAATGTTAAAATATTAAAATACCTCTATTTAAAAAGACCATGCACTTGTATAGTGGCTGCCAACGTCATCATAACTTCTCTCTCTCACTCCACCCCAAACATCACCACTTCCTACCTGGTGAAGTCAAAATGAGGATTACAAGCATTCAAAAAATGCCATAATCCCAGTTCCTATCTGTAAAACAGGTAAATTAGGAAGCCACAAGAAGATTTCTTATCTCTTCTACCATAGTGCAGTTCAGCTTACTTTCAGAGACGTGACAACAGCGTGTGTGAGGCAGCCAGCTTTCTATCATTAAATGGAGCTACTACTTGGCTAACCAAACCTTTATCTTAATAGATTTTCATATAGTATGCTTGCCTTTGTTGTTCTGCAACAGAATCCAGACCAATGAATTCCACAGTCTTCTTTCCAAATACGAAAGCATTCTCTGCCCCATGCTGAATGTCTTGCTCATCATTCAATCCATACCGACCCTGCAGTGCAGTAAGGAAATCTACTCCAAAATTTGCCTTGCTTGGCCGGATAAACGATCCTCCTCTAGGATGCCTAGAACAGAGCAGCCAGGAAGAGATGGAATATGAATTGTAAGAATAACCAGCCTCAAAATTACTAATTATTACCTTTAAAAAATAATGGGAAACAAAGCAGTTCCAAGACAATTGTACAGGCTAATTTTAGGTATTACTAGTCCCGCTTGGTGAGACAGGGTAAGAGTACCTTTGACATTTGACCCAACAAGTTCACGTTGTAAGATGCCAAGAGAACTGAAACACCAGATTTCCACACGTACTTACACATCAAAATACCAATGTCATTAGGAGAAATAAATGCTCTGTTGTTTTCCAAGCCCACGATGAACTCAGTTTTTCTGGAAAATTAAGTTTCTACCTCTGGACAGACACAAAGTTACCTAACGCACACAACAAACGTGTCTGGAGTCTTAATGCAGCCTAAAGACCCATCAGAATACACAGAACAGTCATTGCCTCATTGTATTTGACTTGAAGAATTCACTGAGAGAACGCAGCCTTGTCCTTCCCTTCACACAAATGACACAAGATGCAAACTGTACCTCTTGCAACTCTCACACAAACTCAAACTTCTAAAAAAATTCCAACTCAGTAATAATTCTGAAACTGAATATTCAACAGAATTATCCACTATGTTCCACATAGTCTTATGAAGTTTCCTAATTTTTCTTGAGCACTGAAAAAAAGTTTGTTGCATGACAATTTCTTGCCATGCAATTGCTTTGATAATTTCTAGTACAGCTAGTAAGGAAAAACAGTACCTAGAAAGAACTGACAGAGACAAGTTGTGAGAATGGTATCACAGAGCAGATGGAGGATCTGATAGAAGGACAGGCCAGAAAACAGCTGGAAGAAAATTGGTAGCTATGATTATCTGTCAGGTTTCCAGTTGAGAAGAGTACAGACCTTAGCCAAAAAGTACCCAGGAGGAAGAACTGTTTATTTACAGTTATGGAAATAAAACTCTTTTCCAAACATCATATAAAAGCCAAGTGGCAAATTAGCAAACCATAATATAAACCATCAATGCTATGGAGCTCAAAAAAATCTCTCAGAACACCATTACCTAGAGACTCTTAATCCTATGCACCTATTGAAAGTATAGGGGATAGCTCAGCCATCGTCTACTCACATTTGCATTAAAAATAAATAAGTAATCACCACTGGAAAGTGCCTGTGCCAGTTTCACTCATTAACATCTCTAATAGTCATTCAAGTACTCTCACACCCTAAAGGAGGATCTGTGTAGAAACCAGATGCTATTCACTTTAAAAATATTTTCAGTCTAGTATTGTGGTGATTAAGTCTAGAGCACAATGATTACAAAACAAGCAGAAAGAAATAAAACAAGCAGAAAGACATACTCTTAGGGAACGTAAATCTGGTGTGCACTTCCGTGTTCCACATGTATTTTCAATTCTACATTTTAAATCTAGTAACCTTAAATCTTTTCTTCTATTCCTTTGAAGTTCTTAATAGCTTTCAAACATTTGGCTAATTTAAATGTTAAACTTCCTTAAATGTAAAAATTATCTGACCTTTTCTGAACACCACTGCTTAAAACAATAAATTACATTTTTGCCACCTAAACTGTAACATCTCTTACCTATGAACCATGCCACTTTCACATTTAATTAGGTAAAAGAGTTTCACAGATAGCAGACAGTGCAGGACTCTACTTGTGACCCTGGAAAGAATCTTGTACATCTGTAATTCATCTTAGGTCTTGCTGGACCTCTCCTCTCTTTGATTCTCCACATTTTGCCATCCCCATCTCCATACTTGACAGTTCTGCTGCTTTTTGTTCTCTGCTCTCCCCAACTCTCTCATCAGAGCTAATGCAGACCCCTACATTTGCACCTCTCTTTTCATGCCGTTTTTCTCTGGCAGTCAAGCCCTTTAGGCCCGTCGATCACCATACCCAATCCTAAGCCCATTCCTGTCCTTTCAGGTCACCATTCCTATTGCCTCATCCTTCCTCATTGTCTTTTCAGAAGCTAGTTCTACCTCTGGCAAAAAAAAAAAAAAAAAAAAAAAAAAAAGGAAACTAGCTACGTTGCCATCTGAAGGTACAGGAAAAGCACAGTGCATTTCTCTTAAGGGCCTTATACTTTTTGGTTTTGTCCTTTCAAGTTCAGGGGAGGTTCTCTCTCCTGTTCCAGTCACTTCTAAGTTTTCCAGTCACTTCTAAGCACTGTGCTTGCTCTGTATATACTTGAATCCATTCCAAAGCCTAAGCTTCTTTTTCAATTCCACTGTATTAATTTCATCTACTTTTTCAAGAACTGAAAATAAAACTGCAAAAAACCCCCTATTTTCAGGCAAAAAGAGGTCACATTACCTATAACTCATTTTCCCTAGAATACTCTCCCTGTATTCACTTTCATGCTAGGGAATATGAACTCTACAAGTCATATGTACATATCAAAAAACCAATGTGCAGCACCTGGACACATGAAAAAGCACACCTATTCACAAGCATTTTCCTTAACTACAAACTAAACAGATAAATCCTCATCCAGAGAGTCATTCAGCATGCATATCATGAGATGGAAGAAGATGCAGACTACTGATCAACCTGACTTAAGATGAGTATTCAGAAGTCTGAATACAGGGGTTTACCTCCATGAGCCTACAATGGCCCAGAGTCAGGACAATAACACTGTTCAGAAATGAAGCAGTAGAAGATATGTCCCAATTTCCTTAAGCAGCAGAAAATGTGGAATATGCTCAAGTAAAGCTCTGACAACCAGCTGGCACTGGTAAATACTGAAACTTCTTACTGACTTTCAAAATAGAGTGGCTGACCCCAGTCTCAGCTTGTAAGACATTTCCTATTCACAATTCAGTAGCCTGAAGCAATAAAGCCCATCTGCTTGTATGTCCAGGGCCCCTGAAATATATTTATTGAAATTTAGATTAGTTATCAGCTTCTGCTGGCTAATTATTTCCCTGAATAATGAAGAAATCTGGCATCGCTGTTCTTTGCTAATGTAAAACGAAGTGACACTGGTCATCATTAAACTTGTATGTTAGAGAAACACCACATACATCTGCTTCACAGTACCTGAAGAATAATTCAGTAGTAGATAAACAGTGTTATCCCAGCAGGTACTCCCTTGAGCTGTCTGACTGCAGCAAGCTTTTAGCTGAGGAGAGAGTTCTTGGCTTTATCAACCTAGACGGTAGGTGGATGAAAAGGCTTCTTTGCCCAGTACCTCCTTTTTGCAATGATAATCTCAAGGCAGTTATCATGATGACTAGATGAATTTGAACAGACCATACTTCTTTTAGAAGAATTTGCACACCATAGTAAAGAAAATTCTTCCAAGTTTTAGAACAGTCTGTGGCAGTTGTGACATCAAACAATGCTTGTAACACCTAACACTAACCTGCTGGGATGTATCAAATTCCTGACTGCACAACAGAAGCTTTGCAAACACCTGAAGTTCTTGAGAGTTTACTTTAATCAAACAGACATGAAAGCTGAGTAAACTTCACACAACAAGGAAAAAAAGACTTATGCAGTTCCAAATTCTATCTTGAGGTTCTGCTGATGCACAAGACATATTTGAATAAGTGGTTAGGGTTAGTTTTGTTTCAACACTGTTCCACTGACGGCAGAAAGCAGAAGTCTTGGACGGGTACAGTGGCACACAGCAAAGCAATCAAAACTTCCTAATTGAGACCTAAAGTTAAAAGGACTCTTGGAACACATCCTTCTGCTTGCTAAATGACAACTTCTTTTTCTTCAGAGACACTAAAGTGCTATTGACATCTTCCTGTATTTGAAGAGTTTGTTTATGCTCTAAGTAGATATTCCTGGAGCTGAATCTTGTCATTCTTGAAGGAGAGATAGTCTAATTACTATAAACAGATCTTCTTTTGGGCAGGAGTATAAATATCATGCAAAGAGTAACATCTAATTGGTCGCAACTGCTGTCTGTAAATTCAAAAATGTGCCCATATGCGAATGACAAAACTCACTGAAGAAGGAAAAACTGAAAACATGTAGTGCCTGTCATTTCAGGACTACACAAACATACAAAAGTCAAAGTTCCCATAAGAAGAAAACTCACTCAGTCACGCAAAGAGGGGCAAAAGGCCACACAGATCTGGGAAGCAATTCCAATTCTGCCAGGTTGAAAAAGTGAGAGAAGCAAGCTTTACCTTCCTCTTTCTCTGGTTTGCTGTGAAAGTCAAACCTAGAGAAACTTTGCAATTTAATATGGTCAATACATGTAGTAACAGTATCTACTGAAGTATTCGGATTTCTCTGGGAAGTGATCTAGAAAGAACAAAATATATTCTTTAACAGAGGGTGGAGTGTGGTGTGAAATAGGAATCCTAAAATAGGAATGCCTGTGTAAACACCATGTGAATAGAACACTCAAAACTGACTCAGAGGAGAGTAATGAAGATGTTGACCTTCTGCCAGATTAAACAAGAGGACTGAACCCGGAAGGAAGCCTGAGAACAGCAGCCTAAACTCAGTTTGACGCCATCCCAAAAAAACACTCCACCAGCAGTGCATCTCTGCCTAGGCCAGACATGCCTGGTCAGGTGCTAACGTGAGTACAGACCTTGCGGGGAGCAACATACACAGCCTGCAAAAAAGCGCACACATCCGACCTCAGAGGTACTTTCTACCAGCATGCATGTACATAGACTGCAGGAAGAAGCACCAGGACACAGAATTTGGAACACCCATGTCTCCTACAGGAGGTGTGTGCAGGTAAGACACTCACATGGGAGGTGTGTGAGGTCATAACACATTGCCCAGGGGAGCACGTGCATATAGCTGTGAATGGGTTTAAGGGATGAGGACATATTTGAAAGCATACATTTAAAAAAACCTGTACATAAAATGTAACACTATTTTAAGGCTTGCCTACTCCTCACTTCTCTTGAAGGACTGTAGAAAACAGCATATTTTAATTACATCAGTCAGTACTGATGCAGTACACTACTGCAACCGAAAGCTACCATAATAGCTTTATCAGTGAAGTGGGTTGGGAACTTTCCCCCTACTATTGAAATTTACCAGACTCAGCTCAGACAGCTAGTCTGTAAGATGAAGTAAGACGAAGCTGTATTTACAGCATAGTAAGATTTACAAGCACATATACACAACACATTTACAAGTATTTACAATTATATACGAATTAGAAATAGTACACAAATCCAAACTCCCTCCTAGACAAAGAAACTGCCCAGAAAGGGCTCAAAGCTACCCCCTCTTTCTCCCTCTCTATCTCCTTTCCCAGCCAGAAACCAGAACAACCAGTCAACAAAGCTTACTTGTTATTTTCTGTTAGCTGAGATTAGTGGAAAGATATTAGAGCAGAGTTAAGAAGTAGTGAATAGATCCAAAGACACAGACCAGAGTGCCCCGGAATATTTACATTTTGGCTTTTTATCCCTCTCAGCAAACCAATGAATGATATAGACTTCATAATTATTTTCTTTTCACAACCAATGATCTATTTTTTCTTATTAAGAAATTCCAATTAGCCTCAAACCAGCACCATCAGTTATTAGGAAACAAGACCATCATCAGGAGAATAAAAAGCATGAAAAATCCCACTAGAGCACGCATTGCCATCTCCAGCTAATCCAGAGCTGCTCACAATGCCATGCTGATGAACTTGCTCATGATGAAGTGTAACTGTTTTGTTCTCTGGTTCTCATATTAAGACAACTTATTAGCACCATGTAATATATAAGACAGTTAAATACACTGTCATAAAACATGAAAGTTTAGGTTGTATTAAAAAAACCCAAACAACTTACAATAAAGATCACATATAGTTTTGGGCTACAAACAAGATCTTCTGGTAATGAGAACCTGAAATTAATTTTATTTTCCTTTTATGATTTCATTTTGAAATGTCACTCTCAATGATATTAAAAAAAAAAACCCGAAACGACAAACCAAATAGAACACCAAATGAAAAATAAAACTCAAATAAATAAAATGCCATAAAGAGCTCCAACATTCTTAATAGAATTACCTTAAAAAGAATTAAAAGGTGTCTTTTTGTTGCATTTGTTTACAGTACAGGCTACTCCATCAGTTGCTTCTGCTTATCAGAATTCAGGGAGTGAGCAAAGTAGGGTTGTAAGCAAAGGATACTACTGATAAGGTTTTAGGGGGGGAAGAAGAGACAAGACATTTTATTTACTGTTACATATGTATACACATTATATAAAGAATACTACTGATGTTTGGGGGAAATAGATAAGAGGTGACATTTTAGGTTGTGGGCTAAAAGAACTCACCAAAATCTTATCTTATAAAAAAAACAAAAACAAAAAAAAACCAGTAACCACTTTTTACTTGTTTGCCTGTATGTTCAGTCTGGAGAAGAGAAGGCTATGAGGAGACCTTATTGTGGCTTTGCAGTATCTTAAAGGGATCACAAGAAAGCTTGTGAGGGAGTTTTTAGGGTGGACTAGGGGGAATGGATCCAAGCTAGATGAGAATAGATTTAGATTAGACACTGGTAAGGTCTTCACCATAAGGGTGGTGAGACACTGGAACAGGTTGCTCAAGGAGGTGCTGGAAGCCCTATCCCTGGAAGTTTAAGACCAGGCTGGATATGGTTCTGGGCAACCCAATCTAGTGGAAAGCGTCAGTGTCCATGACAGGGTGGTTGGAACTCATGATCCTTGAGGTCGCTTCCAACTCTGACAGTTCTGTGTGGTATCTTCACCATTGGTACATGAGAAAATCTGCACAGAAAAAGCTATGTTTTCAAGTCATGGTTGATTGCCTGAACTATTATTTAATCTCTTAGACTCTAGAAGGACTTTCTCTGATTAGAACAAAGCAAAATACAAAGAACAGATATTGTAACAACACCACGTTTAACAATCATTACATTTAAGTGTAAGTGTATATGCAGTTTGACTCAAAAAGTTTTTCATAGAAAAGAACTTCCTCCTAACATCCAGTCTAAATCTCCCCTCTGCCAGTTTAAACCCATTGCCCCTTGTCCTGTCATTGCAAGACCTTGTAAATAGTCTCTCCCCAGCCTTCCTGTAGGCCCCCTTCAGATACTGGAAGGCTACTATCAGGTCCCCTTGAAGCCTTCTCTTCTCCAGGCTGAAAAGCCTGGAGTTGATTTCTACAATAAGAATTGAGAGCACTATCTGAGATGTCATCTCCTGGAGTATGCTAAAGGTTGCTAGAAAAGCAAGAGTCTCTACACATGTATATAAATACTATATGCACACAACTGTAAAGCACCAGAGTTGCTGAAAAGCATCCATGACATGTTCCTTCTTCCATCCAGGAAGATGCATAACGCCAGCCAACCACTTTTATTATTTCTTCTACAGCTGAATACTGCTTCAGTGAAATAGAAGGCATTTAAGAAGAAACTCCTGCTAATACATCCATTCAAATTACATAGTTGCTCTAAGACCCTAATTTCCAAGACTTTAGCTAAGAAAAATCCACCAATGTTGAAGTTTTTGGGTTTTTGCGTTTCGTGCTTGTTCTCCTTAAACTCTATTATTATTACTAGATAAAAGCGAAAAAATATCCAATCCTCACAGGTGTTTATTTTGTTGTTTTATAAAGAATGGATTTTGGCATATAAACTTATTTCCTGCTAATGAGGTCTCTAGGGCTTCCGACTTACACAAATACAGACTAAGAACTTTGACTTGTGCTACTGAACATAATCTACCCCCCTCCCTCTTTATGCTTACTTGGTTACAAGTAAAAGATAGAATTCCCACAAAAGACCTCAACATAGCTAATTTTAATTTTGTATTTTGCAATAGATAAACTCTTCTGCTGATTTAGTCTGAGACCAAAGGGTTCTACCTGCTGGCTTGAGAACAGCTTTGATCTGAACTCATAATAAAGTACATTCTTTAACAACCCCTGAGCTGCTGTCAGTTCTCAATAGAAATACAGTAGCCTCTTTTGCTGAGAGAATTCCATTTGTCTCCAGAAGACCTTCTGACAGATTGAACATTAGACATACTTCCCCCACAATACAGAAATAATACTTTTTTTCTTCTTCTATGTTACAGTGACAGTTATAACTCCCTTCCATATCATATTCCTGTGTTCAGATATAAGGACTCATCTATTCAAAGTGGATAAAACATGCTCAAAGGTTAGGAAACATAAGCACAGTTACTATGTGTTTTAATCATTCTTTGGAAGAAGTTCTCGTAATGAATTTTCTCTGTTGAATCATCAAGTAAGAGCAAAGAGAAGTACATGTACAAACACACCACTTCTGGCTCTGGAAAACCTGCCACTACATACTCTTATTGTTCATGCTTCTCCAGTTATCTGCTATTAGTCAATATCAAAGGTAGGAAACTAAGCAAACCAAGTCTCTGGACTGATTCATTCAGCTATTCTTATGACTTTCATTTACATACAAGCTGAAGGAAACAAAACAAAACAAAAAGAATGATTTGCTTATCCTCTCATCAACAGCTTTAACTTTTTCCAAAAAATTAATGAGGAATTAATTTCAAAGAAAAGTATTCTTACATTTTCCAACAAACTAAAGTAAAAACACATCCAAAAGGCAAAACCACAGACAACTTTTAATTTTCTTGGTTTGCAGTATTTCCAAAAGCATTCCATTAATTCTGAGTGTTGTCACAGGATTTGATTTATAATTGACTCATTTAATTTGAATGAGCACTTCAACAGTTAGAAATAACCTGTAATCTAACTGCCTTTTTATAGTTATTACTAGCCTTGGAAAGCAGAAGGTGGAAAAACATAGAAATCTCTCAATTTCAATTTGTAAGACTGACTGTGATCCAGTGGCCAAAACACACATCCAGGTAAAAAACACATCCTTTCTTGAAAAACTGCTAACAGCAAGTGGAAGAAATGGTTGGGAAAAACAAGACAATAGGGCAAGTACTTTAGTGACACAGAGAGAGAATATTCTGTCATCCTTCAGTGTCCAGGAACTTACTGACCTAGGAGCCCTTAGTATTTAAGAGTCATTGATGACTTTTATTACATGAATTAATCCTTTTTTTTTTCTTTTTTTTCAAATCCAAACTTTCAGCTGCTGCAGGGTCCTCCGACATGGAGCTCAACAGCTTGCTGCTGTTAGCGACCCCAATTTCAAACAAGTTAAGTGCCCAGGTCTCTACATGCAATGCATATATACATTAAAGACCCCATACAGCTACACTGTTTTTGGCATATATCAAATACAAGCAAACATACACAGTCTCAATCTGTGCCAGGGGAAGTTTAGGTTGGATGTTATGAAAAAATTCTTCACAGGAGTGATTGAATGAGCTGCCCAGGGAGGTGGTGGCGTCGCCATCCCTGGGAGTGTTTAAAAATAGGACTGGATGTGGCAGTTGGTGCCATAGTTTAGTCAATTAGATAGTGTTAGGTAATAGGTTGAACTTGATGATCTTGGGCATCTTTTCTAACCTAGTTAATTCTGTGACTCTGCTTACTGCAGAAGGGGTTGGGTTAGATAACATTCAGAGGTCCCTTCCAACCCAAACCATTCTATGATCCTATGATGTTAACAGTTTCTCAGTGTTACAAACATAATCTAAAGCATCGCCAGAAATGTGATCATTAACAAGATCATTAACAAGTGATCTTAAGTCCAAATATGAACAATATTTGAGACAATTCATATGGACTAATATATTTCATTTCACAACTACCTAGAGAAGTAGGACATTGTAATTTCCTTGCTAAAGTAGGTGTCAACCTACTAAAGGTAGTATCAATAGCGCCCAAGTCATATCACACACCTCTGAAAACATAACTTGTATTTTCCAAGTTTTTACCATACTCTAATTCCTCTAAGTGGCTTAACAACTCAGTAGCCTTTATGGCATAGCTAGTCACAGCAGTTAGATTTATTATCTTTTTAATATCAGCCAACTGGTAACAAAAAGGTTTGCACTAAAAACTGCAGGAGGGCATTTTCCTATGACTGTCTTGTCAATACATGACATGCCAACACAGTGAATAACTCACCTGCACTTAAAATACTGTGTTCCTTCATAGGTACCATCATGCTTTCCTCTCTGAGGATCATCCCACTCCACACCAAGCCAAACTCCTGAAAAACATGGTACATACATTTTCAAATTTATAGCATCATAGCCACAAAAATCACGGTTGAAAGGAACGTCTGAAGTTCCTAACCTTCTCTCTCAAAGGAGATTATTACCAGCACTAAACAGGTCAGCTGGGTTAAGTCTTTACCTTGTTAGATCTTGAAAATATACAAGCTTAGAAAGATTCCAACTTATCTAGGCAGTTTATTCCAGTGCTGCATTACTTCTGTGGAGAAAAAGATTTTCTTGATGTCAAGTTTGAACCCACCCAGCCAATGAGTGACCACTGTCCCTTATTAAATAATCTGATTAACAAGAAGGGTCTGGTTGAAGCAGTGAAGGAGAAGGGCAGCCTCAGCCCTAGTTACCATGAGATGGTGAAGTTCAAGATCTTGTCTGGTAGGAACAGAGTATCAAGTAGGACTACGACCCTGGATTTTAGGAGTGCAAATTTTGGCCTTTTCAAGCTGTTGCTGGGTGAAATCTCAGCAGAAGGCTGAGAGGCTCATGATAGTTGGTTAACATTTAAGGACCTCTTCTTAAAGCTCAAGATCAGTGCCTCCCAGCAAGTAGGAAATTGAGAAAGGGAGCCAGGAGACCTGCATGGTTAAGTAAGGAACTGCTAAGCAAACTTTCGTGGAAGAAGAGAGTCTACAGATCACGGGAGGAGGGGCTGTCTACCTGGGAGACTGCTGTCAGAGGATGTAGGGAGGCAACTAAGAAGGCTAAGGCCTCACTGGAACTCAACCTTGCAAGGGAGGTCAAGGAAACAAAAAGGGCTTCTTCAAATACATTGCAGCAAAAGCTAACATTAGAGGCAATGAAGGCCCTCTGCTGAATGAGTTGGGTGCCCTGGTAAGAGAGGACACAAAGAAGGTAGTTACTAAATGCCACCTTCATCTCCACCTATACTGCTGGAGACTGTCCTCAGGAGCCCCTGATACCCGAGGCACCAAAGGAAAGCATGACAGAGCAGTCTTCCTTGGTTAATGCAGACTGAGTTAAGGAACAGTTGAGTAATCTGGATATCCCTAAGTCCATGGGTCCTGATGGCATGCACCCACAGGTGCTGAGGGAGCTGGCACAGGTCACTGCCAGACCACTCTCCACCATCTACAGTAAGTCATGGCAGACAGCAGTGCCTGGGGCATGGAGGACGGGAAACATCACTCCAGTCTTCAAAAAGATTAAGGAGGACCCAGGCAACTATAGACCAGTCAGCCTCACCTCCATACCCGGAAAGGTATTGGAGCAACTTTTCCTTAACACTGTCCTTAGGCATATCAAGGACAATGGGGTCATTAGGAGCAGTCAACATGGTTTTACCAAGGGGAAGTCATGTTTGAGCAACCTGATAAGCCATTTATGAGGACATAGTCGGGTGGATTGATGATGGTAGAGCAGCGGATATGGTTTATCTTGATTTCACTAAAGCATCTGACACTGTCTCCAACAGCATCCTTCTGGCTAAACTGAGGCAATGTGGTCTGGATGATCAGGTAGTGAGGCGGATTGGGAACTGGTTGAAGGAAAGAAGCCAGAGAGTTGTGGTCAATGGGATGGAGTCCTGCTGGAGGCCTGTAACTAGCGGAGTCCCACAGGGGTTGGTACTTGAACCAGTTCTGTTCAGCGTATTCATCAATGACCTGGATGAGGGCACAGAGTGCACTGTCAGCAAGTTTGCTGATGACACCAAACTGAGGCGGGTGGCTGATACACCAGAAGGCTGTAGTGCCATTCAGTGAGACTTGGATAGGCTGGAAAGCTGGGCAGTAAAAAAATTAAAGAAATTCAACAAAGGCAAGTGTAGAGTCTTGCACTGGGAAAGAACAATCCCATGTATCGGTATAGGCTGGGGACTAACCTATAGGTTGGGGAAGGCAGTGAAGGCGAAAAAGATCTGGGAGGGTCCTAGCTGATGGGAGGTTCACCATGAGCCAGCAGTGTACTCCTGTGGCCAGAAGGGGCAATGACATTCTGGGGTGTATTACTAGGGCTGTGGTCAAGAGATATTCTCCTGCCCCTCTACTCTGCCTGGTGTGGCCACATCTGGATTACTGTGTCCAGTTCTAGGCCCCTCCAGTTCAAGAGCGACATAAAACTGCTTGAGACAGTCCAGCACAGAGCCACAAAGATGATTAAGGGAATGGAACATCTCTCTTAAGATGAGAGACTGAGAGAGCTGGGGCTCTTTAGCTTGGAGAAGTGGAGACTGAGAGGTGACCTCATCAATGTTTATAAATATGTAAAGGGTGAGTGCCAGAAGGATGGAGCCAGACTCTGCTCAGCGATGCCCAATGACAGAACAAGGGGCAATAGGTGGAAGCTGAGGCATAGGAATTTTCATGTAAACATGAGGAGGATTTTTTTCCCTGTGAAGGTGACAGAACACTGGAACAGGCTGCATTGTGGAGTCTCCCTCTCTGGAGATATTCAAAACCTGCCCGGACACGTTCCTGTGTGATCTGGTATACGTGATTCTACTCTGGCAGGGGGGTTGGAGTAGATGATCTTTTGAGGTCCCTTCCAGCCCCTGTGATTCTATGAAGAATTTGGCTCTGTAATCTTTTTAACTGCTTGTTAAATGGGTGTAGGTAGCTACTAGATGCCATTTAATCTTCTCTCCACCACATCAACCAAGTCCAGATCTGACATCTTTACACACACGTGCTCTATACTCTAGACCACTTTGCTAGCCCTCTGATGGATCTTCTTGAGTTTATCCATATCCTTCTGGAACACACATGGTCCCAAACCAGATACATTATTCCAACTGCAACCTTATCAAAACCCCCTTTCCCTGTGAGGGGGATAACAGTTTCTTTTGATTTGTTGGTCATGATTCATCCATTCTAAGGTAACCCAGTACAACAGGCAGCTTGCTTGCGGCAGGAGCTCACTGTTGGTTCACATTCATGAGAGTATCTTCCCTAAGTCCCAAGTCCTTTACAACAGACCATGCTGTTGCTTCCTGGTTTGTACTGATAAACGAGTCTATTTCACACTGTATGTGGAAATTCATCTTCCTTGAATCTCTTAGATCCAAATCTAGTTTATAAAGTTACTTTGGATTGCAGTTCTACCTTTTGTCACATCAGCCAGTTCAAGGTGTTGTTCATTATCTGAGACACTGATGAGCATGCTAAACAATGCAGACCCCAGCATTTATTTCTATATATTACCAGATATACAATCACTAACTAGCATTTTTTCACTTGACAGACCTGTGGATTTTCAAGCCACTTAACAGTCCATTCATCTGTCCTGTATTTCTCTGGCTTCTAAGTAAGATTCTTTATAGAGACACTGTAAAAGACTTGAAGTTAAGAGACATTACATCCCACATTGTCCCTTTGCCGGTATTCTCAGGTTTGTCATCACAGAAGGTACTTAAGTTTGCTAAACACACCTTTTTCTTTGTAAGTATCAACTATTTCCCTGTCCTTCACAGGCTTGGAAATGGATTCCAAAGGAACATGCTACATGATCTTTCCAGAAAAAGAAGTGAAGCTGATGAGTCTACCTTTCCCTGGTCACCCTTCTTGCCTCTTATAGGGCTGTATGCAAAGCTAGTCTTCCACTAAGCATCAGCAACCTCCCCATTTTGTTACAGCAGTTTTTCAAAGATGACATACTGTTCTCACAATCAGACTTGTCAGATGTTCCAGCACACTGGCTTAAGTTTTGCTTGTCCCCATTTACCTGAATATGTAACTGAAAAAGTATCTTACTCTATTGATCAGCTGCTGCTTGTCTCTCTCCTTCCCAGTCTATGCCATTATACAGAGATCAGGGAACTCATAAATTCATAAAAACTAATGGAAAAAAAGAAGGCACTAAGATTTTTATCTAAAAGAAAAAAATAAGTCGATTTCAACCAAAAGACTTCTTACTCGCCTTTAGACAAGTCTTAAAAAAAAGGTCTACAACCCCCCTGAAAACTTATCAGGATAAGTTTTACACGTATTACACCATATTTACACATGAACACACAAAGGAAAAAACCCCAATCTGTAAATTGCCACGTTCTACTCGACTTTTTTTCTTAATTAAAACCAGAATTAGAATCTTGAAAGCAAACATTAATGATGATTTACTACTGTGACGCTCACCTGCTGTAGGAGGAACACTGCCAACATAGCGCACAGTTGCATACTCCGCGCCACACAAGATTCTTCGACCTAACGCATCAGAAGGCATCCTGGCAGTCATGCTGGGACAACCTGAGGAGCTGCAGAGGTAGAAGCAATACTCTTAACATTCACAAGCCACTGCTTTTCTAAGCCCCCAACCTTGAGTACCCTTTTTAATGCCTGGAAGCACACTGGACTCCTGAAGCTGTTTGCCCTCTCAGCGCTGCTCCCACGCGCACTCAGCCCTCACAACGCCGCCGAGAGCCCCCATTCGGGAGCCGCCTCCTTTGCCGACGCTTTCAAGCCACAAACCGCACATCGTTCTCCGTCCTACCAGCTACGGTCTCTGCAGTGGAGACCACAGCGGACGGACTCCGTTCCTGTCCAGCAACGGAGCGAGGCACTTCCGCCACACTGCCGGCGAGAGGCCAGACAGCCGCTTCCCGTCCCCGCCCTGCGAGAGGTACTGCCGCTAAAATAAAACCGCGGCCTGTTTTTTGTTTTGTTTTGTTTNAGAAGGGCAAGGGCAAGGGCAGCGGCAGCTACGGTACCGGGCGAGGGGAGCAACCCCGGAACATGCCCACACCCTTGTTCGCCTTCTTCGCAGCCGCGGCTAAGAAGAAGCGACGACACCAACGCAAGCACAAACCAGTCCACTTGCCCGTCTTCCGTTCTGCCTGGACCGCCAACTGCGACCCCGCCCTGCTTGGCTTGGCTTTTCAACGCTCTCCCATTGGCCCCCCAAGCTCCTAGTGCTGGTCTAGCTTGGCTGGTAGAGCCGTACAGTCCTTCGGGTAACGGAGTTCGCCGAGAAGGTCGCGCCGTGTGGATTTGCCTCTCCTAGACTACACGTCCCAGTAAGCCGTGGGGCAAGAAGAGGGCTCTCTGATTGGGTGAACCGGGGCCCAGAGAAGAGGCTCCGCGACGGGAGGGCCGTCGTGGTCGCTACTGGCAGCGGCTAGGCGCGCACGCTGGGGTACTGCTAGCAGGGCCCCGGGAAGCAGGCGCAGGTTTGCTGCAGGCGTAGTTTTGGCGCAGGCGTGTCAGGAGACAGAAAAAGCTCCTCCTGGAAACTGTCGCTCCGTGTGCTTCAGTGCTGCGCGTGGCAGGCAAGCGTATAACTGTCAGTGTGACACCGAGCAGGACGGTGTCAGAACACTCAGCACACGGCTGGTCGATAAGTAAAGGCAAGCAACGCATTCACCATCGAGCAGCTCGGGTTCACAGGACCTAACCTTGTTCGCCTACCGTGGCTGGGTCTCCGGGTTGAAGCCACCGGTTTCTTCAATTCAGCTAAGGTCAGTGAGAGCAGACGTGCTCGGCCCGTTTATAGAAGCAAGTAATGCGTTTGGGAACAAAAAAAGCGTAAGTTATGCGTTGAACCTTTAAAGGCAGGAAAGCTACATTCAAAGGCTTGAGCACCCTCCTGAGGAGAACGTGGGCATCTCAGCGAGTGGTCCTGAGCTATCCTGAGTGTACTTAAAGAAGCAATAGGGAACAGACTTGCGTTACCTCAATGGTTGGCACTGCTACTTTTGTTGCTTCGTTTATTTCATCATACGCTATTCGAGAAAAACAACTAAATGGAAAAGGATCCAGAGAACAGCCATAGCAATTAGACAATACAGCTCGTACAAGACATTGAGGCATCCAATGTGTGCAGACTTAGCAGCAAAACCTGAAAAGACTTGCCTGTATTCTTTAAGTAGCAGTTGCTGGGGAACAATTTAGTAAGAGCACTTCATTTTCATAATGACAGGTTATAAAAATCAAAGTATCCTAGCTGACATTTCCCACATTTGCTCATCTCTGATGTGCTTCATAGTTCCAAGTCTCATGATAACTTAATTCAGTATTCAAATTGTGAGACCACAAAGACTGAAACAAGCACAATAGTGAATAATCAAAAAGCTATTTCACTGCTTTGCATCTGCTATTACATTAAATAATTCTGTAGTCTTGTGGCAGGCAAATTAGTAATACTTGCTCTGATTCTGTGATACAGAAATAAAGTACAGCTAGTTGGTGGTCTTAGTGATTTCCAGGCAAAGTAATCTGGTTAATAGGAAAAGTCTTGCAGGCTTCGAGGGTGTGCTTTACTGTCCGGCATAGAGCTGCTCCCCAAAAACGTGCATTCCAGCACATATCTCTGTACTTTTTTATCCTAGAGCCTTCCTTTGCCAAAAGTAACATGTTTTCTTAGACCAGCTAATGCCTTTGGGAAAAAAAGTAGACATCTTAGTCCTCCTTCCACATCTGTGGCAGCGTTGCTGTCTTGTTCTGGGTTCCTGAGCCATTTATGTTCCACAGAGGGTACCCTTGGAACAATGTGTTACAGTTTTGGACAATGCTGAATAGATGGTGTGACAGCAGAAACTGGAAGTAAGCCTTCATGCTCTGCTTTTCTGACTCATTTCACTACTCCTGCGTACAAACCTGAGAGGACATTCTAGTTAATCTGACTGCATGTTCAGTAAGTAATTCAGCCATACTCAATTTATATGCATATTGTTGAATTTATGTATTTAGTATTTCTAAAATGCTGAGAATAGCATAACTTACTGTTTATTCTGTTTCTTTTTACTTCTTGTTTTACTGCTGTGATCAACAAATGGCTATACTTCATCCAATGTACTTGGCAAGAAAGGGGACAGTCTCAATGCTAACAGAACAACTAGACCAATTTAACATTTTCACCTTGGTATCTAAAATTGCAAAGTCTGCATTTTATAGGCGTCTAAATGAAAATGATTTAACTTCAGAAATTATTTAATGTTCTTTTTGGTTGATGTCAAATAAAAGAGCTAAAGTTTTACACCACATTTTTTACATTTCTAGGAAGGGGAATAATAATTCCTTCATATAGTTTTTACTTCAGCCTGGACCCAATCCCACCCCAAAAAACCGAAGAAAACATAATCAGAAATAGGTTCTTCAGTTAAAGCAAAAAACCAACCAAACAAAAAACAAACAAACCCAAAAAACCCAACCCAAAACAGAACCAAAAAACCCATGTTTTAGCTTTGCAATTATCTGAAATGCTGTTTTTAAAGAACTTTGTAGGCTTTTTCCTTGCAAACACTTCTGTTGGTTTTGTGTTTGGTTTCCCGGCCTCGGTGTCAGGCTAATTTTAGTAACTGCAGATAGCGAAAAGTTGTTATGCCTTATGTTGTGAATAACATATACTACACTATGTCAAAGAACAGGCCAGGGTTTGGGTACTTTAAAACAGCATAATAAAAAAATGTATATTTGCCATTTTTCCTTTTTTGCAGACTTCAATGATTACTTTGCTGAGGGATTAACTTACACAGTATCTTCCAGAAACAGTAACTGAAACATTATAAAGTGAGTAAAAATAATCTACTGCTGATAAAGACCCATGTGCTTACTGACAGCATATAATCCACATAGCAAGAGTATTTTCATGGAGCTTAAAAGTAGAAAATTATTTGTGATATTCCTTTACCTCAGAATTGGTCTTTCCCACAGATCCATGTCAGGTTTTGCAGTGCTTTCCCTGCAAGTGTCATGTTAGGCCTTCTTAGGCTATCTCTCATGGTTCTCTGTGTTCTAGTAAACTGAAACATACAGTAATTACCTTTTCAGTGACTTAAGTGAGAACTTGTTTATTGCATAGGGCACACAGGTGAGGAGTGCTGTTAGGATTCATGTGGTTAAACATGCGTATTTGTTATAAATTTTGCAGATAATATGCTTGAAAGTGAATTGATGAATCATGGGTTATTCCTACCCATAACTCACAAAGGTGCCTTCTAAAGTGATTTAAAAAAGGCTGCAGAAAAGGTGAACACTGGCGCCCAGCTATGAAGTTATTCACAAAAGACGTTCATGTGAGGTAACAATCAAGTCAAGCAGCAGTCACATAGCAAATAATATCAGAATAATTAATTCTTAAGTTTATCTCTTACATTCTAATTGGAAAGCTCAGTGAAACCAATCATAGTCATTAGCTTCATAAAGTGAAGGAGATTCTGAGAAATGAGGTTGAGAACATAGATATGGTGCTTCAGGATATAGTTTAGTGGTCACCATAGTTTGGTTACATGATCTTAAAGGTGTTTTTCCACCTTAATGATTCTGTAACTTTATAATCTGAATATGAGGAGAAACTTCTTTGAGGGTGGTAAAGCCCTGGAGCAGGCTGGCCAGAGAGATTGTGGAGTCTCCTTCTCTGGAGAGATTCCAAACCTTCCTGGACATTGTGATCATGGGCAACCTGCTATGGGTGACCTTGCTTTAGCAGGTTGTTGGACTGGATAATCTCCAGAGGTTCCTTCCAACCCCTGTGTTAGGATTCTGTGAAATTACACGAGGCAGCCACAGGAGCCCATAATGGGTTTTCTCTCAAATCCTTTCATGGTCTCTTTTCTTGCTTCTGGACACCTGCCAGCTTTAACATACATCAGGCTCTTGCTGAGCAGGATAATTATCAACCCAAACAAAAATTCTCTCCTCTAGGGCTAGCGAGTTCTTTAAAAAAAAAAAAGCAGCAAAATACCACCAAAACAAAATAGCATTGGAAGCAAACAGGTTGGAGAGGTAAAGAAGCTCATGCTATATGGGACAAAAATAAATTATGGCAATACAAAATATCACACCCTTTATCTTCTTGGGAAAAAGGGCTTTGGGCATTTCGAGATGGCAGAAAATCTTGGTTTACTTTTGTGAAGGCATGTAAGGAGTCAAGATTGAACATTTTAAATGCAGACCCAGACTATTTTGTTTGTCTAAGATCAAAAGAGAATTTGACAGTATTGTGTATGCTATAGTATTAGTAGCAGAATAGAAATGTAGCTTACAATGAAAAAACTGAGCAAATAATACAAAGAACACCATAAATATCAAACCTGAAACTTAAAATGGTAGGATTAAGACAGAACCTAGAGCAACAGATGCCTGTGTAGCTCTTACACGTGGATAAATGTGTTGTCCAATTCAGTCACGTTAAGAGTTCAAATCAGAAGTTGAAAAACAAAAAGCCAAAACTATAAAACAACCCAGCAAAAAACAACCTCAAACCCCATGCTCCTAGACACCATAAACCCCATGGATTTTTACCATGTTAACACTTCAGCTGGGGAAAGAAGCCATTAATACTGGAATTTTCCACAGCACAAGCAGGCATTTAGATATTAATTGCCAAAATAAAATACAAAGTTGAAAGCATAAAGAAATATCAACAGCTACTTTCCCACTGCCAGTAACATTCGTATGTGTCAACAATCGGGTAATACTTAAAAAGTTGTTCTTAATGGGTATCTGAACAGCCTGAGCCTAAAGGGAGAGGTGGAAAGGCAAGCTGTCTCCCTGGGAAGGTCCTGAGATGCATTTTTCATTATAATTGATGAGAACAACATTTACCATTGAAGGAGAGACAGATGTCCCATCTAGAGACTGGCCACTTAGACAAGTGACAGGATTAATTTACACCCAAGCAAGTATACGATCAGAAACAAGATTGAGGTAGAGGAAAATGCCAAAGATTGATGAGTATTTGCATTTCTGTTTATCTGCACTGCAAGAAGTGCGCTGGTACCCTGATCAAAGTATAATGTGTTGGCATTGTAGGAACAGTTCTGGCTCAAAAAGACTGACACTGAAATCAGTATCCCTTTTATTTCCCCACAGGCATTTCTACTTTATATTTGGTTTGGCTGAGCTGGGGTTAATTCTCCTCCAAAAGAATTAGTTTTAGTGCTGTAGCTAGGTGTTGATAACACACCAGTGTTTTGACTACTGCTGACCCAAGCACCAAGGCTGTGCTTTTCCAACATTCCCCCCACCCCAAGAGTACACTGAAGGGCGAGTCAAGATCTTGGGAGGGGACACAGCTGGGCCTGCTGACCCAAACTGGCCAAAGCTGTCAGTCATATGATGTCAGCTCAGATATAAGAGCTAAGTGAAAGAACAAAGTGTGGGGACACTCGATGGCATCTGTCCTCAGGAGCAACCACTATGTGTATTGAAGCCCTGCTTCCCAGGAGTGACTGAACACCATCTGCTGATGGGAAACAGAGAATAACATCTTGGTTTGCTCTTGCTTCTCTGTGCAGCCTTTGCTTTTTCTTCCATTAAATTGCTTCTATCTTGATTCAAGCCCCTTGGGTTGTGTTTTCCCTCTCCCCTGTCCATCTAAGAAGGGGAGTGATAGAGCAGCTTTGGTGAGCATCTGGCCTCCAACCAGGGCCAAACCACCACATACTTGCAACTCAGATTAATTCCAAAGCAATGCAGCTCTTGTGAAGATCAGGTAAAAAACCCAAAACAGAAAGAAACAGCACAGCAACAGAGAACGGCACTTGTGCAACTAAACTAACTCTGCAGACACAAGAACTCTCATGCTGCTTTGAAAAATAATTTTTCCCAACCTGGCTTAACACCAGAAATTTATACCATAGCCAGTACTGGAGAATGCTGACGATGCAGTCTCATCTTATGGCACCAAATATAAAAATCTATCTTTACTATGGAGTGTTATCACTGCTGATGCTTAATAGTTGGAGATGCTCCACCTGCTTTAAAAAAAAAATTAAGGGGAAAGATTCCAGCCTCTTCCTACTCCTGAATACATCAAGAAAAACCATCAGAGGTCTCAGTTTATCCTAACCAAAGTGACAAGCAACAATAGCCTCCTTCCGGGTCTTCTAAGATATACCTTCAGGGTATACTTTGAATACTGGTATCAAAAGCCTTGAAGGCAGAAGAGTAAGACAGAGCTGTTAGTTTCTTGTTGGTCCAGCTTTCTTTTCCTGAGGTACTTCTTCCTCCTTACTCATTTGTGGTTTAAAAAGCCTGCAGCTGGAAAATTTCCAGTGTACTTGCTCTTAAGTTAATGAAGACATGTTCTACAAGATACAGTATTAGGATAAACACTGAGGTGGGTTGCCAGAAAGAATCAGTGATGACATAGCAGAAATCTCATATAGTAGAGAAGTTTCATACAAAGAGAAGAAAATCTACCTCATTTGATTACACAAAACTGTTTACATCCACCAACTAAACAGACATGAAATGGCACTAAGCACTTAGCATTGTATACATCCAATACCACATCCTAATAGGCACAAGAGTGTCTTTGCAGTAAGACTAGGAAATTAGTCCTCACAACAGTTTTTCCAGGGTGCTCTCCTATTCAATGTCAGCTGCAACAGTGCTTAGAAACTATTAAGACATGGCACAAAGTGTTGTACTTTGTTGCGGATAGTATTTTGTCATAAAACGTAAAAGATTTACATGCTTACTACTATGTACTACAAGTTATGAAAAGGATAAAAGTGAAAGGGTATTATTCAATGCCTGATCACAGAGCAGAAAAAATTCTTCCTCAGCATGCAGATGAAAGAGATAAGCTATCATCCATAATGACATAATGTCTCTGACTGAAAACAGTCATCCCGATTTTTTTTCATGCTTGATCATTTTCAGAAGAATTTAGAGGCTGCCCAGGGAAAACATTCCAGCAATCTTCAGTTAGTTTTCTCAGTGGGTTGAGACCATGACTCACTCTGCTTTCCAGGTACATGAAATGAACACCTGCATAAAACTATCCTTTAGCTGTCAGAAGCCAAGTAACTCTCCCCATTTATTTAGAGTATGCTTGAGCTCCTGTATCAGCCCTGCCTTTGATCCAAACCATTTCCTCACCATACCAAAGCAAAGTTTTGTGTCTGTGAAGACTAGGGAATGTAAATCAAATTAAAGCCAGTCCTGCCAAGAAGTAGCAAACATCTCTGCTTACATTTTGCACATACTATATATATATATAGTGCAGAGGGATTTGTCACTTATCAGTTCTATTTCAGTATGTCTTCATAATTTCAAATAATTACTTATACAATTAACAAAACTGAAGCAATGTTATAACTTGTTAAACAAGATGTTGTACTTCGTTTTTGAAAAAAAGTTACAGAACTTGTCTTTTTGGAGAGACCTGTAACATGCTTCCAGTACCAATTCAGAACAGGAATGCAGTATGAATTATGAATCACCTACAATTGAAAGAGGCTTCTCTAGGAAGTAAAGATTAAAGAGACCTGTACCAATTAGCAGTGTCCTAGAGCTACCTGGTGTGAATTTCATACCATTTCTTTCCTGTGTTGCTATTTACAGTTACATGAATGAGCCCTAAGGCATAGATTTAAATACCTGGCTAGAAAATATTTGATACTTTAAAGATCTAAAACCAGGCAATCAAAATTATTCATTGTGGAGCTGGAATCAGCAGCAAATTTATGCTTTGCTGATGCAATGGAATCTTTTCTTTAAGGTACTTAGAAATCTTTATAAAGCTACAATTTCAGACTAAACATTAGTTTCATTCACATATAAAATACTGCCTTTCATAGTTTGCATTACTCTGAAAATATCCCCAGAAGCTTAATAGGATATTCAGTTCTGATACATCTGATCTTCACAAGCTTGGAAACAGCACACAGTAGTTCTATGCACACTGTGGTTGCAAGTATCTTTTGTTATTTTGCATTTTCTGTTTTGATTTACTAGAGCATTGTTTGAAAATACATAATACATTCAGATCAATCTGATTTAACACAGTATTTCAGACAGAAAACTACAGCTGCCTGGTTAGAGTTTTGGGCCTGAAATAACACTGATTATTTCAGAAAGATGACCACATTTAGATTCAAAACTTGTTTCAGTTTGAGTACATCTGCTTTAACAAGGCAGCTGTAAGCAGTTGTAGTTAAGACTGTATAGATAATAGGATGTATTTTTCAATGCTATGTGACATTGTTTCTAACAGTAATTTCTATAAACATGGCTACAAAAAAGTTTTAACATAGGAGTGGAATTGTTAATTTTCATCGTCTTTGAACATTTTGCTCAGCTGTTCAACTAGTGCTACAAGCTCAGGGTTTCCTCCAAGTGATTCAATTTGTTTATAGGCTTCAGATTCAAGCTCTTTCAGTGTATTCCGAGTGTACTCAAAGGAACCCACATTTTCAAGGTAATGTACGCAGTATTTTTTTATATCTATGTTCTCCGTCCTTTGACGTAAAATGTTTTGCACCTGAGTACTTTCAGGTCTTGACCAAATTGCATGAATAGTTGGGAACGAGAACTTGCCCTCAGTTAAGTCTTCGCAAAAACTCTTGTTTTCGCTATATTCTTTGGAGTGCAAGTTGGCATAGTCATCTCTTATTTGGAAGAAGAGCCCAAGAGTGTTAAGAAGTGGCTTTAAGTCTTTTTTATAATTTGAAAAAAGCTGCATGAGGCCTACAGCTAATCCAAAGAGACCACCTGTCTTCTGCAATACCATAGCTTTATATTCGTCTTCCGTAGGGCAAGTGTAAGTATCCCTCCAGTAAATGTCCAAGCCTTGACCTTTATGGAGTTCCAGTAGTTGGCGGGTGAAAACTTTAACAGCATCTGGATGATCAAGGGTTAAAACCTTCTCTAAGCCAAGGAAATACACATAATTAGCACAGTTGATTACAGATGGAATTCCATAGATGCTGTGTGCCACTGGAAAGCCCCGTCGCAGCTTTGAGTTATCTTCAATGTCGTCCACAAGTAGGCTTGCATTGTGCAACATCTCCGTTACTTCAATTATAACCTATGACAAGAAGAGAAAATTAATTTTCTGCTTCAGACCATTTTCTTTTACTATTAACACAGATTTAGGATTCTCTTTATTAGCCAGTTTGCTGTATGTGATAGATCATGTGGTCTGTTTCTGGTGTCCTGTTTTCAGATTGAAAGTGAACTTATTTCATGAAGGGTTTCCACTTTCACGCTTCTCTTCACTGTCTAAAATATGCCATTGTCTAGGAAAGACATAGTAACTGTTACTAGAAACATGAATCAAGGAAAAGTTAAGCAAAACTATGTTGTGACAAGTTTACATTCACTTGAGATCTACTAAAGTCAGTTCTTGAGAGTGTCAGGTATCATCCATTAACACATTTGTCTCAAACTCTGTTTTTGTAGGTGGAGAATTCATCTTTCCCTACACTTTGTGTAGTTATCTTCAGTATTGAGTTCTTAAAAGGACAAACTAGTCTTTCTGAAAGATCATTTGGAAAATTCTTGGCAGAAAGCCAAATGCTACAACTTCTTTTGGGATGCTTACTACTTGCTATTAGGTAAACAATTATACACCACCTGAGGTAAGCAATAAAATCTTCAGAACAATCAATCTTGGAGTTGACTACATTTGATTGAAAGTGAACCATAACAATTTAAAAGCAGGTCAATTGAACAAGAAGTTAAGTTTTAATATCATATACTGTTTTTATTGCACAGCTGCTATACAAGGAACAGGTGTATTGAGCTCCTGCTTAAACAGAAACAAATTTTAGCACATAAAATTGCATACTGTATAAACTCGCTGTACCACACATCTGATTGAGATACGATTTTAAAGCCAATGAACCAATTACACTTGCTAGCTACAAACATTGCACTCAGTTGACATTCACCAAAACAACTCCTCCTGAAAAATATTATGTCCACCATTAAGTACTGGCAAGTACGTAGAATGGCCATATTTGGGTGGTGTCATAGAAAAAAGTTACAGGGATTTATGCTTGCAAGCATTTTTGAGCAGCAAGCCACATAGTGTTCAGTGACCACTGTTTCCAAAGATTAATGCTCAAACTCCAGAAATCTCATTTTTTGTCCAAGAAGATATGACTGCAAGAGCAACCTACTGAAGCACTAATTACTTATCCACCAGTTTGAAATGAGTCCTGCTTTGACTTGTAAAGACATGTGGTGGCCCATTGACTTTAAATCAGAGCACAGGATATTTAAACAAAAGCAGCTTTGCTTATTTACGTGTTAGAATGTTCTTTTAGGCCAGTATGTCATCATCGCTCTCAGTAATATCAGAAAAGTTTCCTTCTATTCTATGAATTCCTTGGATAAAACCTATTTGAACATTTCTCTTACTAACCTATTTCACGTAACTTCTGGTTTCAAAACTTTTGCAGCTTCTAGATACTTAAGGTTTAATTGAAACGATACTTCATGACTGTGTTTGAATAAAGTTATCTTGTGAATTTAAGAGAAGACAGCATCAAAAATGCTTCAAAGTTGAAAGTAAGGAGCAAAAACGTACAGACAATAGAAAAAATTGGAAATAAAAGACTGCTCTTAACAAATAAAGCTGAACAACCAGTACAGGGAGTTATGTTTCCTACAGCCTATCTAATTGGCATGTGCTGCACTATCAGTCTAACAGAAATTTCAATTTGTTTACCTGCAATGGCTTTAAAATTTACTTAGCTATGTACTAGGCCATTTCAGTTCCTTCTTCAGAGAAAGTTTACCTGACAAATCCACAGAATCACAGAATGTCAGGGGCTAGAAAGGACCTTGAAAGATCTTCTAGTCCAATCCCCCTGCCAGAGCAGAATCTCCTATACCACATCACACAAGAATACATCTAGGCAGATCCCATGCTAATTGAATAAACTAAAGTATCTCAGTACAGTGTCATATGAGTACAGTAAGTACAAAAGAAACCACCTGGCTTGGAAAAAAAAAGGAAAGCAGTAATAGCCAATAGTAAAATCAACTACCAAAGAACAACAGCTTCATTTGTATCCTCTAAATAAACTACATGAAGGCATGGAGTTCTCAGTCCTAAGGGATACAAATCAGAAAAGGAGCATTGTCAGGACCCTGAATTTTAGGAAAGCAAGCTTCTAGCTCTTCAGGGAGTTAGCCAATAGGACCACCTGGAAAATGGCCCTCAAGGAAAGCAAGCAGAGCTGAATTGGCTCATCTTTAAGAATGCTTTCCATAGAGCAGAAGGGCTTTCAATCCTCAGGTGTGAGAAGTCTGTCAAGGAAGAAAAAGAGACCATCATGGCCAAGTCAAGACCTGTCAGTCAAAATAAAAGGCAAGAATCACAGAATTGCAAGCAGTTCAAGCAGGTATAGGTATCTTGGAAAGAGTATAGGAATACTGCCTGTTTATGCAGCCCAGACAAGCCAACTGAGTCCTGGGCTGCATCAAGAGCAGCGTGGCCAGCACAGCCAGTGGTAAGTGGTAAAGGACATATTAAAGCACTGGTATTGTTCATAATGATAATCAAAAGTGCTCTAAATTTTCAATAATGGTTACATGGTTATCAGTTTAAAAGTGACAGGTAGAACTGGTAACTCCTGTTCATACAGAGGCACTGCAAGCTTAATTTGCTTAGTACATGAGACAAGGTGGACTCATGCTGCCACAGGTGCTCAGCAAAAAAAGCAAGAGGCAACAGTCAGACTGCAGCATAAATATCAGGTGGTCAGAATGGACAAGTTTGTTATCAGGGAAGGGGATCTGCAGAACCTACATGCTTAGTTTTTCAAAACTCAGAAAGGTCCCCAGAAGCAGCTATAAAACAGGAGTTTGTCCCAGATAACTTTCAGAGGCTTCTTCCAGTTTGAATTCTGAATTTGAATGCATACAATACAGAGGTTGCTATACATTTAATTTGGATACATACCTGAGCAAAGGGCAAGATGTGCCACAATCAATCTGGCTAAAAAAGTTATGTAGGCAGGTTGGAAAATAGAAGAGTTACTAGATCATGAATGCAGCCTTTCCCTTCATTGTTTAAATCACTTAAACCATTTTGCTATTTCAGAACTTTTAAGTGTCACTCTTAAGCCACCTTAAAGAAGACTTACTCAAAGTGATGGAAGTAATTTCATTAGTGTTACCTCAGTGTCAAAGCTTTGCACTAAGGTTGTTTTCCTTAAAGTTTACTTCAATATGTTCAAAAAAATAGTGCATTTATTATTTCTGATCATGTTATGCTATGTAAAAGAATCACCCATTATCAGTAGTTTGAATAAAGAGAATATATTTAAAAAAATTATTAGCCGGTACCTGTATTTTATCTTCTGGAACATTCAGCCAGTGATTAAAGGCCTGTGACAGTTTGGTTCTCACTTGCTTACCTACAATAAAAATATTGTAACAATAATGAAGTTCATCATTAAGGACAACAGTTTATCTTAATGGCTATAGCTGAGCAGAGAACAGTAAAATGATCTGAAAGCACAAAATACATCATAGTGTGTAGCTTGTTTCCTTGTGTTATAAACACCAGTTATCAGCAGCTTCAGTTTCAAACATTGCACAGTAATATGCATAGGGCATACTTAGAGGTTACTGTACTTATTTTTGACAGTTTAATTAGTAAGTGATTCTGAGCATGTTGGTTAACTTGTACTAATCAGTTTACTACTTCTGAAAGTAAACCCTAGTTTGCCAGACATGTCATTAAGGAGTTTCAGTTAGGATACATTATTTGTTGAAGGTATGGGTGCTTGTTGAGTATTTCCCTAAATTTGTGAGTTTTTCCTTGTAGCACTCACTTCCTAGCAACAATTTGTAAAAAAAGAAAAGTGGCATTTGACATACATACTTAAAAGTCTAAACTAAAATCTGATTAGAACAGAACTTTCACAATACTCAGACATCATCTTATACCTGAGAAGTCTACCTGTAAATAACAGGCAATGTAGTTTGGTGGAGCCAAGTAGTCACTCTGTTTCATAGGGATTAAAAAACAAGATCAAAAGTTCAAGTATAGTGTTAAAATAAGCATTACCATTACTATTTAATCCAGATATATTTTACATGACAGAGTTAATTTTAATGGCAGCTAATCTAAGTGCAATCTTTATCGAATTGCTAGGAATCACATACAAATACTTATTCAGTGTCTACTGATGACCAATATAAAATAATGCTGCTCCAAACTTCGAGAAGCTCAGCTATGTATGAGATCTTCGAACACCTCCAAGATCAGTTTAAATAAATAGTTCTGCATATGTAATTCACATCACCAAAGCCTCTGGAAAAAGTTTTCAATAAACCTCAAGCTGCACAGCCTAGACAGTGGGCTCCTTTTTACTTGTCTCAAGATTTACTGAGACGCAACTCAATGATTCTGCAATATTAGTCCTCACATTGATGATGTCATCCTGCTCACAGCACTAAAGAAATGTCAACATGTGAATCTCTCCCTAAGGCTTCTCTATTGCTGTATGGCCAGCACATAAGAACAGAATAATAAAAATGGTTAGATTCACTTGCACTGATACACCATGGAGAAGCAGGACTGGGGATTTTTCTTGTTCTAATTACATGATCAGATAAGTGATAGCTTTGTGGTTTGGGCTTTGTAGCAAGAGTGATAACCTTCACCCCTTGCTCAGAGGGCTTCAATTTTTTGTCTCAGTTCTCAAAGATTTCCATTGCTTCCCATCTTCTTTTTAATAGAAGAGACTTTTAAAAAAAAGGTACTTCTTTCCCTCTCCCAACAGCTTTATCCTCTAGCTTTGTCCTGTGTGAAAAAGCACTCTTACCTGGACATATACTATCACTGGATTGTATTCTCCATTTTTTTTCTATGCTCAGTTTTAAGCACTAATAGGTTTTTGCAGGAGGGAGGAAATGTTGAGTCTCTCAGACAGCAGAATGTGTAGTCTATGCTACCCACATCAGATTTGCTCTCCAACAGGAAATTACATAGCTAATTACTTTTTAAAGAAAAAAAAAAACCTGCTTATTTAAGTCAAATCAATGATTTGCTAACTTAGAAGTTCACTAACACAAATAACCAGAGCTCAAATGTAAATAGAAAATTAGATTGGAAGACTGGAATAGTACACAGGATTTTGAAAGCTTCTTGTATTAGCCTAGCACCACCACTAATTCAAGTCAGATCTCTGGCAGTATCTCCTGCAGATACCAAGGATTTGAAACACTTCAAACACACAGACAAATTCCATTTTCCCCATGTGGGTAAATCGAATTTTGGGCAGATCCATTCCCTGATCTCAATTCCCATACACTTGTGACCACCAGTACTGCACAAGGGAAGGTCAAAATGCATTACGTTGGAGGGTCAATATTTTATTTTAAAATAATTAACTTGACAAGAAAACTTTGCTTACAAATATTGAGAGCAACTATTAAAAACATCTGCCAAAATGTATGGTTCAGCCCATTAAATTTTAACAAATATTTCAGTACATCCATAAAGAAAACTACTCTGAGATAATATCAGATTGAGGAAGTGCACCTTATCTACACCTGTTACTCACTTTCAAATTACACTGATACAGATAACACCTACTATTTTACGTTAGGGAGCCAATTCTGTTTTTATTAATGTTTCCTAGAAAATATGCTTATGTAATGCTGGCTGTTCAGCAACAAGCTTTATTTCATCATGAGGAACACAACTACTAGCACACACTCTAAATGGATTATTAACATGTGCAATAAATTCAGCCACCCTGGTTCCTCAGCAGACAGCAGACAAGTAGGCTTGTCTACCTTGAATAGCAAGACTGTCTACACACTGACTGTTCAAGGGAAAAACACTACATGCATAGTAAAGAATCAGTCTTTCCTTTTACAAGGCTGGGTGTCAGGAGAGGGGGGACAGGTTCTTCTCACTTGCTCCCTGTGATAGGACAAGGAGCAATGGACGTAAGTCGCAGCACAAGAGGTTCTACCTCAAGGGGGAACTTCTTTACTGTAAAGGTCACAGAACACTGGAACAGGCTCCTTAGAGAGGCTGTGGAGTCTCCTCTGGAGACTTTCAAGGCCCATCTGGATGCATTCCTCTGTGAACTGAGCTAGATTGCATGGTCCTGTTCTGGCAGGGCGGTTGGACTTGATCTCTTTAGGTCCCTTCCAACCCCGGATATCCTGTGATGGGGCAGATTTTTGTGGGTGAGCCCCTCAAATGAAACATTGTTACATAAATGCTGATTTATCTTATGCTGAAGTCAATCCTACCTGTTCTGTGTGGTATTATGGCAACTTTCTGTATGCATGTTTTATGCGCATGGCCATGCAACGATGGCAAAAGACCTCAAACCTAAATGCAGAAACATCCATTCCTCCAATGGTCCTGCACCTGGGTAGGCACAATCCCAAGCACAAATACAGGCTGGGTGGTGAATGGCTGAAGAGCAGCCCTAAGGAAAAGGACCTAGGGGTCTGGGTTGATGAAAAGCTCAACATGAGCCTGCAGTGTGCACATACAGCCCAGACAGCAACCAAGTCCTGGGATGCCATCAAGAGCAGCATGGCCAGCAGGGCAAGGGAGGGGATTCTGCCCCTTTACTCTGCTCTTGTCAGACTCCACCTGGAGTACTGTTCTGGAGCCCTCAGCACAGGAAGGACATGGAAGTGTTGGAGCAGGTCCAGAGGAGGGCCACAAAGATGATCAGAAGGCTGGAGCAGCTCTGCTATGAGGACAGGCTGAGAGAGTTGGGGCTCTGCAGCCTGGAGAAGAGAAGGCTTTGAAGAGACCTTAGAGTAGCCTTTCAGTATCTGAAGGGGCCTACAGGAAGGCTGTGGAAGGACTATTTACAAGGTCTTGCAATGACAAGCTGGCAGAGGGGAGATTTAGCCTAGATGTCAGGAGGAAGTTCTTTGCAGTGAGGGTGGTGAGGCACTGGAACAGGTTGCCCAGGGAGGTTGTGGCTGCTCCCTCCCTGGAGGTGTTCAAGGCCAGGTTGGACGAGGCCTTGAGTAACCTCTACTAGTGGGAGGTGTCCCTGCCTATGTCAGGGGGTTGGAACTAGATGATCCTTGAGGTCCCTTCCAACCTTATCATTCTATGATTCTATGATTCCTTGTCACACCTCTCCTCTCCCCAAACTAGACAACAATCCAAGAATACTAGGACAAAATTACAAGGAGTAAATTATCCAGTTTCTTCACAGAATCCCTGATATGAGCTACCCAGGAGGAAACCTTCCTAAGATGTAAACTCAGATGGAGGCCTTTGTCCCCTGCAAGTCAGTCTTCCCACTACTATCGCATGCTGCTGCTGCTGGTCTGATACTTTGCTGTATACAGAGTTTTCAGCCATGTCTCTTCTTCCAGTGCACTGAATCTATTTGACAATGGGACATCTTCTCAAGTACCAGGAATTTTTCTTCTTGTGCCAGAAGCCATCTACTCCCAGTTTTGACCATTCTGAGATTATCCATTTCCCAACCCAAAGTGCAAAGAGTGTTTCTGCTCCTCCTTCAGTATAAATGTAGTTTTCAGGCTCTTGAACCTGCAGGGTCTTGTGGTTTTTATTATTGCTGATGTTGTGCAGCCTGCTGACTCCCTTCCACTGCTGTTTTGCTTGGTGACACACATTCTTCATCACTTCACACCTTTTAGGGGCACGGGCATAGTTTTCTCCTGGCCCAGTAGATGGCCCCGGGCATCCCTGCAGCTCAGAATCTGGAGAGCTGCACCCTCCCTCAGAAACTTAATCCAAACTGAGGCCTCTGATCTCTCAAATGCAGTTGTGTCAGCAGTAGGAATCATGTTCTGTGGTGATTTACTCCTTCTCTAACCTCGTCAATTTCAACAACTCATCCGAAAAAGATGAAACCCATAAGCCAGTCCTGACTGTATAGCTTGGTGAACAAGTCATGGTAAGACTGCAGCCAATACTGAAGGGACATGAAAGAGAAGACAGAGTCACAAATGCGGTCAGAATCTACCACTTCCGACAGCAAGATGTTGACTGTATTTTACTGCAACTGAAACTCCATGTTCTCCCTAGTGCTGCAAAAACACCTACTGCTAATTCAGTGACTTTGAGGTGAAAGATTCATCATGTGTGTGAATCAGGCTGTTTGAGACAAACCACATAGGAATTTGTAAAGGTTGATCTTGTTTACTGCACTCTATTTAAAAAAGAACAGAATATCAGATTAAGTAGGAACACTGCTATAAACTAGCATGGCAATGTTCTACTACAGTGAGATTTTTACAAGATAAAGTTACTGTTTCAGAATGTAAGTTTTCTCAAGCCCTAAATTCTGTTAGTGAAGAAGTAAACATTAATTACTATACTAACAGTAAAAATAGCAACATAGTGAAAAAACAAACCTTGTAAGCCTAGTAGATTCTCTATCTTAGCGTTGTTTAAGTCAAGGAAGTTAAAAAGCTTAGTTTATGTATCACCCTCAAACTGTTACTATTAGAAGTCCCATTTCATTTATGGGAAGTAGAGTAACTTCTTCTATTGAGTAACTAATCATTAACAGTTATAAAAAAGTTGTGGTGTTACACTACAATTACCACTAGTAAGCATCTTTTTGTTCTAATCAACCTTAATACTACTATCTCTTTTTATGTAAACAAAGTTTGATATGTATCTAAATTCATTCAAGTTCTCACAGGTTACTAAATAATTTGAAGTTTGGTTTTTTAACTAGATTTAAAGCATAAATAACTGGACTTTTAGGACTATAAGGGTACAGATTTTACACTAAGCCAGCTTTTTGCTAAGGTCCCTCAGAGCTTGAGCCGATCCAACACAGAAACAGCTTGTCCTCACCGCTGTGCCAGGTCACTAACAAGACAAGAAAAAAGAAAATAAACCAGGCAAGTTTAACAGGTTAGGTGACTGGTACTACCTAACCATTTGGTTAGCAAGCTGTGAACTATGAGTTAGGAAGCAGAAAACTGTCAGAAGCATAAAGCAGATGGGATGAAACTGCCTCTTTCAGCAAGGGCCTATTAGATTAGCTAAGGCATCTCATTTGGGCTTCACCTTAATTATAAACAGCTATCATACACTCAAATTTTCCCCCTCACTAAGCAATGGTGCTCATACTGATTCCAAGGTTTACACAAGTAACTCGCTCCTACTGATCTGTACTTGGCATAACTGACTTAGGGCAAAATCAGTGTTTCAAAAACAGTAAACATCCAGCTATATGATTGTGAACCCTTACTGCTTCACCTGTTACTTAGCACAAACTCTCCACAGGCACACTATTTTTTCCTGCCTAGTTTAAAGGTAATCTTTCCTTTTGAATCACGCCACTGTTTCTGCACACAGAAGTGCATCTTGCCTCGCTCCTTTTCCAGAATGTAAACTACATTAAGAGATCAACATGTGAAAGTAGACAATCAGATTTACCATACTTTAGCAGGCTAGGATATAGAATGCTTGCACTGTCAGCAAGTAAAACATTATATAAACTGTCAGTACAGTGATCACTCCAAAAGTATAGGAATTTATCCACAGGAGTCAAGGTGGGAAGGTCAAGTGTGTATCCTAGATGCATCATTTGAAAGCAAACCAATGAGCTATTCAAATACTTCTGTCTATGGAAGCTTTTTTGGGTACTTCGGTGTATATTTCCTACTAAAAAGCTAAGCTTCCTTTTTTTTTTTTTAAAAAAAAAAAGCATTAAAAAAAACAATTAGCAGCTAAAGATGAGGTGTTACAATATATCTAGGGCATATGAAATATGCCAAAACCAAAAGTACACTTAAAAGATGCTGCTGTTGGAGGAAAGTAAGTTTCTTCAGGAAGGGGTTTCAGAAAGCTCTCTGGAATACTGTAGACTTATTTTCAATGTAGTCCTCCAGAAAACCCACCACCCAGTTCAATATACCCAACCAGAATATACTGGGAGGAAGCAGGAAAGTTTGGGCATTAAAAAGCCACGTTACTGACAAATTCTTTCCTTTTCTTATTTTTCAACTTAAGTAGTGCTAACTGTCAAGTCAAATAAATTCACTAATGCAGACAAGACAAGTATCTTGGATATTTGTAGAGATTAATGGTGATATTCATTATATACAGGTTTAATGAACTAGGACTCACTCTGCTGACATACAGGTTTTACTGAAGATAAGCAAAAGCCACTTGGCACTTGCCTGTGATTCACTGGACTGCTTGTCTAGAAGTCTTCTACCCCAGTCGGACAATTTTAATCAGAAATAGTTTCCTCAATATCTACAGTATTTTCTACCTTCTTTAACTCCACCAGTGTGCAATATACCAGACAGAATGCCTTTGTCATTTGCACAACTGCCATGACAAAGTAGTTCTGCCATTATTTTTACAAAGTTAGTTCAATTGATAACTTGTAAGTTTTTCCACATATACACACACTCTAGGTATACAAATAATAGCCATAGTAAATTCTGTTTAGTCAGAGGTTTCTGATAGGTATTCTCAGTAGTTCTCTATCTGACTGCCTCCTGAATTCTACTAAAATAGATACTGTTCACAATTGAAAACTTTATTTGATCAAGTTGCTAGTGACCTAGTACCACACAAGGACTGGTTGACAGAGTGGCAACTGAGGCCATGAGGATGTCTGACTCCACACATACCAGAGACAAGAAATTACACAAAAGAAATAGGCTCTTTAAAACACAAAACCACAAGCCCCTGGAACCAGTACAGCAAGCAGAACACAAGGCTTAAAAGAATGGGATCGGATCTTCAGTGCTCATCAGTTTTTAAAAGTAGCAAATCAGCTACTCTGAATGGAGAAGAGAGTAAGTGAAATGTTACTTGCACAGCAACAGAGTGAAAGGTTACTGTAACAACCTCAGCAAAAAGGGTGGTTCTACAAGAGGAAGAACAAACATTGTAAAATGTTACTTTAAATTTCTCTTAAATAGACAAATCAAGAATGGATAAACTTCTCAGTTTATACCTCCTGAAATAAAAGTTGCTATAAACACAATTTTGATACTTAACACAACACAAAGAAACTTACCTGGTAGTTGAAGTAAATACTGGTATGGCTCTAGGATTCTTTTAGATGTTTGATCCATCCCATTCATTTCTTTATTTCATAAAGAGGTAGCTCTCTATTAAAGAAAATGTTATTAACACTATTAACACCAAAACCCAAGGAAGTAAAAAAATAGATGAAAACAATTAAAGTCAGCTAACCTCAAGGTTACATGTAAATGCTTCAATTTTGACCATAACACTGTTAATATTACTTTCACTACAAAGCTTTCTAGATATTTAGACAAGAAACAAGTATAGGTACTAAACATTCTAAAAATTATTCATTAATAGTTCAAACCAATCCTAGACTGTTTGCTCTTTCGTATGTATTAGGGGGCTTAGATGACAAAGTATTTAAAACTTCAGCATTAATAACAATGAAACTCCACTCTAAGTCTTTAAAGAAGACACTCAGCACATAAAACTTCATACAATTAATCTGATTAGGTCTCTCTTAATTCCTTCCCCATACAGAAATGGAGATGCCCAAGAACAGGAAACACACCTCACATGAAGGCAATCTAAACAAGCTGAACACTAGGTTCAGCCTTCTGAGAGAATTCTTCATACCCACTTTAGAATGCTGAACAGGAATATAGCATTTTCTTACCTCTAAGCATACAGACATCTTAACACACTTGCCCATATACTACACACATCATAAACGCTTATGATAAATCTTCCAGGATCCATTCCCTACACAGCTCTAACATTTTCTGTTGATTACATTTCAATTCACATAGCTTTTGGTCATATATATTTGCTTTTTTTTCTGACTATTTTCTGTTATAAATTTTCTGTCCTTTCACCTCCAGACTGCTTTCCTTGCTGCACTGCAGATGCAGCAGCTCAAAACAATTTTTATAATGTCATTTTAAGACAGGAACTGCAGTAGTAGCATAAACTCTCATGCTACTTCAGCATCACTTCTCAACTACTTAGCTAGCATCCCGGAAAGGATGTAATTTTTGTCCTTGAAGCAAGTGAAGTGTTACACAAAATATCCATAAAAACTATTTTAAAGTGGTCTTCATAAATATGGATTGATGCATTTTTAATGTATGTACATTAAGGGCAGTGATTAAAAATCAGTGGGAAAAATCTGTTTCGCACGTGTTCAAAATAATCCAGCACTACTTTCCCATCAGAAACTCAGAGAATAAGCATTAACATCACTGCTTCCTCTTAAGATACCTGGACAAACTAGCATTCCTCAACATTCATGACTTTTCAGTTTAACTCAGTTCCTGTCTACTCCCATCCCCACCCTCCACACTCCTAAGTATTTGTAGCAATACAAATCTGCATTGACACTGCATTGATAACTTTTCCAAACGGTTTTGGATTAATTGCTTTATTTGCTTTGCTGCATATTGTTAATTAAATGTATCAGCACTTAAGGGGCAAGAAAGTTTTATTTAAACAAACAGTTGAAAACTTTTGAGAAAGCTTTGCATAGTTTCTTAGCAGTAATGATGCAATAAGCAGCACAGTCTTTCTGTTCTAAGCCATGGTGTGCAGCAGAAATAGCTGTCAGGCTGCACAGTAATCTAAATCAGATTCGACACCCTCTACTCCCTATTTTGTTTTTTCAGCTTGTTGGCATAACCAAAGTGATCGGAACTGCTTTAAAGTCAGCACTGCCACTGAGAGCTGGCACTTAAGGACAAGTCTTAAATGATTTTGGTGAGGAAGTGAAATAAATGTTAAGAAATTATCACAGTCTACTCCGAAATGTTTTAAGCAGCAAGAAGCTTGTAGAGATGGGAGATGAGGACACACTATTGTGCTGGTTTGAGGCTAATTGGAATATTTTAGTGGAGAAAAAATTATGGGCTGTGAAAAGAAAACAATGGTGATGTCTACTTCACTCATAGGCTTGCTGAGATGTTTAAGACTAAGAATACAAAACAAAGGTAAGAGACTCAGGCTTGCAGACATTCTCAGGCTGTCTAGATTCTTGCCTTCTCTTCTCTGCAGAGCAACCTCACTAACCACTTTCCTTCTAAGCCCCCTGGCCGATCCTCCAAACTCACCTTGCACATAAGGCAAACCTTGGGGTAAGGTATAGGGGTGGGGAGAAGGTGGAAGGGTGGTTGGGAGCCCCTCCTGGGGTCTGATTTCTGGGAGGGGCGTTGTGTTTCTCTCTTACCTTTAACTCGTATATTTCTGTAAATATTCCTGTATATAGTGTATATATCTGCTTGTGTATTGTGCTAAGCTGTAAATAGAGCTTCATTCCTTAACTTCCAGCTGGCTGAGTTCTAGTCTGGGTCATTTTACAAAGTGTGTAGGGGTGACAAACTCCCAAAGCATCACAGCTATCAATTTAATAATTTTCCTGTGACTATTATTTGCCAAATTCCTCACAGTTTAGAATTGAAAATGCCTACCTAGCTCATCGAGCTGGGAAGATACATTAAAGCTGAAATTACTTTGTAAAAGTTTCTGGTTAGAAGTAAATACTACTGTTGTTCTTCTCCCCCTTCAGGGATTTAGGTTTCTTACCTGTCTGTAAGACACCAAGATAATGTTCAGAACCCACAAGTAACTTGAAATTCACTGGTGTTATACAGCATCAAATTTAATATTAGCATATTTTGACACAAGACTAATAGAAGTCCCCCTGAAATGTTGCTTATCAGAAGAAAATTAATTGGGCTTTTCTTCCAATAGTGTGAAGATTTATTTTAAAATAAAGCAGAGGCAAAAAAGCTCCAAGAGACAAAGAGTGCATAGGAACTTAGGTGAAATCACTCTAGTTAAACTTTTCCAAACTGCTACCCTGCCTTTAAATGACTAATAGGTAACCCCTGCGATGGAAAAGAGAAGAACATGTCTAAATTATTCATTAGACAGCCACGTTGTCTAATAACACACCCACCAAAGCAAGAACTGTGAGCAGCACCTCCCCCAAACTCATACAAAGAGAGAGAAACTTGATAAAGAAATACGTAAATGAAGCTTCTCATGAAGACTTGTAAGCAAAGATATGAGACTTACAATATTACTGTTTTTGCACAAAGTTATCACATATGACACACTTGGGAAATTATTAAGTTTCCTGCCTAAGTAACTAATTTACTAATTCTAAACTGCAACAAACCTTCTCTCTAACAATCTCTTCGGAAAAAAAAAACACCACCATGATACTAGAATAAGAAGGTGACATAGTTATAACTACTCAAGAACTATACTTGAACCTGTGATCTGTGTCTAGGAGATTGCTAGAGAGGATGCAAGTAATATTTTTTCCTAGCCCACACAACAAGAAAATATTTGGTTTGAAACTTCTTAAATCATCTTCTCACTCCATCCCTTCCATCCCATTTTACAGAGTATTCTCCTCCTCTTCCAAATTAGGGGAGTATGGTCTCTGAAATAATCCAGGTTAAATATATAGACAGTATTTTAAAAAGCAGCATCATCTCAGTTGCTCTAATTACAGTACAGTTAAGAGAACCACCGACGGAGCAGAAAGCTATGGTGCAACAGGAACCATCCAGAACGATCTTAAATCGGCTCCACCACAGAACATAGTGCGCTGAAACACAGATTTCATTGTAAAAAAAAAAAAAAAGCCAAAACCCCACAAAGTAGAGAGAGATAGCAGTGAGAAAGTCAGTTTCATAAGGAATACACTGAAACTCACGTAAATGTGTATTGCTTCCAAGGGGCTATCAAGGCTCTTAATCCAAACATAATTTGGACAGAGCGCTTGTCACTGTAGTTCACATTCTCATTCTAATTAGCCGAGTCCTCCTTACAACACGCCCTAGGCTGACAGCCAACGAAAGCATTCAACCTAAGGGTTAGGCAGCTGCCTACACGTGGACGGATAGTCACACACTTGCCCTGAAGATGTAGCTCAGTAAACAAGGAGCTTTTCAGAGTTGTAATTTCAATGCTAACACCAGAACAGTGTTGCTGGAATTGTGCTTCGATTTTAATAGTATTTCTAGATACAACTGAGGAAGAACGCTACAGAAGCCAACCAAAATACCCGAGTTGTCAAAGTCCTCTCACTATGCTGTGACAGCACACAGGCAAGAAGGGTTTTTAAGATGCAGGCCGAACCGAGGACAGAAAACGAGTTGGCAGAAATCGTGACTGCTTTTGATTAGTTTCTCAAATTAAAATTCACATGCCGCAAACAACACGAAGCAGTTGCTCTGCTTGCCCATCCTAACCCTCACCTAAAACATATTAACCAAATCAAAGAAAATAAGGTTTGTTTTTCTGAGGTCCACATAAGAGATGCAAACGCGATGAAGGCAGCAAAGCCTTCCCAGTTGCTTCCATAACTGAAACAGTCCAGCCTCACCAGCGCCATTTTAGATAAAGCGAGACTGAGAACCGAGAACTCCTCGTTCCCCCTCTGCCCGCCGCCCACCCCCATTTTTTGGTCTGTGCTGTCGGCAGCCAGGCTCGGCCGCTAGGGAGGAAAGCGCCGCCAGTCGCGGCGCCGCCAGGCGTGCGCAGCTCCGGCACCCCAGCACACAGCCCGCCCGCCCCGCCGCCAACGATGCCGCCC